>JAVGWX010000004.1:128941537-129516537 GCA_036924085.1 Ariolimax columbianus
GTCGTCGACTAGTGTGAATTCCAGGCAAATCCGTGGTCTGGCGGCATCCATAATGATCCAAAACAGTAGAGAAATGTAGACTCGCAGCCAGTTACGGCGCCATCTTTGCCAGATGGTAGACAGTGCAGATATGGCATTACTTTATATCATGGCTTAAAATGTTATGTGTGCAGAGCCAGATTAATACACACAGTGTCTAAGCAAAGCCAAGTGGTGGTGTCCATTCTCTCTCTCTTCAACTCTCACTCTCATTCACAACCCAGGTTTTACTGGCAAAGTGGCAAGCTACTACCCAAACACAGTACAGCTGACAGAGACAAGACCAAGCTACTACCCAAACACAGTACAGCTGACAGAGACAAGACCAAACTACTACCCAAACACAGTACAGTTGACAGAGACAAGACCAAGCTACTACCCAAACACAGTACAGCTGACAGAGACAAGACCAAGCTACTACCCAAACACAGTACAGCTGACAGAGACAAGACCAAGCTGCTACCCAAACACAGTACAGCTGACAGAGACAAGACCAAGCTGGTACCCAAACACAGTACAGCTGACAGAGACAAGACCAAGCTGGTACCCAAACACAGTACAGCTGACAGAGACAAGACCAAGCTACTACCCAAACACAGTACAGCTGACAGAGACAAGACCAAGCTACTACCCAAACACAGTACAGCTGACAGAGACAAGACCAAGCTACTACCCAAACACAGTACAGCCGACAGAGACAAGACCAAGCTGGTACCCAAACACAGTACAGCTGACAGAGACAAGACCAAGCTACTACCCAAACACAGTACAGCTGACAGAGACAAGACCAAGCTACTACCCAAACACAGTACAGCTGACAGAGACAAGACCAAGCTACTACCCAAACACAGTACAGCTGACAGAGACAAGACCAAGCTACTACCCAAACACAGTACAGCTGACAGAGACAAGACCAAGCTACTACCCAAACACAGTACAGCTGACAGAGACAAGACCAAGCTGCTACCCAAACACAGTACAGCTGACAGAGACAAGACCAAGCTGGTACCCAAACACAGTACAGCTGACAGAGACAAGACCAAGCTGGTACCCAAACACAGTACAGCTGACAGAGACAAGACCAAGCTACTACCCAAACACAGTACAGCTGACAGAGACAAGACCAAGCTACTACCCAAACACAGTACAGCTGACAGAGACAAGACCAAGCTACTACCCAAACACAGTACAGCCGACAGAGACAAGACCAAGCTGGTACCCAAACACAGTACAGCTGACAGAGACAAGACCAAGCTACTACCCAAACACAGTACAGCTGACAGAGACAAGACCAAGCTACTACCCAAACACAGTACAGCTGACAGAGACAAGACCAAGCTACTACCCAAACACAGTACAGCTGACAGAGACAAGACCAAGCTACTACCCAAACACAGTACAGCCGACAGAGACAAGACCAAGCTGGTACCCAAACACAGTACAGCTGACAGAGACAAGACCAAGCTGGTACCCAAACACAGTACAGCTGACAGAGACAAGACCAAGCTACTACCCAAACACAGTACAGCTGACAGAGACAAGACCAAGCTACTACCCAAACACAGTACAGCTGACAGAGACAAGACCAAGCTGGTACCAAAACACAGTACAGCTGACAGAGACAAGACCAAGCTGGTACCAAAACACAGTACAGCTGACAGAGACAAGACCAAGCTACTACCCAAACACAGTACAGCTGACAGAGACAAGAGCAAAGAGTTACAAAACATGACCAAGCGTACAAGACCAGAAGTATTTGAATGTATCAACCAGAGGTCTGGACTCTGTAGATACAGAGTTAAAACAGAATACTGATCATTTTTGCTGGATGTCAACAATTATAATCATTATTTGTTGTTGTTGCTGCTTGGTGATTCTTTTCTACTGGTGCCCTAAGCACGTTCTCATGTTGCTTGTTAGTGGATTCAGTCCTGGTTGTGTGTAGTCTTCTGGTTTGTGTTAACATTCTTCAGCATATCATCTTCAGCTTTTTAAGGATTCTTACCATTGTATCTCGAAGCATACCTGTGTGGCCTCCAGTGATCTTCTTCATAATGTGTATTGATTGTTGACTTCCATATGACAAGATTGGCTATATTGACTCTTCTATTTATATGTTAAAAAAAGTTAGGAGTAAATTGCTGCCGTGTATGTTAGTTTCATTTTGAGTTCAATTTGATTCTGATGTTGATGCAGACTGACAGCCATACAATCTCGTTCTCTGACCATGAGAGCCAAGTTGATACCCAGACAACCAAAGCTGGCAGAGGTCAAAGTGGCTGAGTATGTGTCATCTCTGGATTTCGTCAAGGACAGTAGTAAGTATGTTGTGCCCCCTTTCTTTAATCCACAGTTAGTTTTTCTCCCATTGGCATTGATCCAACTCGTATGTTTTATATGTTGAGGTTCAAGGGGACGGCGTGGCCTAGTGGTTAAGTGACACGGCTCACAACCAGAAGGTGCTGGGCTCGATCCCCATCACAGCACCGGCCGTTACCCCATCTGTAAGCAGGACTATATGGCTTTCATTTTCACTGTGTCTCACCATTTCTTTCACTGCCGCCCTCAGTGCCTCTGCCTCCGCTCTGAAATTGCTTGTGTACTTACCAGTAGCGAATGACAGTGTTATTTGTTTTCCATTTGGTAGGTTCAGGAATGCTCCTGCCCCTCCGTTCTGTGTAGTGTTTGTTACAGAACCGTCGGTGTATGCATGGGTCCAGTCCATGCTTGGGTAGCTTTTCGATATGAAGCTTAGGGTAGTATCTCTCCTTTCTTTTTCAGTCTGGCAGTTTTTGTTTCCAATACCTGGTATATTTTCTACCACCTCTGGAAATATATCCTGCCTCCAGGTAGGTTTTCGTACAGTATTGATGGGTTTTGGTGTTGTTAGTGCGTTTATGGGATCTTCGTACATCTTTGCTTTGGCTATTTCTGCAAAGTTTCTCCGCTTTAGTTTCCCATTTCCCAAATTGTTTAGTCTCTGGTGCATTGGATGGTCAGTCAGTCTTCGGAGTTTCTCTGACTGCAGCTGGGCTCTGCAGTCTCTTCTATCGGTCATGGGTTGCAGTTTTGTAAACTTTTCAAGTTCTACAATTGGCGTTGACTTCATGCCTCCTGTTATAATTCTCATGGCTTGGTTTTGAAGTTTGCTAACTTTATCGAAGTTCGCCTTTGCTGCTGTTGTCCATGCCGCAATGCCATACTCGAGAACTGGTCTCACTCTTCCAGTGTACAGTTTCTTTAGTATGCCTTCGTCTGCTCCCCAGCTTGTGCCAGCAAGTTTCCTCATGATTGCCATTCTTTCTCTGGCTTTCATTCGGTTTCTCTCAATCTGACTTTTCCATGTCATGCGCCGATCAAATGTGACTCCCAGATAGGTTGGGTTGTCGTTTGGCTGCAGGAATTTGCCATTTAGACTTAATTTGGTATTTTGGGGTTTTAATGAAAGCGAGAATATTGTGCATGTGGTTTTCTCCTCGTTTATTTTGACCAGCCATGAGTTCGCCCACTCTTCCAGCGATGTTAGGGCCGTCTGCATCCGATTTCTTGCTATGGTGAGATTCTTTTCAGAGGTCCACATAGCCAGATCGTCTGCAAACATTGAGCTATGGACTCTTCTTGGTATATTCTCTGTGATGTCATTTATATATACCAGGAAGAGTGTGGGTGACAGTACTCCCCCTTGGGGTACTCCCTGCTCGAGTGTCACCTTTTTGCTCATCTGCCCTTGTACTTGGACTCTGGCCGTTCTTTGTTTGAGGTAGTGGTTGATCCACTTGAACATTTTCCCACAAACATCACTTCTTCTTAGCTTGACTCTAAGTCCGTCTTTCCAGACTTTGTCAAATGCCTTTTCCAGATCCACCCAAACAGCTACTGTGTGTTTGCAATACACATACAAGTTTATCATGTTTACACTATGTTTATTAAGTTCATGCTAGATCTAAAAAACATTGTTCTGTAAAACTAAAAATACGTTATTGCTAAAATAATTCTTCTTCTTCTTCTTCGTTCGTTCTCAATCTCCCATTACCAAACCCTGACAGGGCTTAAGTAGCAGAATGTAGTCCAGAGACCGAAATGCGTTGTGTCATAGTTTACAGCTTGGCTGCGATATTTGCACCTTTCGGTCCTACACATCCGACTTCAGCAAGCATTTTTTGAGTACCGCGTTAGCATTCCCTCTTCGATCCCTTCTCCTTAGCCAGTCTGCCCTGCTGCAGCCTGTTATCCAGGATCACTGCGTGGAGGTGTAGAAGGGTCTTGGCAGCTATGGTTCGCTGGTCCTGACGATAGCAGTCAGCTATGGGGTCACTGACCACTGCTGCTCATGTGCTGCTTAGCATCTTGATCCCTAAAATAATTCCAATCTTCACCAAGTCATGAATGTATTGTAATCTTCTTCATTCCATTCAGAACTTGACTAACTGGCACATGAGAGCCATCTTAAGACTTATCTCAGTGCTTGATGTGTCTTTCGTACTAAGCTTCGTCATTTCTATTTTTGACTTGACGTGACAGACTTGATAACTGTTTCTTTAACCTGAACATCCAGAGACCAGTGTATTATTATTAGACTTAGTTTCAATGAAAAGGTTTATTGCAAGAATTACCAGTATGTGAGATGGAGACACAAAGCGTGAAACTACGGTAAGCAAAAAGGCACAGATCAACTCGCTCCATGTGATGTCCCAAATAAAATCTATAGAAAAAACAACGTATACACCAATAAAAAAAATGAGAAAAAATAAATGAAAAAAATTAAAGTTCATACAAATTTTAAAATTGGTATGGTCAGATACCGCACAGAGACAAAACACAAACGGAACCTACGTTACAGCCAATAGGCATTCATCAGGGACAACAAATAAGAACAATGCAGAACTATCAAATGATAGAAGAACCAATTGCCTCAACTATGCGTAAAAGTTTGTCCAAACCAGAACGCAACCAAACTTTGTCTGAAAATTGTCTCAAACTGTAATTTTTAGTTTTGCATAACAAATTTATTGTATGTTTCTTCTGGAGTCAGAACCAGTTTGGAGCAGAGGATCTACTGATGCCATCATCTAACATAAATCACTCCAAAGTGGGCAATTCAAAAAGAAACGGAACTGCTACTGCACAAATTCTCATTAAATTTCATCAACTAACAGCATCCTATGGTCAATTTGTATTGGTCATTTTTATCCCATTCACCTTGTAGATCAAACTACCACAGATTTATATTTATCCGTTATATTATTACTATGTGCTTGGTAAAGTACACTGACTATATTCTTTTATCACTGCAGATGAAACGTACAGCAGCTAAACAATAAATTGCATGTAAATTGGTGTCCATGATTTTATGAAACAAATATTAACATTGAATTCTATACAGAGTTGTTGAGTCCAGTCCTCACTGAAGTCCTTCATAAACCTGTCAGCACTGGTCCATCTTTGGCAGAGATCAAGTGGAGAATCCTAGACAACGTCACCAATATTCAGTAAGTGTAGATTTGATGAATGGACAGCATGCAGTCTACATATGTTTTATATCTCATCAGTATATAGGATGACTTTACTGGAGAGTGCTAGTTCATCCTTCCTTTTTGGCTCAAATAGGAGCTGTTTATCTCCATGTAGATCCTACATCACTGAAGAGGGCCGTTTATGGGCAAGCAGCCTCATCATGTAAAAATAATTGCTACAGAAACCACAACTGCAGGATCACACAAAGTGCTTTGACTCGTGCCTTCTGAAATAGATTATCCATAGTTGTGGTTCTATGTATCATTTGAAGTGAGATGGGCAAGACAGAGTGAGATGGGCAAGACAGAGTGAGATGGACAAGACAGAGTGAGATGGGCAAGACAGAGTGAGATGGGCAAGACAGAGTGAGATGGGCAAGACAGAGTGAGATGGACAAGACAGAGTGAGATGGGCAAGACAGAGTGAGATGGACAAGACAGAGTGAGATGGACAAGACAGAGTGAGATGGACAAGACAGAGTGAGATGGGCAAGACAGAGTGAGATGGACAAGACAGAGTGAGATGGACAAGACAGAGTGAGATGGGCAAGACAGAGTGAGATGGGCAAGACAGAGTGAGATGGACAAGACAGAGGGAGATTGGCAAGACAGAGTGAGATGGGCAAGACAGAGTGAGATGGGCAAGACAGAGTGAGATGGACAAGACAGAGTGAGATGGACAAGACAGAGTGAGATGGGCAAGACAGAGTGAGATGGGCAAGACACAGTGAGATGGACAAGACAGAGTGAGATGGACAAGACAGAATGAGATGGGCAAGACAGAATGAGATGGGCAAGACAGACTGAGATGGGCAAGACAGAGTGAGATGGACAAGACACAGTGAGATGGACAAGACACAGTGAGATGGACAAGACAGAATGAGATGGGCAAGACAGAAAGAGCCATTGACATTCTGTTAAGGAGCCAGTACAAAGGGCATTCATATTCCTGCAGTGAATCTCCGAAAGACAGATATGTTGGACAAAAATGTGCAAATATAGCAGTCAAGCTGTAAACTAGCAACACAATGCATTTCGTTCTCTGGACTACATCCTGCTATTTGCAAAGCCCTGTTCAGGGGTTGGTAGCGGGAGATTGAGAACATTCAGGTCTTGGTATCGGGAGATTGAGAACATTCAGGTCTTGGTATCGGGAGATTGAGAACATTCAGGTCTTGGTAGCGGGAGACTGAGACAAACGCAGAAGAATAAGAATGTTCCTGCAGTGATGACTTCTGTCAAGGAGATTGCACAAAGGGCATTCTTTTGATCTGGAGATGGGAACTGACCAGCCGACCTTTGATGCAGAGATGGGAACTGACCCGCCGACCTTTGATGCAGAGATGGGAACTGACCCGCCGACCTTTGATATGAAGATGGGACCTGACCCGCCAACCTTCGATGTGGAGATGGGAACTGACCCGCCAACCTTCGATGTGGAGATGGGAACTGACCCGCCAACCTTTGATATGAAGATGAGAACTGACCCGCCGACCTTTGATGCAGAGATGGGAACTGATCCGCCAACCTTTGATATCAAGATGGGACCTGACCCGCGAACCTTCAATGTGGAGATGGGAACTGACCCGCCAACCTTCGATGTGGAGATGGGAACTGACCCGCCAACCTTGATGGGGAGATAGCTCTTGAACTGAATTTGTTTCGGGGTCAGTGAACCAGAGCTGACCAAAATTCTATACTACCTCCAGGTAGCTGCCCTAGAAACAGGCTGCACTATTGTAGCCTGACAAAGAGAGTAGGAATCCCGGTGGGAAGGCAAGCCCGGTACCTAAAAAAGCCAGCTTGAACCGGATGTGTCAAGCCAAAAAATGTACATATCGCAGCCTCGCTAACTATGAAACATCTTCCTTTGAAGGAGGAACGCTGAAGAAAAAGAAGAAAAATTGAACTGATCAGCCGACATTTGATGTGGATATGGCACTTGAACTGAACTGATCCTGCAGTGAGGGTGCAGATCCATGCACACACACCCATACTTGTCTTTCATTGTCCAGTACCCCATACTTGTCTTTCATTTGTCCAGTACCCCATACTTGTCTTTCATTTGTCCAGTTCTCCATTACTTGTCTTTCATTTGTCCAGTTCTCCATTATTTGTCTTTCATTCTTTCAGATACTCACCCTCAGTTACAAACATTCTCCATCCCTTCCAGATTAACAGCAAAAATCAAGGACATTAGGGGAATTGAGGTCACAACAAAGGTAGAACTGCCAGGCAGCATGACTTCTTATCTCATGACATTGTCCTGGCCTGATGCAGAATACTGCATCACACTGGAGGCAACCGCAGAGAGTGGAGCAAAATATCCACCAATTGGACGCATCATCAGGACCTTACCTTATGTGCACTGTAAGTTCATCAGAACCAAGCCCATGCATTTCATTGGTTCATTAGTTACATGAGAAGGTAACTCTCAAATAAGCAAATGAATAACCTCAGCAAAAAGTAGATTTCTAGAAAATGGATGGCAACCGATGGCCATGCCAATTATAAAGCCAGATTAACAGAGATAGAAGAATGTACTGGGATAACAACCTCAATACAATACAATATGCTCGACTTCAGTCCGGCAGGTGTGCCACATGCGAGGTAGCCAAAAGTTTCCTGTGTGCAGTTTGATCTTTCACTGTGTCATACCATTTTGGACCTAGATCTCTCAGCAGACCATCTCGCCATTGTATTGGTGGGCGGCCGCGTGGTCGTGTATAATCATATGGCCACTAGGAGACGGCATGGCCTAGTGGTTAAGTGGCACGACTCACAATCCGAAGGTGCTAGTTTGATCCCCATCACAGCACCGGCCGTTACCCCGGGGAAGCAAACCCTTAGAAAATGCAGGAGGAAGCAGACCCTTACATAAAATGCATGCTGAAGTCGGATGCACTGGGCTGATAGGCGCAAAATAAAAATCACAGTGCAACGCACACCCGCCTTGGGGAATAGAGAAATAATGCGAAAGCAAAAAAAAAAAAAATAATAATATGGCCACTAAAACGTTCGGAGTGTCCATCTGTTATCTGGAATGTGTCTCTTGTATTGCTTGAAGTATGTCTACATCTGCAAAGTTGTCTCTTGTATGAACCTCACTGTCTTCTGCAGCTCATACATCTGTCCATATAGTTTCCCTTCCAGTGTTGTTTCTCTTGGCCAGAATGTCCACCTCAGTTTCTCATACGCTGGACAGCCCTGAAGTATATGCTACACAGTCTGTGGTACACGTCCACATGTACACATATTTGAGTTACCAATCATTCCATTGCTCTCTGAGCATCTCAGCATCTGCTTTTTGCAAGTTCCACACTTCACATTCGTAATTCATTGCTGGAATGACCATCGAAAATTACAAATGTGTACTCTTGCTGTGGTGTCTTTCATCTCTTGGATAATTGCCTTGATGGAGTTAAAGGAACGCCAAGCTGCTTTTTGTTATCTAGAGATTTTGTGGTCAAAATGAGAAATCAAATCCTTGAAAATAAGTAAACGCACAAGAAGATCACAAACTACTAAACAGATGTTGTTTCACAAAGGAATGCTTCCACCACATTTTTCTTCACACTCTTGTACACATGCAACTGGTGAATCAATGGATTATATCTACCCACATTTTTCTTCACACTCTTGTACACATGCAACTGGTGAATCAATGGATTATATCTACCCACATTTTTCTTCACACTCTTGTACACATGCAACTGGTGAATCAATGGATTATATCTACCCACATTTTTCTTCACACTCTTGTGCACATGCAACTGGTGAATCAATGGATTATATCTACCCACATTTTTCTTCACACTCTTGTGCAAATGCAACTGGTGAATCAATGGATTATATCTACCCACATTTTTCTTCACACTCTTGTACACATGCAACTGGTGAATCAATGGATTATATCTACCCACATTTTTCTTCACACTCTTGTGCACATGCAACTGGTGAATCAATGGATTATATCTACCCACATTTTTCTTCACACTCTTGTGCACATGCAACTGGTGAATCAATGGATTATATCTACCCACATTTTTCTTCACACTCTTGTGCAAATGCAACTGGTGAATCAATGGATTATATCTACCCACATTTTTCTTCACACTCTTGTGCACATGCAACTGGTGAATCAATGGATTATATCTACCCACATTTTTCTTCACACTCTTGTTGTACACATGCAACTGGTGAATCAATGGATTATATCTACCCACATTTTTCTTCACACTCTTGTGCACATGCAACTGGTGAATCAATGGATTATATCTACCCACATTTTTCTTCCCACTCTTGTGCACATGCAACTGGTGAATCAATGGATTATATCTACCCACATTTTTCTTCACACTCTTGTGCACATGCAACTGGTGAATCAATGGATTATATCTACCCACATTTTTCTTCACACTCTTGTGCACATGCAACTGGTGAATCAATGGATTATATCTACCCACATTTTTCTTCACACTCTTGTGCACATGCAACTGGTGAATCAATGGATTATATCTACTTCAATAAATAATACAGAGGAGAAAGAGTAATCTAGGATCAGGTTAAACATACAGATCAAGACCCCACCCCACATCTCCATGCATGCTCCTGGAGAGAAGACTGTGTCACAGTAATGAGGATCCACGCTGTGATCCTCATAATGGTGAGTTCTCCGTCCAAGAAGCTTCATATTACACCTCCTCAAGATGTAAGAAAAGCCACCACAGAAAATCCATAAAAGTTTACTCAATCTAGCAAGAGAAGCTTCCAAACAACAACAACATCAACGGTATACAGCAGGCCTATACAGCAGGCCTATACAGCAGGCCTATACAGCAGAAAATATACTTTTCAGATGACAAAATACAAATTATTTTGTTATTTATGTTTTCCTCAGGCTTCAAGGCCAGATTCAGTCCTTCGACATGTCACAAGAAGGTTGCTGTCCTATCTGCCAAAGATGAAGTTGTGCACAGAAAATGCAAGCTAGCAAACCTCAACAATGCATGTCCAATTAACAGCAGCTTCCAGCGATTGGAGCATCTTGAAGGTGCTGTAGCAGATGAAAGTGTTCCAGTTTTGCCCTATGTGTACTGGGAATCTGTTATTTATTTTCAGGTTTTTGGAAAACTTGGAGTTTCCAAACTTATTTGTGATGTTGGAATATGCAAGCAGGGTTCTGAAGATGACTCAGGCCTCCTCTGTGACAATGTTAAATCGTATTGTGCATACCTTGTAAGAAGATCAAACAAAATTGCCCTTGAATTCTGGAATGGTCCAAACCGGGATACACTTCCCCGCAGCATTCCTGTTCTTGACCTTGACCAAGAAAATGAGAAGACCATAAAACTGGGTTTCTATTTTGATGCCATGAAAAGAGTTTTTGCCATTTTGAGTCCCGGGAACAACACAATTCTCTGCCAGTTTCATGTTAAATTTCCCAATGTGGTGCCTTTGTGCGGGTTGTATACCTTTGAGCATGCTTTCGTTAACATCAAGTTTACAGAATCACAGAAACTGCCACAAGTACTCGGTAAACTCATGAAAGGTGGTTAAGGTAGGAAGACATAGACAACGTGCATCTTCACATTTTATTAAGTAGCTTACACTGATTCTGCTTTCACTGAATGGTACAATAGAATAACCATTTGAAATGTACATTTTGTAGAAGATGGGTTTTTTAAAACTCCAAATGACTTCTGTGCATTACAGATTAACATTCTTGAAACACTGACTCAGAAGTGACAGTCTCCGTAATAAAATACTGACTCAGTAATGACAGTCTCTGTAATAAAATACTGACTCAGTAATGACAGTCTCTGTAATAAAATGCTGACTCAGAAGTGATAGTCTCCGTAATAAAATACTGACTCAGAAATGAAAGTTTCCAAAGGCCTAATAAGACCACCAACACAGCTCAGGAGCATTATGATGTTGTTGTTGCTGAATGCTTACAATGAGTGAGATTACTCTTTTGTGCATCCTGAGAAGGGTGCCAAGTGGTGGGGCGCAGTAGCTTTCCTCAGATCCTGAGTGTGCTGATGAAGGTGGACCAGGGTCCTCCAGGTGGTTGTGCTATGCATGGCTTCATCTGCATGTCACTTGCTACTACAGGGATCACGTTAATCCTCCACTTTGTTAGTCAGACTGCCATGAAAACAGCCTGTTTCCAGGGAGACCTGCATGGCACTTAAAAAGGGGTCTTGACCAGTATATATTTGATCTGACCCTGACCAACATGTCCGATCAGTCTGTTTTGCCTGACCAGATGATAGTCTCCTCTTTCCAGAGCATCAGGGTATTCAGTGGCACTATACCAAACAAGACATAACTACATCTTATCCATTAAAATACAAATTCTTGTAAAAGCTAATGGACAAGAATGATGTTCGTGAATTGAGAGTTGTTGGGGACTTTATATAATAAGAATAACAGTCCGTCTCAATGCTGACGTCAAAAGCTTCAGCAATGGGGACGGCTTGGAATAGTGGTTAAGTGATACAGCTCACAAACTGAAGGTGCTGGGTTCATTCCCCAATCACAGCACCGGCCGTTATCCCAGGGAAGCAAACCCTTAGAAAATGCAGAAGGAAGCAGACCCTTATATAAAATGGATGATGAAGTCAGGTGCACTGGGCTGACAGGTGCAAAATAAAAACATAGGGAAACAGACACTGCCATTAGGAACGGAGAAATAAGTCTAACGCAAAATACCAATTTTTTTTTTAAAGTTGCAGAAAGAGTCCAGCCTAAAAACAGCATGATAAGATGACAAAAGAATCAGTCCTTCTAGGGGCTTAGTTTAGACATTGGGGCTGCAAAATAAAAAAGGGTGAATACACCAAAATATAACTAAAGGGACACTGTCAAAGGTTGAACAGGGTATACTTTTCCAGAAGAAGGCACAACCTCTGGAAGAAAGAAAAGAAGCGGAATACAATAAAAGGAAATATATTCATCAATGTGCTCCAATGTTATACAAATATCTTTGTAATAAAGTACTTGCATTGAACAGTAAGACCTATTTTGTTAGGAAAGTGGTTTGCATTATACCAACAGTAGCTGTGCTTGTTATGTGTGTGTGTATCTGCGGATGCGTGTGTGCGTGTGCACTAATCATTTAAAAAATGTAAACACTGAGACAAATTGAATATTAAAATTTGTTCAAGCCTTTTTTTCAAATAGGATAAAGATAAAAACAAAATGATGTGCGTATTAGTTGAACATATGAGGGACATTTTGACAAAACTCCTTTAGCGTAAATGTCATACAAATTACAACAGAACTGAGCAACAAACAAATGAACAAAAATGAAAGATAATCAATGCTAAATAGCACAAGCACAGCAAATGTTATTTTTGCATTGCCTCACATTTAACAAATGTGTTCATTACATAGAGAAAAGTGTTTCATTTGTGCTAGTGCCTTTCGAAATTGGAATACATTCCTTTTGTCTTTGACTTTATTCAATAGTGAAATACTTAGAAACTGTGAAATACTTAGAAATAATGTGAAATACTTATAAATAGTGTGAAAAAGTTGTCAGGATACTGCGATACATTGTTGCTAAAAGTGTTAAGAGAATATGAGAATAAAGTTTATGCTGTAAAAGTCTTTAGAAACAAATATAATTCACCTCATGGAAAAACTAATTCTGAAAATATAGAACAGAGGCTCTTATTGGTTTTATTTATCATTACAATTTCAAAAAAGAAACTATGAACAGAGGAGAGACAATTTATTTGGATTGGACAAGCTGTCAAAAATAAACCTAACAGTATAATCAAACAGGTGCTGTATTGGAACCTACAGGAAAATAGATGAATGGGGAAGCCAAAGAACACGTGGCAAATAATAGTGAAAGCAGAGATCAGTGCAGTTAGAATCTCATGGAGCTCAAAAATGGATGGAGCGCATCTATTGCAGCCCTATGTTTCAAGAGGGTCCAGTTCGATTCAGTCAAAGTAACTCCCGTGTAAAATGTCCTGGGGTGTGGCAAAGAGTAATCAGGGTCAGGTGAAACATACTGATCAAGGTGGGAGTGGAGAGTAACATCAGGGTCAGGTGAAACATACTGATCTTTGTTTGTGGTCCTGGAAAAAAGGGTGTGTCACAGTGGCCTGATCAACAAAGTTACGATCGACACCATAATCCTCAATGTGGTGAGCTTACTGAGGAGCCTTGCATTGCACTACAGCCAGGAGGAACCCATTCCACCTTTTCAAGTATGTCTTGGGATGTAAGAAGAAGAGCCACTCGTTACTGACGAAACATAACGACTACTCAACTCAGCACAAGTAGCTTTTGAACAACCTGAAGGTCCCTCGTTTAGTGAAGAACAACCAGAATGAATGCACATTACTGTGCAGGTTGTAGCAAGTGACAGAGGAGGGTTGTGCATTCCCCTGGAAATCTTATAACATAAAACAAATCGCTAGAGAACTGACCACTGGAAGAGCAAATACATGCTTTTGTTCTGGCTTTATACAAGAAGGCAAAATGCAGTTGTGGTCCCATGCTTCTGAGGGAGCAAAGAAAGATAATGCTGATTCTTCCCTCTTCTCACCAATGTGTTGTGTCTAACCAGTCTTATACCATTGTGTTGTGTCTAACCAGTCTTATACCAATGTGTTGTGTCTAACCAGTCTTGTACCATTGTGTTGTGTCTAACCAGTCTTGTACCATTGTGTTGTGTCTAACCAGTCTTGTACCATTGTGTTGTGTCTAACCAGTCTTATACCATTGTGTTGTGTCTAACCAGTCTTGTACCATTGTGTTGTGTCTAACCAGTCTTGTACCATTGTGTTGTGTCTAACCAGTCTTGTACCATTGTGTTGTGTCTAACCAGTCTTGTACCATTGTGTTGTGTCTAACCAGTCTTGTACCATTGTGTTGTGTCTAACCAGTCTTGTACCATTGTGTTGTGTCTAACCAGTCTTGTACCATTGTGTTGTGTCTAACCAGTCTTGTACCATTGTGTTGTGTCTAACCAGTCTTGTACCATTGTGTTGTGTCTAACCAGTCTTGTACCATTGTGTTGTGTCTAACCAGTCTTGTACCATTGTGTTGTGTCTAACCAGTCTTGTACCATTGTGTTGTGTCTAACCAGTCTTGTACCATTGTGTTGTGTCTAACCAGTCTTGTACCATTGTGTTGTGTCTAACCAGTCTTGTACCATTGTGTTGTGTCTAACCAGTCTTGTACCATTGTGTTGTGTCTAACCAGTCTTATACCATTGTGTTGTGTCTAACCAGTCTTGTACCATTGTGTTGTGTCTAACCAGTCTTGTACCATTGTGTTGTGTCTAACCAGTCTTGTACCATTGTGTTGTGTCTAACCAGTCTTGTACCATTGTGTTGTGTCTAACCAGTCTTGTACCATTGTGTTGTGTCTAACCAGTCTTGTACCATTGTGTTGTGTCTAACCAGTCTTGTACCATTGTGTTGTGTCTAACCAGTCTTGTACCATTGTGTTGTGTCTAACCAGTCTTGTACCATTGTGTTGTGTCTAACCAGTCTTGTACCATTGTGTTGTGTCTAACCAGTCTTGTACCATTGTGTTGTGTCTAACCAGTCTTGTACCATTGTGTTGTGTCTAACCAGTCTTGTACCATTGTGTTGTGTCTAACCAGTCTTGTACCATTGTGTTGTGTCTAACCAGTCTTGTACCATTGTGTTGTGTCTAACCAGTCTTGTACCATTGTGTTGTGTCTAACCAGTCTTGTACCATTGTGTTGTGTCTAACCAGTCTTGTACCATTGTGTTGTGTCTAACCAGTCTTGTACCATTGTGTTGTGTCTAACCAGTCTTGTACCATTGTGTTGTGTCTAACCAGTCTTGTACCATTGTTTCTTTAATAAATAAAGCTAAGCTGGTGTCATGTAAGTTTCCTTTTTGTTTCTGTCCTAATGTGGTAACTGAGTCCTACCTATATGTCCTGTTGTGGTAACTGAGTCCTAACTATATGTCCTTGTGGGATAACTAAGTCCTACCTATATGTCCTGATGTGGTAACTGAGTCCTACCTATATGTCCTGATGTGGTAACTGAGTCCTACCTATATGTCCTTGTGGGATAACTAAGTCCTACCTATATGTCCTGATGTGGTAACTGAGTCCTACCTATATGTCCTGATGTGGTAACTGAGTCCTACTTATATGTCCTTGTCTGGTAACTGAGTCCTACCTATATGTCCTTGTGGGGTAACTGAGTCCTACCTATATGTCCTTGTGGGGTAACTGAGTCCTACCTATATGTCCTGATGTGGTAACTGAGTCCTACCTATATGTCCTTGTGGGGTAACTGAGTCCTACCTATATGTCCTTGTGGGGTAACTGAGTCCTACCTATATGTCCTTGTGTGGTAACTGATTCCTATATTTTGTTTTCTATCATTCTGTCAACAACCACCAAGAGGTGTTCAATTCAGTCATCAGTTGCACCACAACATTCAGTCATCAGTTGCACCACAACAACATTCAGTCATCGGTTGCACCACAACAACAAAAGACAAAACACACAAATATGAAACAAAACAAACTGTTTTTCTCATCCATTAAGTGAAGAAATCTTTTACATCTGTACACAAGAAAAACAAATTCTTTTTTGATCTGAACTCTTTATTCATTATAAAAATGAAGATAAGTCAGTAACTAGTTCACAAACTGATGTGGGAAAGCTGAAAAATGTACTTGGTAGTTTCTAATGGTGTCATTTGGTGGCAACAACATCCATCTTTGTGATTACTGTAGGTAACAGACGCTAGGTGTCGCAGGCATGTACGCAGCTCAGATACAAATGAGTGTACAATACACAGAGTGTACAATCAAAGAACAGCCTGTTGTTGTACATTTATTTTGGGCAAAATTACTTTCTGCAAAGGATAATTCTAAGAAAATCTGTGCTTCATCCTTCTTCCCCTGCTATCATAATTTCAAGGTAGCCCCATCACCAGGGAAGGTTATCCTTACAATGTTTTGATATTCTCATGGACTGCTGTAAACAAATTTCTAGAAGAAAGCTGACAGCGTGAATGTTGCATCATACTATGAAGTTCTGTTGATGCTTCAAGTTGCAATTAGAAAAAAATATCCAGACCTCCTGACTAAGGGAGTACTGCGACATCATAACAATGCCAGACCACATATTGCTCGATTAACCCTGGAGAAAATTGACCAACTAGGGTGGAAACATAGATAGAGTTATGCATGGGACTAGCAACCTTGTATAAAACAATGCCAGACCACATATTGCTTGATTAACCCTGGAGAAAATTGACCAACTAGGGTGGAAACATAGATAGAGTTATGCATGGGACTAGCAACCTTGTATAAAACAAACTGCAACAGAAATCACCATGCAAAAACAGGCAAAGTGCTTTAATGTAGGCCAACTATAATGGTGCCCTAGGCCCTGCAGGAGTGAACAAGACAAATATTTATATATATCACCCAAGTGTTACCAGGGCCTGACTAGGGAACAGAAAAAGTAATTCTGTAACCTGCCAGGCTTATTGTAAAGATAACTAAGTAGGGCTGGGCATAGGGCTATCTACCTCAACTTGTAGAATCTTTAAGCCACACAAACTTCAATTGATATGGGCAGGTCAACACTTGATGACTTGGTGTGCATCTGTTGAAGACATATGCTCCATAGGGGGCTGAAATAGGTTTTTGATCTATAAATACAACTCAAAATAGGCTTATTTCGATGGCATTAGGTTTACAAAAGTCATTTAGCAGTAAGAAACAATTGAGTGTGGACACATTAAAAATGATATATATATAACTGTCTGGTTGTACAATCTGCAGATCGATTTTAGGGATGGTGTGGGCTAGTGGTTCAGTGATAGGGCTCACAACATGAAGGGGCTGGGTTCACTCCCAATCACAGCACCCGAGGAAGCAAACCCTTAGAAAAAAAAAGGAGGAAGCAGACCCTTACATGAAAAGCATGCTGAAGTTGGAGGCACTGGGCTGACAGGCGCAAAATAAAAACAATGCAACGCAAACCACCTTGGGGAATGGAGAAGTAAGGAAAATGAAAAAAAAAAGAACAATTTTAGGTCTCAAAGCAGAAGTAAATATAATTTGTGATCTATTTTTTCTGGGCTTTAGTTTACCCAGCTGTAAAATGTATTACTTTACACTATTATGAGTTAGGAAAGTCAAGACAGCAAAGAAGAGACCTGCTCACTCAACCATATACGGGTGATGACCTAGTATAATGAACTCTCTAACACTTCCTCTCATGTGACTGTAGTTGCTAGTCTTTTTATTATTATTTTAAATAAATTATAACTTTCAATGCATAGCAAAATATTATAACATTATTTACTGCAATTGTAACCTGCGTATAATATAATGCTTGCTTTGTAAGAGCAAATAATTTGTTACAGTTATATAAAGTATAGACTCCAAAATATATGTCTGGTTCTGCAGATTACAAGTTCCTCCTTGAATCTTAGCTGATCAATATTATTGAATGATCTTATTTATAATAGAAAAAAGACCCACATTGAAAACTTGTTTCAATTGAATTGCTAATTGCAATGAAAACTTATTACTTAAGATAATGATTTTCTACTTCAGAGCTTCCTATTCTTATATATTTATTTGTTGCCCACATCTTGATTGTTGGAGAACTAAGCCTTGTTGCTGTTATGTTAGCATTATTATTATCCCTGTGATTTTTTGAAGAATTTCTCTGTGTTATAATAAACCACACGTTTAACTTATTTTCTTGCTCATCCATTTTGTATCAAAGATTAAAGGACGACAAGATAAAATGAAACTCACTTGTAAATGAACCGTCCCTGATTTTTCGCTAAATATGATTACTGTACTTGAATGTGATATTTTTGTTGTTTATTTGCTATGTTTGGGCAAAAGGACTGATTCATGTCAATGAATATAATCTGTACATTTGACACATCAAGTGAGACACATTTACAGATAAAACAATCACTAGACTCTTTGAAGAATACCAAAATAAGACTTGTTAAGAAAGTCCAATCTAATATGTGTGGCTCTTTAGGGTTATAAAATGAGTTTTAGTCAACAAACAACATCACGTTTTTATATTTTCTTAAACTATCAACTAAAAAACATATTTTATAATGAAATGTCTGGTCATAATTTAGGGCAGCATTTAATGAACCAGTTGATGTTACACAGTGGACCCCATGTTGCCATTAATATGAGACATAATAAACCAATCAATGTTACACAGTGGACCCCATGTTGCAATCAATATGAGACATAATAAACCAGTTGATGTTACACAATAGACCCCATTTTGAAATCAATATAAGACATAATAAACCAGATGATGTTACACAATAGACCCCATTTTGAAATCAATATAAGACATAATAAACCAAACAATGTTACACAATAGACTCCATGATGCAATTAATGCGAGACATCGCACAATAAACCACAAAAGATACCATCTAATAAATTAATAGACACATTGCTTAACACCCTATTGCCCTGATAATAATAACGATCCCAATTTCACACCTGTGTGGCAAATTGAGACTATTATGTTGGGCCCATATTTTTCTTGACCAATGGAACACTACGGGTGATGTGGTTAACATCATGCTGGTCGTCTTGACTTTTCCAGATTATTCCACTCACAAAAAATGTATTCGTGTTCATCCTAATCAATCCTAAATTAAATAAAGTTATATTTTTCAGAAACTTTAACAATTTTTCTGTACAATACAACCTGTAATTTCTATTTTAAATTAATGTAATACATTTAAATGCAAATGTTCATAAGTATATGAGGGAGTGAAACAAGGTTATATCTCAGTGCTTAGAAATACTTCGTGATTGAACACTTGAGGTACAAAGGTTTAATAAATCAAAGATGACTTCACTAAATAAACAAAATTATTCTCAAAACTAACAACTGAGCTCAGAAAAACACCATCTCTTAAATTTAATCAGAATCAATCCACATTTGAGATAATTCCAAATGTCAGAACACACAATCAAGAAGATACATATCCTTTGATGTAACCAAGTAAGACCCCGACTGTGTGTGAAAGCAGCAGGTCTCATAAAAAGGGGACAAATTATACCAACCAACATTTTGTTAAAAAGCAAATGGTACATCACTTAATAATCAGGGGCAGAAGATGCAGAGAACAAGATGACGGCAGTTAGCAACTCTTAGCTAGCTGCTTGCTTCAGGGTCAGTGAACCAGAGCTCTTCAGATGACAGCAGTCAGCAACTCTTAGCTAGCTGCTTGCTTCAGGGTCAGTGAACCAGAGCTCTTCAGATGACGGCGGTCAGCAACTCTTAGCTAGCTGCTTGCTTCAGGGTCAGTGAACCAGAGCTCTTCAGATGACAGCAGTCAGCAACTCTTAGCTAGCTGCTAGCTTTAGGGTCAGTGAAACAGAGCTAGAGAAGACCCCTAGAAAAAAGCTGCCTCCATGCAGCCTGGCCCAGAGAATGGGAATCAAACACAAAGTCAGTTTAAAAAATGTGCTGTGTCCATCTTTTTTGGTGTTTGCCCCGAAAAGGATGTTTATCATAGTGCATTATAGTTTACAGCAAGACTGCAATATATGCACCTTTCGGTCCAACACATCTGATTTCAGCTTGGCATTTTTTGGATCTAGTTTGCTTTCCCCCATTCAATCCCTAATAGGGTTTTAGTCAGTTATGGGTCACTAACCTTGATGCAAGCAGCTAGCTATGCAGTGTTGAAAGTGGATGTGTCAGGCCGAAAGGTGCAAATATTGCAGTCTAAACTGTTAACAAAACATCCTTTTCTTTACAAAGAACAAAACAAGAAGAAAACTTATTAGTCCACCATAATATTAGCAAATGAACCTGGCCAAATAAACCATGTGTAGCGCCAGATGGCAATTCTAAAGAACATTTCAGTTTCAAACATTTACTAGGATCAACGTAAGGGATAGTGAGGGTTCATTGTTAACTAATAATGATCATCAATAGAACATGCAATTAATAGGGATAACATCTAATCATTGGGAACATTACCTCTTCGTTGATGTCAACTTGTACAGTATAACCATAATGTGTACAATGTTTTTTCCTTCTGCGTACAGCTAAACCATGTTTTACACATGTATTTTTCTTAAAGAAATTACGGAAATATATTCTTTTTTTTCTTTAAAAGCCTCATATGTCTGGACAATATTTTATAACCATTTGACTCCAGAAATAATCTATCAAATCAATCCAAAAATCTATTTCCTGTGAATATTCTTTTTACGTTGGTTAAAAATGGTATTAGCTATTGAAACTAAGTAGCCAAAACTATGTAGTTCACTTTGGTTTAAAATTTCTAGAAATCCACTTTTTGTTGGCTGATATTTTGAGGAGTTTGTATGTTTGATTGTAAGACACTTTTTGATGGCTGATATTTTTAGGAGTTTCTATGATTGATTGTTTGATTGTTAGACTTGTAGTTACGTATGAAGACCTGTTGATATTTATAACAACTATTTCGACCTCTGTAATACACAAATAAAAATAAACATATATAGACATGTATTTTTTGTGTGTGGAGGTTTTTCTTTTGCCTGGCATATGGGTTGTCACTTAAAACAAGTTAACACACAAACACATAAACCACAAAAAAACAAACAGCAAACAAACAAAAAACTGCCGTATGTTATCCATATGGAACTTTACACACACAACTAGCTACATGGAGATTCGGACACAAAATAAATCACATATGTCTTCATCATATTTACTCGATATGATTTCATAAATTAGTTACTTGAGTACTTCCCAAATTCGCAAACATACAAACACCACAAATACAATATATTCACTTCAGCTGATTCACACAAAAAGTTTGAATCTTCACACAATTAACCACAGATTTCCTTATAAAAAAGACCACTGTAAATATAAACAAGTCTTTGCAAATGTAATACTATAGGTGGCATATGTTTTCAATATCTGAATCAAAATACCTACATTGAAAAGGCATTTTTATATGCTCTCCATAAACTCACAAAAATCCTCCAGACTAATGTGACCTTCTGGATCTCTCGTCATTTGGCAGATTAGCTGCAAGTACAAGTAAAATGTTGCTACATAAAACAATGTTGTTCTAATGACATCGAAGATATAGCTACAGAAATATCCAGAGCATTTTAATTTTAATATAATACACAGCTGTATGATAAAATTAACCAAATTCCTTTATTTAGACATGTAGAGAGTTAACTTAACTTAACATTTTTATACTGGTTTAGAAGACTCTGTAGAGTCTGTATACAACTAGTTTCATTTACATTACCTTGCTCTAAAAGCTATGCGCATCCAATCTATTCTTAAATGCATTAATTGTCCCTGCCTCCACTTCTTTCTGTGGCAATGCATTCCAAGCATTCGCCACTCTCTGACTAAAAAATATTTCATAATATCTAATCTGGACTTTTCTTTAGTTAATTTGTAGCTGTGCCCTCTTGTTCGTGTGGGTGGTTGTATTTTCAAAAACTTGTTATAGTCTAATTTATCCATTCCTTTGATCATTTTATAAACCTGTTTTGAGTCAGGTCAAATTCTTCTCTTTTCTAGACACTGTAGATCAGTTTTTCTGAGTCTTCTCTCATAACTTTAATTCTGGAATCCCACTATCAGCTTTGTCGCTCTTTTTTGTATCCTTTACAGCAAGTTTATATCCCCTCTGCTATATGGACTCCACACCTGAACACATTACTCCAATCTAGGTCTAACTAATGCTTTATGCAGTTTGACTATCACTTCCTTGCTCCTATGTTTAATATTTCATTTTCTCATACCTAACATTGCATTTGCCTTTTTCACTGCTACCTGTATGATTCATTATAACACTGGACTTGCTCACTCATCTTACCTGTATGATTTATTATAACCCCTAGGTCCCTTCCCTTTTCTATCCTAAAATATCAACCTTGATATGGAAATGATTAAAAAAAGGTTTTTCTTGATTTTCTTCATCGTACGCAGTCAGACAGTAACCATTATTTTTTCGAAAAAAGCGGCGGTCATCCTGAGGCTGTCGACACTGCCATAGAGCTTGTCTTGTGTTGCCACTGGTGATGGCCACATCTGCTCTCTCTGATCCTCGTATGTCGGGCAGTTCTGCAGCAGATGCTCAGCGGTCATTTTCCCGGTACCACACGGGCATTCGTCGGTACCACCTATCTTCAATTTGTTGAATAGGTGGTACCTCAGTCTATTGTGGCCAGTGCGAAGTCTGAAGACAACGACCTGCTCTCTTCGGTTCAACTGGTAATAGGCATCGTTTTTGGTGTAGCCGGTATGTTCAGTTTCCCATTTGGTCATGTATCTGGCTTTGATAAGCCGTTTTGACTCTTCGTATGTCATACTAGTATCTGTTTGTGGTAGTCTTGCACCTTCTTTTGCCAGTCTGTCTGCCTCCTCGTTGCCTTGGATGTTGCAGTGTGATGGGACCCACTGTACCACTACCCTTTTTGGTGCGGACTGCTGGCATAGTTGACAGAGTACTGCTCTTAAGTCATTAAGTTCAGTGTTTTTCTGGCTTTTTAGCGCTGTGACTACGGCCAGAGCATCTGTAAGCAGGACTGTATGGCTTTCATTTTCTTTGTGTGTCACCATTTCTTCCACTGCCGCCCTCAGTGCCTCTGCCTCCGCTCTGAAATTGCTTGTGTACTTACCAGTAGCGAATGACAGTGTTATTTTTCTGCCATTTGGTAGGTTGAGGAATGCTCCTGCCCCTCCGTTCTGTGTAGTGTTTGTTACAGAACCGTCGGTGTATGCATGGGTCCAGTCCATGCTTGGGTAGTTTTTCAATATAAAGCTTAGGGTAGTATCTCTCCTTTCTTTTTCATTCTGGCAGTTTTTGTTTCCAATACCTGGTATATTTTCTACCACCTCTGGAAATATATCCTGCCTCCAGGTATTTTCTTGATTTAAAATAGTCTAGTTCACTAGATGAAAACCTGAGTGGTTAGCGTGCTTTTCTTTTGCAAGAAAAAAATTGAACTGGAGCCTCATCATACTCCAGTCTACCCAGCCGTAAATAAGGGAATGGACGCATTGAGGAAAGGTATGGTGGCCAGCAAGGGAACTGGTCAGTCCATCTAAAAAAAGCTCAGACCTTGTACAATGATGTCTCTTAACACATTATCTTCGACAGCAGTGTCTGCTATCGTGGCTACCTTGACCTTGTTCAAATACTTCAATTTGTTCACTTTAAGTCAATTATTTATTTGTTATTTGCCAAGTGCCATGTAGACAGACATTGGCAATCAGGTCTCAGAACAGCTCCCTCTGCCTAGTTCTATTTATCAATACTTGTTTTTGAATTTTTTTCAGGTCATGACAATAATTTCTTTCAAAATCTTCTTTCTTTGTCGACCTTAATGTCTTTTCAAATTATTTTGCCTGTTCATAAGTTGTTTGAAAAGACAGGACTTGCTTCTACCTACTATACATTCATTCAGTTTTCAACATTTAGTTGATATTCTATGAACTATTTTTTTTCTTTTTCGTGTGTTTATTGCAGATTTTCCTAACAACAAATTAGGTAATGCAACTTATGAGGTGGGATGAAAAGCCAATGGAATTAAATCGTGAGATGGTGGGTCTCACAAGAAAGGGGTGATGATGATAATAATTGGACGTAATTATTTTGAAATATATCCTATTGTAAGTGAGGTTCACATTTTCTATAAACTCGTATCAGTGGCAGATACCTTTAGCCAGCATCTGGACTTTACGTGTAGACATATTAACAATCATGATCAACAAGAAGTGAAGATTGACAGATTCAAATTTGATGCTTTAAAGTAATTAATTCACAGAAACACTTTATATAATGCATATACGGAGGAATTCTTCTAGTAAAAAGATCAGTAACCATATTTTTAACTGTATTTCTACATTGCTTAAATTGTCTTCAGTTCCTTGTCTTCTTTCCTTAAGGCTCATGTGCCACCACTGCAGTTAGTTCCCTTGCAAGAACATCCTGACAAGAATACACAGTACACTCCCTTGCAGTGATGATTTCTGCAGCAATTTGGTGTGCACTAATCAGCTGATGCTATATATACTTCTTATTCTTCTTCTACCTCAGGGTTTATCCTAAAAAGGATGTTGAGATGTTTTTGTTGTAATTGGCTTGGCTTGGCTTTGTTCGTTCTCAATCTCCCGCTACCAATCTTTGAAAGGGTTTAAAGTAGCAGAATTTAGTCCAGAGAACGGAATGCGTTGTGTCGTAGTTTACAGCTTGACTGCAATATTTGCACCTTTCGGTCCAACATATCCGACTTCAGCAAGCATTTTTTTAGTACCGGGTTAGCATTCCCTCTTCGATCCCTTCTCCTTAGCCAGTCTGCCCTACTGCAGCCTGTTATCCAGGATCACCGCGTGGAGGTGTAGAAGGGTCTTGGCAGCTCTGGTTCGCTGGCCCTGACGCTAGCAGTCGGCTATGGGTCGCTGACCACTGCAGCTCATACGCTGCTCAGCATCTTGATCCCCTGTTTTAATTGACAATGAGGCTGCAATATCTGTGCCTTTTGACCTGAGACATCCAATTTCAATTGGTTATTTTTAGAACCGGGTTTACCTTCCCACTGCGATCCCTATCCCTTGGCCAGATTACACTAGTGAGTAGTGGAGCCTGTTTATAGGGCAGCCACGTGGAGGTGGAATAGAATCTTAGCTATGGTTCACTGACCCTGTTGTGAGCAGCCAGCTATGGTTCACTGACCCGGATGTGAGCAGCCAGCTATGGTTCACTGGCCCTAATGTCAGCAGCCGGCTATGGTTCACTGGCCCTGATGTGAGCAGCCAGCTATGGTTCACTGACCCTGATACAAGCAGCCAGCTATGGTTCACTGACCCTGATGTGAGCAGCCGGCTATGGTTCACTGGCCCTGATGTGAGCAGCCAGCTATGGTTCACTGACCCTGATACAAGCAGCCAGCTATGGTTCACTGACCCTGATGTGAGCAGCCAGCTATGAGTCGCTGGCTGCTGACAGCTCATTCACTGCTGCATCTTGGCCCCACACTACACTACATATTCAACTCTCCTTAGATGCCTTATGTTTAACATGCTTGGTAGGTCACAGTGGTTCTATTCTTTGTTGCTCAATATTCAGTCCTGGATTCCACACCGACCTGGTGTGGTGAAAACAGTTGTCGTAACAAGTATCCACTATTTAGCTGCTCATTTTCTTAAGGTCTCCTTTCTCCTTTCTTGTGACAGTTTTTACAGGAGGTGGTAGCTGGTCTCGTTCTCAACCCTCCTCAGTCGCCTTAACAACCTACCTTGCAGGTTCAAATGTTACTATTCTTTCTTCTAATTTTGAGCCAGATAATGAATGGGCAGTTATAAAAAGAATAGAAAAGAAAGTCATTTCTCACTTCTTGTAAAACATCTTCATCAGTTGGCAGCTGAAAATGCTTGCATAAATCTTTGATGTTCTTCACATCAATGAAGCCCTTGCGATCACTGTCGTACTTCAAGAACATCTCATCAATTCTAGATTTGTCTGTGATGGCTATCTTCTTTAGCTGAGAGCGGATGTGCTTCACTATGACATCTTTGTCACCTGGTCTGAGGAAGCGGAAACATCATGGTACTCATTTTGAAAACATACCCAAAAAAAATGTTTTTTAAAAGTAACAAGTAAAATATAGTTTAAAAAAAATAAATATAGTATGACCTCATATTTTAAAAGGGAAGCTAGACCTTTTACACTGCCAACAGGGACACTCTGAAAAATCATGATGAAATTCAGCTGCACTCATAAATTCCTCACAGCTGTTGTCTGCCAGTTTCAAGATGGCATGTCCAAGTCATAAACAGAGTCAAACAGGGATGTGTACTGCCATCAACACTTTAGCATGGTATTTTCTGATGCTGCACTTGGCTGTGCTAATAGCTTACATATCAGATACAGGACAAATGGGCAGCTGTTCTATTTGAAGCACATACAATCCATCATAAAGGTGAAAGAAGCAACCATCTTAGATCCCCTCTTTGCCAACAACTGCACAATTAAGACTTGTTTGGAACAGGATATGCTGACCACCACGAACGAGTTTTCAGCTGCGTGCACTAACTTAATCTTACCGTCAACATAAACAAAGCAGAAGCACTGTTTCTACCTGCTCCTGGGAAATTTAACTTAAACAAAGCAGAAGCACTGTTTCTACCTGCTTCTGGGAAATTTGCTACAAACCGAGCATGACTGTACAGTTGATAACTTTATCTACCTTGGTAGTGCGCTCACAAGAGAAATGGATATTAACTCTTATGGCCCTAACAGGATTGCCGAGACAAGTGCTACATTTTGAAGAATGCAAGCAACTGGTTAGAACCAGCAAGGAATTGGTGCAAAGATCCAAGGGTACGAGATTCCAGAGCTACGATGCGCAGATGACACAGTGATACTATCAAGAAGTGCAGAAAGGCTAGAGCAGCTACTTTCAGCTGTAAATGGACATAGTAAAGATAAAAACCTGTTTATAAACATAAATAAAACAAAGATAATGACCACAGACAAAACACAATGTCAGCATCAATTTATAGTGGGTGGTGAGGAAATAGATCAGGTCACACATTTTAAATATCTGGGCTCCAGAATTGACAAAAATGGCGACTGCTCGAAAGAAATCAGAAAAAGACTAGTTATGGCAATGCAGAGACTGAACAACCTGAAGAAATTATGGCAGAGCACCAACAAAATGATAAAAGTAAAAGTCTTGAGAGCCTGTGTTTTTCCTGTGGCAGCTTATGGCTGTGAATCATGGACGATTACCAAAACTTCCAGACAACGAATTGAATCCTTCGAGTCAACAGGTTACAGAAAGATCCTCAGAATACCCTGGACAGAGAAAAAAACAAATGTAGACATTCGGCAATATTTGAGCATAGAGGAGAACTGGTTTATCAATTCCATTTTGGCTAGAAAATGCAAATACTTTGATCACATCAAGAGACACAACGGTCTTGAGAGAACGGTGATGGAAGGTATGGTGCCAGGCAAAAGAGGAAGGGGTAGACCAAGAAGACGATGGCACGAAGATATCCAGGAATGCCTGAGAATGCTCCAGAGGCTGGAGTTTTGGCAAAGGAATGAGTTTCTTTCAGACAGACTGTGATGGGAGTGATGTTCAACAGAGGACATGCTACATGATGATGCAAAGATCCAGGTCTATCATGCTGTGGTGCTAATCTACATGCCTACACATTTCTGTTGCAGATGCCAGGGAACTCAATCATTTCCACAAGAGCTGTCTCTGCAGCTGTTTTAGATCAGCGGGTAGGATAAAGTGCCCAGCCCTAAAACCTCAGCAGTGTAAGGTTCTTGGGCATTCATAGACTGTGGCAGAGAGCCCAAATCAGATAAGAGGACATCAGATGGACATTATACGGACATCATACGGACATCAGACAGACATCAGGAGGACATCAGGTGGACATCATACGGACATCAGACAGACATCAGGAGGACATCAGATGGACATTATACGGACATCAGACAGACATCAGGAGGACATCAGGTGGACATCATACGGACATCAGACAGACATCAGGAGGACATCAGGTGGACATCAAACGGACATCATACGGACATCAGACAGACATCAGGAGGACATCAGGTGGACATCAGGTGGACATCAAACGGACATCAGAAGGACATCAGACAGACATCAGGAGGACATCAGGTGGACATCATACGGACATCAGGAGGACATCAGGTGGACATCAGACAGACATCAGGAGGACATCAGGTGGACATCATACGGACATCAGACAGACATCAGGAGGACATCAGGTGGACATCAAACGGACATCAGAAGGACATCAGATGGACATCATACGGACATCAGACAGACATCAGGTGGACATCAAACGGACATCAGACAGACATCATACGGACATCAGACAGACATCAGGTGGACATCAAACGGACATCAGAAGGACATCAGGTGGATATACTATTTTGAAAGTGCCTCTAAACAATTTCAACATTGATATCAACTTCTGACCACTGCATCTGGTGCACAGCAATCGCACAAGGTGTTCATATCACTAAGTGGAACATTATAACTAAGGCTCAGAGAAAGCATCATGCCCGAAAGCAAAGAATCTACAACAGCCCAACTATTGAATTCACCCATGTGTGTCCAATGTATGTCACATATGTGTTCTATATACGTCCCATGTGTGTCCTATGTGTCTCACATCAGTATAGGTCTCTACAGTCAAATGCCATCACATGTCACAAATTTGATACTATAACCAACTTTGCTTGCAATGGACAACTATTTCTAAGGAAGAAATGAGGACAGCTGAAACCAACAGCACATGACACAAGCACATGACACAAGCACCTGTCACAAGCACATGACACAAGCACATGACACAAGCATCTGTCACAAGCACATGACACAAGCACCTGTCACAAGCACATGACACAAGCACATGACACAAGCACCTGTCACAAGCACATGACACAAGCACATGACACATGACATGTATTTCTTGATGACATGTACACCACAAGGAACTGAAATATTTTGATTGATTGATAGATATGACTTTCCAACAAGATAAACAATTTAAAGACTTCCTGTCACTCAACATTTCACACCTGTTAAATCTATAGATGCCTTGTTATCTCTCAGCATGACTTCTCATTGCTAAAACTATCACCATCTCATTAACTTACTTCCTCTGTACTTTGATAGAAGTGTCATCTGGTCCACTATATTCACCAACTTTCTCCTTGATAGAATTGTAAGTGTGCTCTGAGAAAAAAAGAATTGTTTCGATAAAATGGTCAGGAATCTCATTCACTGGTTTGCCTTTTCGTTGACCCTTCTACAGTAAGCATGTATCGAAGCATTTGCATTAGTGGTTTAAAAAGCAATTATGTTACATGATGAGGATGCTAGTCTCATCCACAACCCTCCAGTCACATTTTACAACATGCCTGGAAGGTTAGAGTTGTCCTATTTTTTACAACCCAGATTCCATTTGAGTGGTCAGGAGATTGCTGAGCTATAAAAGAACTAACATGAGCTAATAATGAACACACATGACCTATAAATGAACAAACAAGATCTATAAATAAACAAGCATGTATAAATAAACAAACTTAGGATATAAATGAACAAGTATGAGCTATAAAAAACAGACTGGAGTAAAGGAGACTAATTCAAAAGTATCATAATCATGTTTTATGCCCAGCGGCTTTGACAATCATCCACAATTGTTCGTCTTTTGAGCATCTAAATATTTCAGACCCCAACACTGCTCTTCCAGTCAGCTTGTCATTTTCTATGGTCTTCAATTGCCAAAATCGTTGCACAATTCCAACTCAAAATTGTATAGTTTGATTGGCTGCCGCCACTCTATAGAGTTATCAGTCCGACACTATCTGTAGTTATCAGTCTGACACTATCTGTAGTTATCAGTCCACCACCACATTCTGTAGTTATCAGTCCACCACCACATTCTGTAGTTATCAGTCCACCACCACATTCTGTAGTTATCAGTCCACCACCACATTCTGTAGTTATCAGTCCACCACCACATTCTGTAGTTATCAGTCCACCACCACATTCTGTAGTTATCAGTCCACCACCACATTCTGTAGTTATCAGTCCACCACCACATTCTGTAGTTATCAGTCCACCACCACATTCTGTAGTTATCAGTCCACCACTACATTCTGTAGTTATCAGTCCACCACTACTATCTGTTGTTCTTGCATGATCTTTAGTCCCATTGTTGTACCCTCCACTGTGCATGATTAAACTGCACAGTCTCTCTGGGTATTCCTTGCTTCCTTTTGCTGCATAGTTTTCACATAATTGCCTGTATTGTGAGTCTATTTTTGTTCATCTCAAGAAAGTGCACAGTGTACTCTGAACGTTTTTGCCTGATGATTTTTGAAACATAATTTTGGTACGACTAGTTGTATATGGGCATTAGTCAGGAATTCTTTCCAGCCAGTGCCCAGTAGACATCTAAGGCATTTACTTTCAAATGCATTCAACCTATGTTCAAGTGTCTTTGCCATTTGACAAATTTCACAGCCATATGTTAGTATTGAGATTACGTTGAAGTATCCTGAGTATCATCTGCTTACTCGTTGACTTAGATTTAGAGATATTCTTTAATTAGTTAGGGATCTAGATGCTGAGCAGCGCATAAGCTGTGGCGGTCACCGACCCATAGCTGATTGCTAGCACTAGGTCCAGCAAACCAGAGCTGCCAAGACCCTTCTACACCTCCACGCGGTGATCCTGAATAACAGGCTGCAACAGACCAGACTGGCTAAGGAGATGGGATCAAAAAGGGAAGGCTAACCCGGTACTAAAGAAATGCCTGCTGAAGTAAGATGTGTCAGACTAAACAAAGCAAGCGGGAGACATGGAGACAAAATTGTAGCAAGCTGGATCTAAAACGAGAAGGAAATAAGGCGTGGAGATTACTGAACAACCAACACCCCCCTGGCCAGAGAATCTGGGGACGAAATAGTATCAAACACCAAGAAAGCTGAGATCTTTAACAAATTTTACACTAGAGTAAATAAAGCACAACCAAGAAAACTGCTAGATAAAGCACTTTAAAGGACTCCTTTAACATCGACTTTAAAATAGCTGCCTTTAAAAATCACTTCACTTAACAAAAACTGAGCATGACAATGAGGAAACTGGCAAAAAATAAAGCACCAGGACCAGATAAAGTTAAAAATGAGATAAGCAAATTAGGACCAAATGCGAAAGAGGTACTTTCATGGTTTACCAACAGAACATGAGACGAAGGACAGTTGCCATCAATATGGCTATCAGCAACTATTAAACCCATACTGAAGAAAGGGAAACAACCAGGAACACCTGGAAGCTATAGACCCGTGTCACTCACCTCATGTTTAGGTAGAGTGGTTGAAAGAATGGTAAACAACCTGGTAGCTATAGACCTGGTTCGCTTACCTCATGTTTAGGTAAAGTGGTTGAAAGAATGGTAAACAACAGACTATATTGGTGGCTGGAAAGCTAAAACCTCCTTGATAGAAACCAGGCAGGGTTCAGGCGTGGACACCGCACAGACGATCCCCTCTTTAGGTTTACACAGCATGTGATGGATGGATTCCAAGATGGAAACTAGGCAGGGTTCAGGCGGGGACACCGCACAGACGATCCCCTCTTTAGGTTTACACAGCATGTGATGGATGGATTCCAAGATCAAAAAAGCACACTAGCAGTGTTTATTGATCTACAGCAGGCATAGGACAATCTGGAGGAAAGGTCTTTTGATGGAAATGGGAATAGAAGGAAAGATGATCAAATGGATACAGGCCTTCCTGACCAACAGAACCATAGAAACCAACTTTGCAGGCGCAACATCAAGCAAAAGAACGTTAGAAGAAGGACTGCCACAGGGTTCTCCTCTAGACTGCACCCTTTCCTCATCTATAAAATGACATCACCAGACATCTAAACACGTTAAAAGCATTGTTTGCTGATGATCTCGCCATTTGGACCACCAAAAAATATCCCATTTTGGCAAAAGCCAAGATCAACATAGCGCTACTAACAATTTCAGTATACTGCAAACTATAGAAACTAAAGATAAATACACAGAGAAACATATACACCATCTTCTCCCACAGTCATAAAGAAGCAAAGAGATCCATTAACATCAAAATGAATGGGGAATTACTAGTAAAAGTGGATACCCCAGTTTATCTGGGAGTAACACTTGACAGACAGTTGAAATTTTACAGCCACATCTGCAATGTCAGACGTAAAGCAACCAAGCATTTAAACTTAATAACAATTCTTGCTAGTACAAATTGGGGAGCTGATAAACAAACTCTTTAGCAACTATAACTTGGTTATGTACGACCGGTGATGGACTACAGCCTTCCCATATAGACCACTGTGAGTACAAATAACATTTCATCTATTGACCGGGTGCAGAATCAAGCTCTTAGACTAATTTGTGGGGGGGATGAGATCAATGCCTACTAGAGGCCAACATAGAACCGCTAGATATCAGGAGAAAGGGGGCACTGACTGAAGTGGTAGAGAGATAGAGGCCAACATAGAACCGCTTGATATCAGAAGAAAGGGGGCACTGACTGAAGTGGTAGAGAGATACAAGAGACAAGAAAATGACCACCCAAATAGGGTACAAATAGACACTTGGATGCAAAAGAGAAGACTGAAGCAAATGTCCCCACTGGATGTAGCAGAAGAGGAAAGCCATATTCACCATCTACCAGCGGAGAGAGAAATGGAAAATAGGTTTTTTAGACCACCACCTTGGAAAAATCTTTGCCTGCCAGTCATAAAAACACCTGACAGAAAAGGCAGCCACCAAGAAGACTACACAAGTTCAATTTAATAAAAAATAGTCAGCATGGGTTTACTAAATGAAGATCGTCTTTTTACACCAATCTATTAGAATTCATGGTGGATGTTATCTATCTGGATTTTATAAAGGCCTTTGATAAAGTACCTCATCACTTGGACTAGGTGGTGAAGTTGCCAATTTAGTAGAAAATTGGTTGACGGGCAGAAGGCAGAGAGTGGGCATAAATAGGGAGTACTCTGACTGGTGTGATGTAATAAGTGGTGTGCCCCAGGGATCGATATTAGGATCAATATTGTTCTTAACATATATCAATGGTTTGGACATTGAAATCAGATCCATGACTGCAAAGTTCATGGATGACACAAAATTATGCGGCAGGGTCTCTTCCCCGGAAGAGGTGGATCTATTGAGATCGGATTTAGATAAGATTCAGAAATGTTCTGAGAGCCGGTAGGTGGAGTTTAATGTAGAAAAATGTACAGTCCATCACGTAGGAATATCCAATAATGAATATAATTACAGGATGGGAGATAACAATATAAGGACAATAACAAAGGAAACCAACCTAGGAGTTATAATAGATCATACAGGAAAGAGGCCGGAGCAAGTCCAGGTGGCAGTGAAAAAGGCTAATGCCATGTTGAGCATGATAAAAAGAAACATTTCACATAACATATGAGGACATTGCAGATAGTGAACTTGAAATAGAGGGATATACAATGTTAAGGAAAGATAGGGTAGTTGGAGACAAGACTAAGGGAGGTGGTATTTTATTATACTGTATAAATTCTGTTAATATAAGGATCAAAGAGGATTTTTCATGTGGTAACAAAAATGAAAGTGTATGGGGAGAAATAGAAAGTGGGGGTGAAAAAACAGTGATTGGAGTGTGCTATAGATGTCCATCAAGTCAACAAGAGGAAGATGAGGAACTGATTAGTAGCATAGCAAAGGCAAGTGAAGGGAAATTATTATTAATGGGGGATTTCAACTTTCCAGAAAAGAATGGGCTATGGCAGAAGCACTTGTAGAGTCAAAACCTTTTGTTAAGTGCATAACTGAAAATTTTTAATTCAACATGTAGAAAGCAGCCACCAGAGGCAAAAACACACTCGACCTAGTTTTTACTACAGAGGAAAATATTATTGAAAACGTTGCCGTTGGGGAACTGTTTGGCTCAAGTGACCATCAAATCATCCGTTGGGATCTTATTGCAGGGAAAGAAGTAAACATAAACACGCGAACATATGACTACTCTAAGGCAGATGTTAAGAGAATGAAAGAGGCAGCGAACCACATTATCTGGAAAGATATTATTGTAGGAACAGATGTTGAACAGGAGTGGGAGAGTTTTAAAACAGTTCTAGAAAGCTAAAAGAGGAATGTGTTCCATGTAGGGAGGTAAACCCCAAGTGTAAAAAGTGGATAACTAGATTTGTAGTTAAATGTAGAGGAACTAAATATAAAGCATGGAAAAAATATATAGAGACAGGTAAATCAAAAGAAACATATTTAAAATATTTGGACAAGCAGAACATAGCTCAGAAAGTGAATAAAACAACAAAAATAGCCTTCGAAAAAAAAAAAAAATTGCTCAGAGGATCTTCTTCTTCTTCATCGTACGCAGCTCAGACGATCAAAACTGATAGTAAAAGCTTCTTCTCTTATGTTAGAAATAAACAAAGAACAAAAAACAAAGTAGGCCCTCTCATAGACAGTACATGGAAAATAATAAGTGAGAATACGGAGGTAGCTAATCTACTCAATCAGGTCTTTGGCACAGTCTACACAAAAGAGGACTGCTCCAAGATCCCAGAGTCTATAGATATTTTTCAAAGAGACATGGATACAGCGGGATTAAGATCAATCTGTATTACAGAGGAAATGGTTTTTTTTTAAATTGGAGGAGTTGAAAGTGGATAAATGTCCAGGTCAAGATGGTATTTATCCAAAATTGCTGTTTGAAATTAGAGACCAACTAGCAAAACCATTGGCTATATTATGTTCTCAATCACTTGCAAAAGGGATTGTCCCATGGAATTGGAAAAATGCAGGAGTGATTCCCTTATTCAAAAAGGGCAAAAAATCCGAAAAATTAGTGTTATCTACCAAGTCAGCTGATACAAGTGTCAGATCGGGCAGGCTGGGGGCACCGTATACTCTATGCAAAAGAGTTGACGGGGTTTCCAGATTCCGGGGCAGTGCAAGATTAGTACCATTAGACAGCTCTTCAATCTCCGGGCATCTATTATTAAGCTGGCGGTATCCAAGATTTGGCATATGGGTATTGAAATCTCGCACCAACACTGTTTTCTTTGACGTAGGCTCAAATTCAGGTAGACACGTTTTGGACGTTGGAGGACAGTAGAAGTATTTGTGTTATCTTTGCTCCATAACTTTATTGTTTGATGGTCAATATCATCTACAGGATTGTTGGTTACAATGGTTTGTGTATCATTCATGACCAGGGTCATAATGCCCTGGTACTTGGTGCATTCCCACTTATACTGTAAATAGATCGTGATGTTAATTTGTCTTTGTAGAAGTATTGTTTCCTGAAGTAGAGCTATGTGGATTTGATGGTCTTGTAGTGTTTTGGTTAGCTCTGTTGCCTTGTTTTGTAATCTGGCAATGTTAAGCTGTAGTATGTTAAAAGTTCCCCCTTGCTAACTTCTCGCACAGAGCAGGGGAATTATCTCTGTTGTGTGGGCCTCGCTAACTTCTCGCACAGAGCAGGGGAATTATCTATGTTGCACGGACCTTGGTACCCGAGGCGTCGCCCGAGCTCGTTTGAAGAATGTTTATTGTTTCCTGGCATTGGAGTATTGGGTATTTTGCTGCAGACTTCTGCCTCCCAAAGAGCACATTGGGTGCGCCTTTCTTTATGGGTGACAGATGTATTTGGCTTTGCCATTTCCTTCCTTGGTCATTTGGTGGTTCGCTGCGTCAATGGGGGTGAGGTGGAGTGTCAGGTGGGGTTCACAGTGCATTCCCCGCTAGCCACGGATCCTCTCATTGCAGATCACACTTCTTTATTCTGTATTTAGGTCTTTCCCGTGGCTGTGTCTTCACGCTCCCCCACCCCCTCCCACACCACAACAGTTCCTACTTTCCAATGAGATCCAATGGCTCCACCCCACCTCTCCACCCTTAGAGTCAGAGCGCAGTCTGACGGTAGTGCAGTGTCTGATCACCCGGTGCTCTCGCTGCTGCTGAGATGTTGGGCTAGGGACCCTCTCTGGGTGACTCTACCATTATTGGATGTTGAGCTAGGCCCGGACCCGCTCTGGGTGCCTCTACTATTATTGGATGTTGGGCTAGATCCAGATCATCTCTGGGTGCCTCTACCATTATTGGATCCTTGGTAGAGGACTCATAGGTTGGACACAGAAAAGTTGTGTAGAAAGGCAGACGACAGATGAGAGGAACATTTAACCCTGGGTGGGGTTTGGGTTGGTAACAGCCAGAGCATATTCCATTCGTCGGTGGGTAGTGCGCTATCACCTTAAGGGTTCCCAAACTGCTCCCAGCCTAGTTATACCATCAGGTACTTGGTCGTCCCCATAATAAACTCAGTGAACAATAGGGTCACCAACAAGAAGGTGTTGCTATGGACACATTTGTGCAGGAGGCTTGCTGTCAACCGGACAGCAGCTTCGCCGGCGATCACTGCACCCTGGATGTGAGAGGCTGTAGATTCGCATCAGCATCCATTTGATGTAGGCGGGACATTGTGCCCAGACCCTACATTGGCCCGGTGAATATATAATGAGTTGCTTGATTTCTTCATCTCTGATGAAACCCCTCATAGTATGTGATGTTTGAGAACCCCTGAAAGGGTCTTACCTGAAAACTGTGCCTTGTGGTCTTCAATATACTTTAGAACAAAACTATCAGCATTTGTGATTACAAATCTGTGTCTAAAAATCTCCAGAACTGCTCCAATATAGAAATCTTCAGGCCCATAGTAACTAGGGTTACCCACAGTTGAACCTGGTTTTGCTACACGAGTTCTCTCTAAGAATTTCCCACCTAAAATGCCAGAGTTTCTAACTGGGGGCTCAAATATTGTCAATGTATCATCTGCCAGTCGGTATGAAATGATGAATTTGCGTCCTTTATTCTCTGGCTTCATGGTATCCTGTGACAATAAATGTAGAGGTTAAAAGCATGCAAGTCTTTGTAAGTGATGGAGGTGGATTGAAGGAAGGCATAAATGAGATACGAAGTAAGATTATTATTTCATCACAAAACAGTAAATATAAAATCAAGTTTAGGAATAAACATGAAAATATGTTTAAGCATTTATAAATTATGATAGTAATAAAGCTATCATCATATAATTCATTTTTGCTATGTTTCTTCATAAAAGAGAACAGTTATATGTGTAACAAACACTTGGGCACATTGAATGTAATCTATTTTATTTCCAGTCAGCATCTGGTCCAACCAGTCGCTGGGTCCAGGATCAGATAAGTTGACCATTTTTTCCTTATATGTTGATTTGTTAGTTCAGTATTGTTGTCCCTGATGAAAGCCTATTGGTCGTAACGTAGGTTTTGTTTGTGTTCTCGTATCGGTGTGGTATCTGACCATACTCATTAAAAAATTTTGATTAAACTCAACCTTAATCAACTTTTACAAGTTTTTTCATGTTTTTTTCCCTGAATCTAATCATGAAGAGTCAGCATGGCTTTACTAAAGGGAGATCGTGTTTAACAAAATGTTGGATGGAGCGGAGTAAGTAAATGTTATTTATCTTGATTTTGCAAAATATTATTTAGGAAGTTAAGATCACATGGAATAGTTAGTGAAATTGTCAAATGGATTGAAAATTATTTAATGGAAAGAAGGCAGAGAGTAGGCGTACTCTATAAGGAGTACTCTGAGTGGTGTGAAGTAAAAAGTGGAGTGCCACAGGGCTTGGTTTTGATACCAATTTTGTTCTTGATATTCATATAAATTATTTGTATAATGATATTGCATTCATTATTCCAAAATTCGCTGATGACATAAAACTATGCAGAAGTATCTCATCTAAATCAGAAATGGATATATTGAGGTATTATTTAGATAAAATTCAAGAATGGTCTGAGCTGGCAGATGGAGTTTGATGTAGATAAATGTTCAGTCATCCAAATGGGTAGATCTAATATGGAACATAATTACAGAATGGGAGAGAACAATAATAGAAAGAAGGAAAAGGAAAGATACCTAGCAGTTATAATAGATCATATAGGTAAAGTGAGTGAGTGAGCAAGTCCAGGTAGCATTGAAAAAAGGCAAATCCAATGTTAGGTATGATAAAAAGAAATATTAAACATAGGACCAAGAAAGTGATAGATAAATAAATCATTAGTTAGACCTAGATTGGAGTACTGTGTTCAGGAGTGGAATCGCTATTTTAGAGGGAATATAAACATGCTTGAAAGAATGCAAAGAAGAGAGGCAAAATTCAAAATGGGATTCTGGAATTATAGTTATGAGGAAAGACTAAATAAAACTGGCTTACAGTATCCAGATAAGAGAAGAATTTGAGGTGATTTAATACATGTAGTAAGGGAAAGGATAAATGAGATTATAAAAAGTTTTTCGGGATCAAGATGCTGAGCAGAGCATGAGCTGCAGGGGTCAGCGTCCCAGAGCTGAGCAGCGAATGAGCTGCAGTGGTCAGCGACTCATAGCTGACTGCTAGTATCAGGGCCAGCGTCCCAGAGCTGAGCAGCAAATGAGCTGCAGTGGTCAGCGACTCATAGCTGACTGCTAGTATCAGGGCCAGCGTCCCAGAGCTGAGCAGCGCATGAGTTGCAGTGGTCAGCGACTCATAGCTGACTGCTAGTATCAGGGCCAGCGTCCCAGAGCTGAGCAGCGCATGAGCTGCAGTGGTCAGCGACTCATAGCTGACTGCTAGTATCAGGACCAGCGAACCAAAGCTGCCAAGACCCTTCTACACCTCCATGTGGTGATCCTGGATAACAGGCTGCAGCAGGGCAGACTGGCTAAGGAGAAGGGATCGAAGAGGGAATGCTAACCCGGTACTCAAAAAATGTTTGCTGAAGTCGGATGTGTCAGACCGAAAGGTGCAAATATCCCAGCCAAGCTGTAAACTAGCGACACAACGCATTCCGTTCTCCGAACAACATCCTGCTACTTGCAAAGCCCTATTCGGGACTTGCTAGAAGGAGATTGAGAATGAATGCAGAAGAAGGAGAAGAATAAGTAAATCCTACTTGCGATAAAAACTGTTTACAAAAGATACAAAAAAACCATCAGAAATGATACGCTCCATTCAATGTACTTATCATTATCATTCAATATATCAATCATTAATCAATCATTAATCAATCATAAATCAATCATATTTTTATTTACAAAATGTATTTACATGTCAGAAAACTGTACATTATCTATTTGAATTAGTGTACTTTATTGCATGAAACCCAGAGCAGAAGATGCTGCAGTGAATGAACTCGCCAGCAGCCAGCAACTTATATCTGATTGCTTGTATCAGGGTCAGTGAACTACAGCTGACAAAGACTTTGGAGACCCTGGAAACAGGCTGCACTAGCATGGTCTGGCTAAGAGAATGGAGATTGCAGTGGGAGGGATTGTCTGCATTATGAGTGTATCTTGTCCAGCACTGAAAATGAACATAACAATCTGCATTGATGGATTGTCTGCATTATGAGTGTATCTTGTCCAGCACTGAAAATTAACATAACAATCTGCATTGATGGATTGTCTGCATTATGAGTGTATCTTATCCAGCACTGAAAATGAACATAACAATCTGCATTGATGGATTGTCTGCATTATGAGTGTTTCTTGTCCAGCACTGAAAATTAACATAACAATCTGCATTGATGGATTGTCTGCATTATGAGTGTATCTTTTCCAGCACTGAAAATGAACATAACAATCTGCATTGATGGATTGTCTGCATTATGAGTGTATCTTGTCCAGCACTGAAAATTAACATAACAATCTGCATTGATGGATTGTCTGCATTATGAGTGTATCTTGTCCAGCACTGAAAATTAACATAACAATCTACATTGATGGATTGTCTGCATTATGAGTGTATCTTGTCCAGCACTGAAAATTAACATAACAATCTGCATTGATGGATTGTCTGCATTATGAGTGTATCTTGTCCAGCACTGAAAATTAACATAACAATCTGCATTGATGGATTGTCTGCATTATGAGTGTATCTTGTCCAGCACTGAAAATTAACATAACAATCTGCATTGATGGATTGTCTGCATTATGAGTGTATCTTGTCCAGCACTGAAAATTAACATAACAATCTGCATTGATGGATTGTCTGCATTATGAGTGTATCTTGTCCAGCACTGAAAATTAACATAACAATCTGCATTGATGGATTGTCTGCATTATGAGTGTATCTTGTCCAGCACTGAAAATTAACATAACAATCTGCATTGATGGATTGTCTGCATTATGAGTGTATCTTGTCCAGCACTGAAAATGAACATAACAATCTGCATTGATGGATTGTCTGCATTATGAGTGTATCTTACCCAGCACTGAAAATGAACATAACAATCTGCATTGATGGATTGTCTGCATTATGAGTGTATCTTGTCCAGCACTGAAAATTAACATAACAATCTGCATTGATGGATTGTCTGCATTATGAGTGTATCTTATCCAGCACTGAAAATTAACATAACAATCTGCATTGATGGATTGTCTGCATTATGAGTGTATCTTGTCCAGCACTGAAAATTAACATAACAATCTGCATTGATGGATTGTCTGCATTATGAGTGTATCTTGTCCAGCACTGAAAATTAACATAACAATCTGCATTGATGGATTGTCTGCATTATGAGTGTATCTTGTCCAGCACTGAAAATTAACATAACAATCTGCATTGATGGATTGTCTGCATTATGAGTGTATCTTGTCCAGCACTGAAAATTAACATAACAATCTGCATTGATGGATTGTCTGCATTATGAGTGTATCTTATCCAGCACTGAAAATTAACATAACAATCTGCATTGATGGATTGTCTGCATTTTGAGTGTATCTTGTCCAGCACTGAAAATTAACATAACAATCTGCATTGATGGATTGTCTGCATTATGAGTGTTTCTTGTCCAGCACTGAAAATTAACATAACAATCTGCATTGATGGATTGTCTGCATTATGAGTGTATCTTATCCAGCACTGAAAATGAACATAACAATCTGCATTGATGGATTGTCTGCATTATGAGTGTTTCTTGTCCAGCACTGAAAATTAACATAACAATCTGCATTGATGGATTGTCTGCATTTTGAGTGTATCTTATCCAGCACTGAAAATTAACATAACAATCTGCATTGATGGATTGTCTGCATTATGAGTGTATCTTATCCAGCACTGAAAATGAACATAACAATCTGCATTGATGGATTGTCTGCATTATGAGTGTATCTTGTCCAGCACTGAAAATTAACATAACAATCTGCATTGATGGATTGTCTGCATTATGAGTGTTTCTTGTCCAGCACTGAAAATTAACATAACAATCTGCATTGATGGATTGTCTGCATTATGAGTGTATCTTTTCCAGCACTGAAAATGAACATAACAATCTGCATTGATGGATTGTCTGCATTATGAGTGTATCTTGTCCAGCACTGAAAATTAACATAACAATCTGCATTGATGGATTGTCTGCATTATGAGTGTATCTTGTCCAGCACTGAAAATTAACATAACAATCTGCATTGATGGATTGTCTGCATTATGAGTGTATCTTGTCCAGCACTGAAAATTAACATAACAATCTGCATTGATGGATTGTCTGCATTATGAGTGTATCTTATCCAGCACTGAAAATGAACATAACAATCTGCATTGATGGATTGTCTGCATTATGAGTGTATCTTGTCCAGCACTGAAAATGAACATAACAATCTGCATTGATGGATTGTCTGCATTATGAGTGTATCTTATCCAGCACTGAAAATGAACATAACAATCTGCATTGATGGATTGTCTGCATTATGAGTGTATCTTATCCAGCACTGAAAATGAACATAACAATCTGCATTGATGGATTGTCTGCATTATGAGTGTATCTTATCCAGCACTGAAAATGAACATAACAATCTGCATTGATGGATTGTCTGCATTATGAGTGTATCTTATCCAGCACTGAAAATTAACATAACAATCTGCATTGATGGATTGTCTGCATTATGAGTGTATCTTATCCAGCACTGAAAATTAACATAACAATCTGCGTTGTAAAGAGGTAAAATAAGGAAGATCCTGCCATTGATACAGCAATATTGTTTGAAACAACTTTAATCCAATCAGCAGGAAACTTCTTCGACCTCTGACTTAAACTTCAGGCTTGTATTTCCTTAATAGAATACATTATTGTAAATCTATATAAGGAGAAAAGATGAAAATACTTAGCATTGTAATTTGTAAAGTATAAAAGAACGTATAAAGCACATATGGCACATATAAAGTAAATGTAGTTCTAGATCTATGCTAGATGAATGTAACAAAGAGATAAAGCTCTTTTTAAACAGTTCATATAAAATTATAAAGATATCAATACTTTTGTAGTACAAATTAGGCTGCTAATAAGGAGATAAGCCTAGAGTTAATCTATTTATGGAATTATAAACGGCTCCACAAACCATAACTTAAACTAGAACTATTAACTTAAATCTAAATTGAAACCAAATTATAACATTATAAAATAACAATAATAATAGTATATATATAAATAGATACTTACAATAGTTTACGTCCATGATTAGCAGACTGCAGTCTCTCCTTGCAGACATGAGGTCCTGACAAGAACCATATTCTACCACGTGGCACTACTTTTTGCAAATGATCATCAACAGATATGGATATTGAGTTTAACAAAACATACTTTTGTTACTCTCCGTAAATTTCTGTAATTAATGAGGACTGTACACAATAAAGAAAACTATGTTCAGTGCATGAATCTTTGTCGGGATCTCAAGATAAAACTTTGGCTAAAAACCGTACAGAAATGATGTACATCCAGAAAATTGCTAAAAACTACAGAAATTCAGAGAAACTGTACTAGTTGACATGTACATGTAAATGTCAGCAGCAAACAGCAAAGGAAGATATTGTTTGGAAAAGATCAACATTTCATAAGTAGATAATAATATCTCACATATAATAATATCTCACAGATAATAATATCTCACAGATAATAATATCTCACAGATAATAATATCTCACAGATAATAATATCTCACAGTTAATAATATCTCACAGATAATAATATCTCACAGTTAAGACAATTATTTTGTCAAATGGAACATTTATCAGGATTTGATATTCCTTATATAAGAATAGGAATTTACATTTCGTGACAAACAGTTTCAAGTTTTATAAACTGCAACTAGTGTTATAACAATTAATCCCAGCAATTACACCCCCCACCCCTAGAATGCCATCACCTTGTTGAGGGTTGGGAGGTGTGAGGGGCTTGCGTGCCTCAGTGAGCTATGTTGGTGGGAACATATGTTCCTGGTAGAGCCACCCATGCTGGACAGGTCACTGGAGAGGGGCCAGACTAAGAATGGTAGCAGCCGGATGGTGTTCAAGAGTCCAGGAAGGCAGACCACCTAGAAGAGGAAACTCGAGAAAATTGAGCTCGCAACCCAGGAGGGCAGGACAACCAAGGACTATCATCTAGCAAGCCCAAACAAGGAAAAGTCCAAAGGACAAGTATAAAGGAAAAGCCATTCCTAGACCTTAATATCTGACTGAAAATGGCCCCAGTCAATGGGAAAAATGACCTCAAGTCCACTGTGTATCAACGTGCTAACGGACTGCGTGGCTGCTGAGAAAACAGTTATGAACGTGGGAGTCTGGTGGGCGAGAGAATCTCGCGCCAGGCTTATGGACTCCAACTAGGACATCCCCTTCCTCTTCCCTGACAAGGGGCAACTGTTAGAGTGACCGTACAACTACCCCATCACACTATATATAAACATGATATAAAAAAATAACCTGCTGCCTTGCAGATTTGGTCGACAGGTCGGTTGGGGACAACCAATGGCTAGGGATGCAAGCCTGAAGAAAATGCTTGCTCAAAACGGAAGTGTTAGATTGAAAGGTGCAAATAAAACAGCTCGCTGCTACAAACCACGACACTATGTATCTCATCCAAGGATTATCAAGGACCCGAGCTATTCAGAGAGACACCATAAGGTACCCAGACAGACAAAGACATGTTTCTCTCACCATAGACACACTGATACGTCTGCCACTCAAACCCTGCAGGTGTTGCAATGGGACGTTGAACGTATACAACAAAAAGGAAGCGTTGTCCAGAAGACTTTTTGAGGAAGAAATACACGTTGCCTGCATCCAGGAAACACACCTTAATCCAAACCACAGATTTTGCATATGAGGAAATGAAACCCATAGACTAGATAGGGATGGGCATAAGGGGGATAGGGATGGGCATAAGGGGGAGAGGGGGGGGGTACTTATCCTCTCCATATATCAATCACATCAAAGATGATCTCGGTGGAAACAAACGAAGAAGTCAAAACAATAGGGATGGACATAACCTTACCAAATCAGACAGAATTTATAAAACATACTGCTCGCCAACAAATAATCTGGCCCTAGAAGCCATGAATATTATGGACCAGACAACCATAGTGGTAGGAGACTTTAACAGCCAGTCTGAAAGGTGGGGTTACACACAGACCAACGCAAGGGGACACGAACTACAGGAATGGTAGATTGACAACAATCTCTATCTGACCAACCTCCCAGATGACCCTCCCACGTTCTATTCAAGGCGATGGACATCAACATCATCTGCTGACCTTGCATTTACCACCGGTGACCTGAGCCAAAAATCCAAAAGAACAGTACTTGTGCCTCTTGCAGAAAGTGACCACAGACCCATCAAACTTGGGAAACATTCCATCAGACCACAGACCCATCAAACTTATATTGGACCTGGGAAACATTCCATCAGACCATAAGTCATTGCCCAGGTGGAACTATAAGAGAGCAGACCGGCAGAAGTTTGCCACAAGTACAAATTTTTACTGCCAGTCCATCAACACTCACCACAAGAAAGTAGGCAAAATGGTGGAAACACTTAACTTAACATCTTTATACTGGTTTAGAAGACCCTGCAGAGTCTGTATACAACCAGTTACATTTACATCACCTTGCTCTAAAATCTATGCGCATCCAGTTTATTCTTAAATGCATTAACTGTCCCTGCCTCCACTACCTCCCCTGGCAATGCATTCCAAGCAGACACCACTCTCTGACTAAAAAAATATTTCCTAATATCTAACCTGGACCTCTCTTTAATCAGCTTGTAGCTATGCCCTCGTGTTATTGTAGGTGGCTGTATTTTAAAAAACTCAACCAGTGTCTTCTAAAGGCAGCAATGGAGAACATCCCAAGAGGTGCCAGAAGAAATTACAAACCGTATTGGTCACCTGAAGTGCAGAAGATGGAACTTAAACTAGAAGAGGCAAGAGAAAAAGCAGAAATTGGCCAAAATCAAGAAAGCAATATCGCACTCAAGGCAGCTGCAGCAAGATAAAGGAAATAAGTCAACCAAGCATGCAGGAAAAGCTGACACGAGCATACAGAAACCCTCAACTGATAGAGAGAGCAAGAAACTCTGGAAGCCAGCGAAGGCCTTGAGTGACGAAAACAGCTACAAGCCAACAATTGTGATTGAAAATGAAGGAAAGAAGCAGCGGATGTGCTAATCCAAAATTACTCAGAAACTAGTAGAAATAAAGTCCCAGCAGACATGAAAAGGTATATTATGAAATAAATTAACCCCATGGAGCACTCAATGCGAGTACCTGAGGAACATCTGATAGTAAATATCACCAAGACAAAATTGGAGTCAGCCATTTGTAAACTCAAGAAGAGAAAAGCCCCAGGAAAGGATGGCATCACTAATGAAATACTCTCTAACATGGGAGAAGTAGCAAAGAACAAACTGCTACACATCCTTAATACAAGCTGAAAACAAGGAACTGTCCCCACACTGTGGAAGGAGACAAGGACTATCCCCATCCTAAAACATGGGAGAGACAACATGAAGCCAGGCAGTTACAGACCTATTAGTCTACTCAGCTGTGTGGAGAAACTAATATAGCAAATAGTTAACACTAGAATAACCTGGCATATGGAATAACAAAATTTACTTATTAACCAGCAAGCAGGTTTTCATAAAAGCAGATCGACCAAAGACCAGGTGATATATATATCTCACAGGAGATAGAAGATGCATTTCAAGAAAAAAAGAAAACACTGACAGTTTGGATAGACCTAGAAAAAGTCCGATAAAATATGGAAGAGCGAGTTAAAACTGAAACTACTGCAAATGGGTGTAACCAACAACATGTACAAGTGGATCAGTGATTATCTAGATAACAGGACAACAAGAGTACAACTCCAAGGACACCTCAGCAAAAAGATGAAAATGGAACAAGGAGTTCCACAAGGTGGAATACTCTCACCCATGCTGTTCCTCAATGAAATAATCACAGAAATCCCTAAAAGAGTACACAGTGCACTATATGCAGATGACTTAGCACTATGGACATCCGAAGAGTCTACACCTGTAGCTAGAAACCAAATGCAGGAGGCTCTAAATAAAATAGAGACATTGAAAAAATTGGCAAGTCCCTATAAACAAAACCAAAACCATGTACACAATCTTCTCTCTATCTCCCAAGCCCCAAGAAGTAATCCTGAAAGTAAATGGCCAGACTCTCCCCCTTGACATGTCCAACTTATCTGGGAATAACAATGGACCCAAGGTTGACATGGAAAAACCAGATAAAAAAAACCACCAACAAAGCTAAGAACAGAATGGACATAATGAAAAATCGAAAGGAAAAAAAGCAGAAAAAGTATCTGGGACAAATTGGGTGGGAAAAAAAAGCATCGAACATGCTCAAATACTAAAAGGACAGATGATTTGGGAAAAAAATGATCATAAATGACACATGGCATGACACCTGTTGATGAGTTATTCTTCTACTTTTTCGTGCTGCAAAGGACATTGTGACATTGTGTCGGAGTTTACTACAGCGAGGCTGCAATATCTGCACCTTTTGGCTGGACACATCCGGTTTGAGCTGGCGGTTATTCAACATTACAATATATACAAATTGAACACAACTCAAAACAACAAATTAAGCAAATTCAAATCATACCTTGCATCCAGGCACCTAGGGAAAAATGAATTGTCAATAAACCTGGTAGTTTTCTCTGGTTGATTCAAATCTCACTAATAAGTAGGAAAGAATAGGCTCGCAGCAAATTACTTTGTATGGAGCAAATGATGGCTAAGAATTGTTGAATAAATGGATAAGACATATTTCTGTAATTTTTCTTTGAAGCATAGGCATGTCTTCCTCTATAATGGCTTGGCTTGGTTTTGTTCGTTCTCAATCTCCTGCCACCAAACCCTGAAAGGGCTTAAGTAGCAGAATGTAGTCCAGAGAACGGAATGCGTTGTGTTGTAGTTTACAGCTTGACCGCGATATTTGCACCTTTCGGTCCACACATCCAACTTCAGCAATTCCTCTATAATGATTTACATTTTGGGCTGGCTTCTGTAGTTTTGCCCATGAGACTCCAGAGCCTCAGCTTCCTCTTCTACTGTTCTCCCTTGGGTGTTATTTGGTCTCCCTACTCTTCTCTTTCCTGTGCATGGGACTGATAATCTCATAATGTAAAAAATACAAGGGTACATAAATGCTTTTGATGTGGGTAGAATTCCAGTCAGGATGACAAATACAGTAGTGTCCACATGTTCATACAAGAACATGAAAAAGACATGATGATGCTCATTTAGTGTATTTACTGTTTATCCATCTAGTATCACCAATTTAGTTTCTTAAGTGTTCAACCAAACCACATCCACCCATCTAGTGTCTTTACTGTTCAACCAAACCACATCCACCCATCTAGTGTCTTTACTGTTCAACCAAACCACATCCACCCATTTAGTGTCTTTACTGTTCAACCAAATCACATCCACCCATTTAGTGTCTTTACTGTTCAACCAAACCACATCCACCCATCTAGTGTCTTTACTGTTCAACCAAATCACATCCACCCATCTAGTGTTTCTACTGTTCAACCAAACCCCATTCCTCCATCTAGTGTCGCTACTGTTCAACCAAATCACATGCACCCATCTAGTGTCTTTACTGTTTAACCAAATCACAACCACCCATCTAGTGTCGCTACTGTTCAACCGAATCACATCCACCCATCTAGTGTCGCTACTGTTCAACCAAATCACATCCACCCATCTAGTGGAGGTATGGGGAGTGTTGTGTGTGTTTGTATTTCCCACCTATATAATATTTTGATGAAACAAAACAAGACCAGTGACAGCATCCTGCCTGCACAGGTACCAACAACCAAGCCACTACCACAGGGTTGTCATGGATACAGAGTTACAGGGAGTGGAACAACTAATAAATGGTGTATATTACCAACTCATCAGATGTGGACAGGTGGATAATCTTCAAAACCTCACATAGGCCACAAGAAGACTGAAGTACCATCTATTTAACAAACCAAAGATTAGAACTATGGATGAAAGTAACTGGTACTGATATAATGGCGGTTGTACATCCACCGCCTTCCCAAGTGTCCAATATACGTGGAACAGATGAAACATTCCTGGACAAGCCATATGAAGGTATCCAAAATGTTGGACTGACTACAGCATATATTGATATATTCAAATTGATATCTGAAAGAGTACAAATATTGATGAAGAGAAAGAAGAAGAAGAAATAACAGCCTCGCTATAAGAGAGAAATGAATTGTGGGAATTCAGTTGGTTAACGGAACCACCTCTAAAAAAAGTAGCAGTTGCCTAACCTTTCTCACGTTCAACCGACAACTATGAAATACAGACACAATGTAATCCAGAGATTTATATAAACTGGTGCTTACAATATACAACGATGTCTATTACAGCATCATCAGTTTAGGATTATCAAAAATATAATAACATCCCCACATTCAACTGCATGCTCCAATATGATATATTTGTAGCTGCATATCTGAAATGATAACATGCAAATATTTGGGAAACTAACCCGATATCTGTGGTTTAACACTGGCTGTGCTAAACAAGTAAGAAATACTCAACAGATTGCTCCGGGCAAAAAGGGCCACATTTAATTGCCCTGGCATGTGCAGAATATCTGTGAGGCTGGGCCTGAAACAATGACATACAAACTGACCAACACACCTGCCCAAGTGTGCATGCATGCAAAGTTACAAACTGACCAACACACCTGCCCAAGTGTGCATGCATGCAAGGTTACAAATTGACCAACACACCTGCCCAAGTGTGCATGCATGCAAGGTTACAAACACCCCCAATGACAAACGTACCATTAAGGCTTCAAATCTAAGCTCCTTGTGATCATTCTCGATGAGTTTGATGAAGTCCTTTCTAGATGCTTGTGGGAGGAAGCTGATACAAGACTGTAATGAGTCCTCATAAGAGCCATAGTTGTTATATTCAGGAATTTCCTGTATTTATGGGAAGTCAGAGATAAAATACATAAGGACAAAGCAAAGCTTTTTGTTCACTCAAAAATCAAAACAAGTTCAAGGAAATTGAAAATGACAGGGTCACATTTTTGATCCAATAATTACTATGGAATAACAAAACATACCCTTTTGATTTAGTCAGGATAATGGTTTATGCATGAGTTTCTATAACATACTACAGCTTCTGTTACTAAGAGATTTCAAGGATGGAGAGCTTTTGCATTTCAATGACACCAGAGCTATGCCAACAGGAGTTCTACTCCTGGTAGAGTCACCCAACTCAAACAGGTCATTACAGAGGGACATGACTAAAAGGACTGAGAAGCAGATGTAGCTCTATAGATGTAGCTGCATAACCCACCGGTGTATTATATTTGCTGTAGACTGCACCAATTCACACTAATTTCATGGATCAATTTTTTGGCTCGTTTTTTACATTTTGTTCTCTATCAATTATCTTCATGGATGACAAAGAGATGCAGGTCATCAGACACTGCACCTTTACTCCTTTATGACAAGCTGTCAGGTGGTGGGGAATAAGAGATGTACCATCACTACAGAAGGACTGGCAAAGCTGACTGAGGAATGATGAAATAGCCAACCCAGATGTATATGCAACATTCCTGGCAGGATGTGACGATCTCAGGACACGAATATACTGAACTGTCTTCCTTCAGGCATGCTCGAAAGATGTCTATACTCCTTTTTCCAAATCATGATATCTTTAGGACAATAGATGCAACCACTATGTATCCTACAGCTTACAGCTGCCAAGAGCTACCAGTCGATATCGCCCAGCTTACAACAGAGGCCTTTGTCTGGAACACATTAGGCTGCCAAGAGCAGTTTCGTGTTCCCAGAATGTCAGATTCATGGCCAGTGCCTTAATGGAAGCTGTGGTAAAGTGGTTAAGCCGTCGGCCTCATGATCAGGTGGTGTGGGTTCGACTCCGGAATCCGCCGTCTTTTTCACGGGTGCTTGATGCGGAGTCCCCTGCATCTTGTAGTCACCCCCTAGTCTTCTTGTCTTTGACTTGCCACTGGGGTACGGCGGCTCGAGACAAGAGAGTGAGGATAAAAAGTAGCGCACTTAATCCTGACTAAAAATAGCGCTAGCAAATAAATTATGCTATCATCGACTTCGATGGACCTCGGCTTTTGCCTTGCCTTCATGTCACACTTACATACACCTTTGAACCTCAACTGTGATTGGCCGATTGTTTTTTTGCCATTCGCCAACTGTCCATAGAGGATATCTACGGAAATGTGACCATCTTCCATGTGACGAACATGACCAAGCAGAGTGAATATGATTGTGAGACCGGTGCAAGAGTGCATCTCTGCATTTGTCACTCTGTCCCTCCATGTAGTTCCAAGAATGGATTGCAGGCACCCTAGATGGAAAGTGTTTTGCTTGTGCTCTTGTTTTTTTGTTTGTTCGCCTTATTTTACTATTCCCCAAGGTGGTGTGCGTTGCACTGAGGTTTTTATTTTGCGCCTGTCAGCCCAGTGCATCCGATGTCAGCATGCATTTTATGTAAGGTCTGCTTCCTCCTGCATTTTCTAAGGGTTTGCTTCCCGGGGGTAATGGCCGGTGCTGTGATGGGGATCGAACCCAGCACCTTCGAGTTGTGAGCCGTGTCACCTAACCACTAGCCCACGCCGTCCCCTCGTGTGCTCTAGTTTGACATAGATTGTCCACGTTTTGCTACATATAGGAGCGAGCTGATGACACATGCATTGTAAACCATGGCCTTGGTTTTAATTGTAAGTTTCGGGTTTTTCCGAACATGTGTTGTGAGGTGAGCAAATGTAGTAGCAGCTTTACTAATGTGACTGCCTATTTCTGAGTCTGGAGAGAGCTTGTTGTTGATGAAGGCCCTAGGGATGTGAATTGATGTACAGCTGCCAATTAATAATTATCGATGTTGAGAGTTGGTACATACTTCCTGTCTGAACACATTCGTATTGTTGAGTCTGTTTGTGAAACCAAACTCTTTGCTCGTCTGGGAGAAGCGATTTATCAAGCCCTAAAGTTTCTTCTGACTGTGGTCTATCAAGTCCTAAAGTTTCTTCTGACTGTGGTCTAACAAGTCCTAAAGTTTCTTCTGACTGTGGTCTATCAAGCCCTAAAGTTTCTGCTGACTGTGGTCTATCAAGTCCTAAAGTTTCTTCTGACTGTGTTCTATCAAGCCCTAAAGTTTCTGCTGACTGGTCAATCAAGCCCTAATGTTTCTGCTGACTGTGGTCTATCAAGCCCTAAAGTTTCTGCTGACTGTGATCTATCAAGCCCTAAAGTTTCTGCTGACTGTGATCTATCAAGCCCTAAAGTTTCTTCTGACTGTGGTCTATCAAGCCCTAAAGTTTCTGCTGACTGTGGTCTATCAAGCCCTAAAGTTTCTTCTGACTGTGGTCTATCAAGCCCTAGTTTCTGCTGACTGTGGTCTATCAAGCCCTAAAGTTTCTTCTGACTGTGGTCTATCAAGCCCTAAAGTTTCTTCTGACTGTGGTCTATTAAGCCAAAGTTTCTGCTGACTGTGGTCTATCAAGCCCTAAAGTTTCTGCTGACTGTGGTCTATCAAGCCCTAAAGTTTCTTCTGACTGTGGTCTATCAAGCCCTAAAGTTTCTGCTGACTGTGACTGACAAGTGCTGCATTACTAGCAAACAGTAAGTCCCTTATGGTGACTTCCATGATCCCTGTTTTGGCCTTGAGCCATTCAAGGCTAAGCAGCTGACCATCTGACCAATAATTTGAAGGCAACATTTTTCATTATCAAATGCATGCTTCAGTAGTATAGCAAAGAAGATTTGGAACAGTGTTTGTGCCAGGATGCAGTCTTGCTTACCACTGTGAATACCAAATTGTTGTGATATGCTACCATTAAATTGGGCTGTTCCTCTCATGGCCTCATGGAACGATATTATTAGTTGCAACAGGTTGCTTGGACATGTTATTTTAGAAAGGATTATGAAGAGCCCATTCCTGCTAACCAAATCAAATGTCTTTGTCAAGTCAATGAAGGGGGCATTAAAGGGTTGACTGTGCTAACGTGACTGTTCCTGAAGTTGCTGAAGAGAAAAATTAATGTAGATAATTGGTCTTCTAGACCTAAATCTACACTGCAACTTTGGATATACATGCTCAGCCATTTTTTTCAGACATAGTAAGATGACTCGGGTGAGGAATTTGTCTACAGGACCATGCAGAGAGATGCCTCGACAGCTATTACAGTGACTTCTATCACCTTTATTTTTGTATAATGTTACAATCTGGGCATCTCTAATATATTGAGGAGTAATGACCTCTTTCCAGCACTGGCTTTTCATATACAAAAGTTGCAAGAGTGCACCCTTGCTGTGCTTGATAAAATCAGATGGGATTCTGGTCTGCTGGAGGACAAGCTATCAATGATGTTATTAAGATCTTACAGAAATGGTTCAATGTCCAGTTCGTCCATACTGGAATAACTTTTGACAGCTTTAAGGATCGTGGGAGTGACAATATTGTCTACTTTCCTTTATCTGTTATTTTCTCATCTGTGATAGTTTTGAGTGGTGTTGTTTTCCAACTTACAGGACAAATAGCTTTCTTTACACCATTAAAACATTTTCTTATGTTCCCTGTTTGACTTGCATTCTGGATACTTTCACTGAGGTGTATCCAGTACTTATTTGCACAATGACGAGCTGTTTGTTAAACATGGCTTGGGCCAAAGGGCAGAAGCCCATAGGCAGCTGTATCAATAATCAACCAACATGGTTTCTGGTAGATTTGTAGGTGTGCAATTTGAAACTGTTTGATTTTAATGACGAGTATCATATCTTTCCCTTTTGCTTCAAACCAGTCATCTGATTGAACAGTTCTTCTTCTGAAGGTAACAAGTGCAGCACTATGGACGGTATTTAGGAGATGTTCCCAGATCTCTGTAACAAAGGTGTTCCCATGTGGCACATTGAGAGTTTTCTCAAAAGAATTTTTAGATCTCTTGATCAGCGCAGGGTCTGACATTCTGCTTGTCTCGATATGTGGCTTACCTTTGTACCTTTGGTGGAACTTCCTTAACTGCCATTTGATTTTACAGCAAACCAAGAAATGATCGATGTCACAATTTGCACTATAGCAAGAGTGTATAAAGAGCACAAAATTGAGGAGAGATCCTCTAACAAGGATCAGATCCAGCTGTTGTCAGTATTTTGATCGTAGGTGCATCAACACTCTACCCTATTTTTGGGGTTTTGTACGAAAATAGGAGTTGGTCTCACAGAGTTATAATAGAAACACAACTCTAATATCTATTGGTCAATTTCATCAACTTTTGCCAACAGAAAAAATAGCAAAATATGAATTGTAATTAATGTCCACTCTAGGATTAAAGTCACCCAGTTGAACAAGCTGTTCTTCACATATCTCCAACAGCTGCTGCTAAATCCTTATACTAACACATATTTTTTTAATGAATACTTCATGTCATTGATAATTTAATTATTTGTCATCAGATCATTTAATCATAATTGTAGCTTTATTTGTTTAATATCGATGAGTTTAACTTTCAGGAAAGATTCATGTATGATTGTGATTCTATTGGAGAAAAGATATGGGAGGAATAAAACATAAATGGATGATGGTGATTCTATTAAAGCGGAGGGGAAAAGATGAATGCATGTGATTGCGGCCGGCGTGATGCTGACCACATCATCCACTAAGTACCATGGGTTACAAAATAATATGGGCCTAACACCATATTTCCTATGCACCACATGGCGTGACGGGATCTTTACTCATTTTAATGATGATGAGAGGATGACACGTACATTTGACATAATGTGCCCAACTGTTATTCTATTTACCTTGCTTGTACACAATGTTGCCCTTAACAGAAGTTGTACACTGTGTTGCCCTTAACAGAAGTTGTTGTACACAGTGTTGCCCTTAACAGAAGTTGTACACAGTGTTGCCCTTAACATAAGTTGTTGTACACAGTGTTGCCCTTAACAGAAGTTGTACACAGTGTTGTCCTTAACAGAAGCTGCTGTACACAGTGTTGCCCTTAACAGAAGTTGTATCTAAATGGTTATTCTAATGCACACAAAAAATAAAAATTAAACATTTCATCAACAAAAGAATACAATGAAGAAAACTTGAACATTTTACCATTTTTGGCAGCTGTTTGGCTTTTTCTTTCACTTCAATTGCATCAAAGTTTGTAATTCCAAAATGGGTATAGTAGAAGCCTTTGGTAAAATTATCACAATCATAGATGAGAAAACGTCGGCCATATATAATAATTGTTTTCCCAATTTGAAAGTCTTTAGGTGAAAAGAATTCTTTGATTTCTTGTGCAGTTAATTCCATCGTACCACTTGGAAATGATGGTTGGATGTTTGACCGATCCTTGGGGAATCTGTGTCTACCAATTAAAACTGGGAATGGATCTCGGCCATCATTTGGTTCATGCACTTCTCGAACTTCTAACGTGTCATCAACAAGATAGTACTGATAAAAGAATATATGAAACACTGTTAGGATTGAAACACTGTTAGGATGGTTGCACAAACAAAGAACATCTACTCACAAAATTGATGAAAGTTAAAAAAAAAGATTTTTTTAAGAGCAGCTATAGATGCGCCTAACTGGCTGCGGGTCTACTTAGCTCTAGTGTTTGAGTCTATTGTGATGGACTCTCACATCAGTTAGACCCCACTTCAAGAAACTGGTTGTATACAGACTCTGTTGAGTCTTCTAAACCAGTATAAAGATGTTAAGTTAAGATACTAACACAAGCAAAAGGAATATCAAAGCAATGCAGAGAATTACACAAATAATCAAATTAGTCTTCATCACGATACAATCAAACAGGCACAATTTCTGTGTGAAAGCTAGCAGGGAGACAAAGAAAGTCTATACAGAAATATAAAACAAGTTAAGGATACAAATATAGGAAAGAAACAAGAAGTCAGATATATTTCACTGAAGTTGAGGACAACAAATTTTTGGCAAATTCAGAAGAAATGTGTTTACAGAAGAAAATCTTGATTGCTCTAGATGAAGAGAATAAAGTAGGAAGAAGTAGATGAATAAAAATGAGAGAAAAAAGAAGAAGAATCGAGAAGGATGACAAATTACCAACTTCTAGGCTGAGAGATGACAACTGGTGGCTCAATGGTTAGATCTAGTTTACGACTGGTTTCCAATTTTCTCATGTCTGGTTCCAAGTTTCCAGGGTATGGGTTAATCAAACACAATATAATCAGCTGGACTGACATATACTAGCCTACTGGTCCTTCTATGTTCATGACATATGTCATATGACCCACCAGAAAAATGCATTTCTGATCACTGTGCTAATATGTTTGTGATTTTTTGGTTACCCTTATAAAGAATGTGCTATATCTTTCATATTTTTGATATAATTTTTTTCTTGGATTTGCAAACAAAGTGGACAGTGAGTGAGTGGAATAAAGTAACATTTGAGAACAAAGCAGACAGTGAGTGAGTGGAATAAAGTAACATTTGAGAACAAAGCAGACAGTGAGTGAGTGAAATACAGTAACATTTGAGAACAAAGCAGACAGTGAGTGAGTGGAATAAAGTAACATTTGAGAACAAAGCAGACAGTGAGTGAGTGGAATACAGTAAAATGAGATTCAAATTTTTGATCACACATTGTTGTCCCAGCATTGTTGTCCCAGCATTGTTGTCCCAGCATTGTTGTCCCAGCATTGTTGTCCCAGCATTGTTGTCCCAGCATTGTTGTCCCAGCATTGTTGTCCCAGCATTGTTGTCCCAGCATTGTTGTCCCAGCATTGTTGTCCCAGCATTGTTGTCCCAGCATTGTTGTCCCAGCATTGTTGTCCCAGCATTGTTGTCCCAGCATTGTTGTCCCAGCATTGTTGTCCCAGCATTGTTGTCACAGCATTGTTGTCCCAGCATTGTTGTCCCAGCATTGTTGTCCCAGCATTGTTGTCCCAGCATTGTTGTCCCAGCATTGTTGTCCCTTCTGGTTCTTTGCTGATGGAAAATATTTCTTCCTTTCTTCCGTTCTCTATTTTTCATTTGAGAAGGGAAAACTAACATCTAGTCAGGCAAAACATACTGATCGGACAATGTTAATCAGTGTCAGGTAAAACATACTGATCGGACAATGTTAATCAGTGTCAGGTAAAACATACTGATCGGACAATGTTAATCAGTGTCAGGCAAAACATACTGATCGGATAATGTTAATCAGTGTCAGGTAAAATATACTGATCGGATAATGTTAATCAGTGTCAGGTAAAACATACTGATCGGACAATGTTAATCAGTGTCAGGTAAAACATACTGATCGGACAATGTTAATCAGTGTCAGGTAAAACATACTGATCGGACAATGTTAATCAGTGTCAGGTAAAACATACTGATCGGACAATGTTAATCAGTGTCAGGTAAAACATACTGATCGGACAATGTTAATCAGTGTCAGGTAAAACATACTGATCGGACAATGTTAATCAGTGTCAGGCAAAACATACTGATCGGATAATGTTAATCAGTGTCAGGTAAAATATACTGATCGGATAATGTTAATCAGTGTCAGGTAAAACATACTGATCGGACAATGTTAATCAGTGTCAGGTAAAACATACTGATCGGACAATGTTAATCAGTGTCAGGTAAAACATACTGATCGGACAATGTTAATCAGTGTCAGGTAAAACATACTGATCGGACAATGTTAATCAGTGTCAGGTAAAACATACTGATCGGACAATGTTAATCAGTGTCAGGTAAAACATACTGATCGGACAATGTTAATCAGTGTCAGGCAAAACATACTGATCGGACAATGTTAGTCAGTGTCAGGTAAAATATACTGATCGGACAATGTTAATCAGTGTCAGGTAAAACATACTGATCGGACAATGTTAATCAGTGTCAGGTAAAACATACTGATCGGACAATGTTAATCAGTGTCAGGTAAAACATACTGATCGGACAATGTTAATCAGTGTCAGGTAAAACATACTGATCGGACAATGTTAGTCAGTGTCAGGTAAAATATACTGATCGGACAATGTTAATCAGTGTCAGGTAAAACATACTGATCGGACAATGTTAATCAGTGTCAGGTAAAACATACTGATCGGACAATGTTAATCAGTGTCAGGTAAAACATACTGATCGGACAATGTTAGTCAGTGTCAGGTAAAATATATTGACCAAGACCCCATCTCACTTCCACAGAGTTCTCATTTGAAACAGACTGTTTAATGGCGGTCTGGTTAATGTGGCGGGGCACCGACATGATTCCCGTTGCAGTAAGTAACAAACAGATGAAGTTAAGCATAGCACAACCACATGGAGGACCCAGTCCACCTTCATCAGCATGCTCAGGATGTGGGGAAAGCTACTGCAACCTACCACTTAACACCCTTTTCAGGGCACATAAACGAGTAAATTTACTCATTATGGGCATTCAACAAAAATGTTTTCATTCACACAAGAGTCCAATTATATGCTTTCAATCCTTTGTATTCTATATGACCTATTACTCTGGCTCCTTTCAATCTACTTTAAACCTGATTAGCAGCAAACCTTTAAACCTGATTAGCAGCAAACCTTTAAACCTGATTAGCAGCAAACCTTTAAACCTGATTAGCAGCAAACCTTTAAACCTGATTAGCAGCAAACCTATAAACCTGATTAGTAGCAAACCTTTAAACCTGATTAGCAGCAAACCTTTAAACCTGATTAGCAGCAAACCTTTAAACCTGATTAGCAGCAAACCTTTAAACCTGATTAGCAGCAAACCTTTAAACCTGATTAGCAGCAAACCGTTAAACCTGATTAGCAGCAAACCTTTAAACCTGATTAGCAGCAAACCTTCATCCATTTTACCAGCTCATTCTTTGATGAAATTGATGTAGATTTTGTTCTTGCTATTCCTAACTCACTTGACAAAAATATTTTGTTTTCCATTTAACATCAAATTTCAGCTCTCTTTGGAACATAGGGGCACAATAAATGCTCTCCATCAGTTCCTATTCTGTGTCATCACAAGTTCCTCCAATGAAATCCCAGTTGAACTATCTTTCTCTTCATGATTCTTTGCTTAGTGTTTCTTGGATTCCCCACATCTCTTTCCCTATGGATTACAATCCAGAGCATGTTTTGTTAAACTGTCTGACTTCTTTCTGAGAGTGTGTTAAATTTATCTTACTTTTTCTCCTCAATATCATATTGTATTGCTTGTTGCTGTATTCTCTAAATACAATGTTTGCATTTCATCTGCTACCTAATGCCAAGTATGCAATGAAGACAGTCGTTGATGAAGGTCTATTTGAGGTGAAGCTATTGTTAAGCTGTGGTGAAGCTATTGTTAAGCTGTGAGCAGGCCTTCAGTAAGGATAAACAAATATATTTTAAATAGAACAAAAATACAAGTCTGAAATAATTTGATGAAATAATCTGTATAATTGTAATATATAAACAGAAAGAAATATTGTTATGCTCACGTGCAATATAAATGACCTCATTTCTCCAAACATACTGTCACGGTCATCCCATACGCAGAAAAACCTGAGAACCTTGCGGTCCAGTTCCTGAAACTGTTTCAGCTTGTCAAAAGAAGACTGAGTGATATGTAGGCATTGAGCTGAATCTTCTGCCCTTTTAACTAGGTACGGATCAGAAGGGATGCTTTCTGGCTCATTCACTATGATACCTTCACTTTCAAGGAACTCCTGAATTATCCAGAGTTTGGAAACAGCTGATGAGGGACACATTTGTAGTGACAACAACCACAAACACAGCTATGTTATAAGCACTTGAAAAATATATACACCAAACAACTGAAAACATTTACATCAGACAACTGAAAACATATACATCAGACAACAGAAAACATATACACCAGACAACAGAAAACATATACACCAGACAACAGAAAACATATACACCAGACAACAGAAAACATATACACCAGACAACAGAAAATATATACACCAGAAAACATATACACCAAACAACAGAAAACATATACACCAGAAAACATATACACCAGAAAACATATACATCAGACAACAGAAAACATATTAACCAGACAACAGAAAACATATACACCAGAAAACATATACACCATACACCAGAAAACATATACACCAGACAACAGAAAATATATACACCAGACAACAGAAAACATATTAACCAGACAACAGAAAACATATACACCAGAAAACATATACACCATACACCAGAAAACATATTAACCAGACAACAGAAAACATATACACCAGACAACAGAAAACATATACAACAGAAAACATAAACACCAGACAACAGAAAACATATACACCAAAAAACATATACACCAGAAAACATATACATCAGACAACAGAAAATATATACACCAGACAACAGAAAACATATTAACCAAACAACAGAAAACATATACACCAGAAAACATATACATCAGACAACAGAAAACATATTAACCAGACAACAGAAAACATATTAACCAGACAACAGAAAACATATACACCAGAAAACATAAACACCAGACAACAGAAAACATATACACCAAAAAACATATACACCAGAAAACATATACATCAGACAACAGAAAACATATTAACCAGACAACAGAAAACATATACACCAGACAACAGAAAATACATACACCAGAAAACATATGCACCAAACAACAGAAAACATATACACCAGAAAACAAATACATCAGACAACAGAAAACATATTAACCAGACAACAGAAAACATATTAACCAGACAACAGAAAACATATACACCAGAAAACATATACACCAGAAAACATATACACCAGACAACAGAAAACATATACATCAGAGAACAGAAAACATATTAACCAGACAACAGAAAACATATTAACCAGACAACAGAAAACATATTAACCAGACAACAGAAAACATATTAACCAGACAACAGAAAACATATACACCAGAAAACATATACACCAGAAAACATATACACCAGAAAACATATACACCAGACAACAGAAAACATATAAACAAGAAAACATATACATCAGACAACAGAAAACATATTAACCAGACAACAGAAAACATATACACCAGAAAACATATACACCAGAAAACATATACACCATACACCAGAAAACATATTAACCAGACAACAGAAAACATATACACCAGACAACAGAAAACATATACAACAGAAAATATATACACCAGAAAACATATACATCAGACAACAGAAAACATATTAACCAGACAACAGAAAACATATACACCAGACAACAGAAAATACATACACCAGAAAACATATACACCAAACAACAGAAAACACATACACCAGAAAACAAATACATCAGACAACAGAAAACATATTAACCAGACAACAGAAAACATATTAACCAGACAACAGAAAACATATTAACCAGACAACAGAAAACATATTAACCAGACAACAGAAAATATATACACCAGAAAACATATACACCAGACAACAGAAAACATATACACCAGAAAACATATACACCAGACAACAGAAAACATATTAACCAGACAACAGAAAACATATACACCAGAAAACATATACACCAGACAACAGAAAACATATACACCAGAAAACATATACACCAGACAACAGAAAACATATACATCAGAAAACATATACATCAGACAACAGAAAACATATTAACCAGACAACAGAAAACATATACACCAGAAAACATATACACCATACACCAGAAAACATATACACCAGACAACAGAAAACATATACACCAGACAACAGAAAACATATACACCAGAAAACATATACATCAGAGAACAGAAAACATATTAACCAGACAACAGAAAACATATTAACCAGACAACAGAAAACATATACACCAGACAACATATACACCATACACCAGAAAACATATTAACCAGACAACAGAAAACATATACACCAGACAACAGAAAACATATACAACAGAAAATATATACACCAGATAACATATACACCAGACAACAGAAAACATATAAACAAGAAAACATATACATCAGACAACAGAAAACATATTAACCAGACAACAGAAAACATATACATCAGAAAACATATACACCATACACCAGAAAACATATACACCAGAAAACATATACACCAGACAACAGAAAACATATACACCGGAAAACATATACATCAGACAACAGAAAACATATTAACCAGACAACAGAAAACATATACACCAGACAACAGAAAATACATACACCAGAAAACATATACACCAAACAACAGAAAACATATACACCAGAAAACAAATACATCAGACAACAGAAAACATATTAACCAGACAACAGAAAACATATTAACCAGACAACAGAAAACATATACACCAGAAAACATATACACCAGACAACAGAAAACATATACACCAGAAAACATATACACCAGACAACAGAAAACATTTACACCAGAAAACATATACATCAGACAACAGAAAACATATTAACCAGACAACAGAAAACATATACACCAGAAAACATATACACCATACACCAGAAAACATATACACCAGACAACAGAAAACATATAGACCAGACAACAGAAAACATATACACCAAACAACAGAAAACATATACACCAGAAAACATATACATCAGAGAACAGAAAACATATTAACCAGACAACAGAAAACATATACACCAGACAACATATACACCATACACCAGAAAACATATTAACCAGACAACAGAAAACATATACACCAGACAACAGAAAACATATACACCAGACAACAGAAAACATATACAACAGAAAATATATACACCAGATAACATATACACCAGACAACAGAAAACATATAAACAAGAAAACATATACACCATACACCAGAAAACATATTAACCAGACAACAGAAAACATATACACCAGACAACAGAAAACATATACAACAGAAAATATATACACCAGAAAACATATACATCAGACAACAGAAAACATATACATCAGACAACAGAAAACATATTAACCAGACAACAGAAAACATATACACCAGAAAACATATACACCATACACCAGAAAACATATACACCAGACAACAGAAAACATATACACCAGACAACAGAAAACATATACACCAGACAACAGAAAACATATACACAAAACAACTAAAACGTGTACAGAAGTCCTTAGACTAGACCGGAACCAAGGCAAAAGGAAGACAGCAGATCAAACGGTCTGGCACTCTTTATGGCAAACATGTACACACAGAATAGAAGAGGAGTACCTAAGCAAGGCAAAGGATATTAGTAAAACTTAATTTGTCTGACAATAACAGCACCAAATAGATGTACTGTTGGTTGCCATCCCGATACTACGTACAGTCAGACAGTAGCTGCACCAAATAGATGTACTGTTGGTTGCCATCATGACACTACGTACAATGACCCAATAGATAATCTAGAGATTTGTCAAATGACGCAATAGATAATCTAGAGATTTGTCAAATGACGCAATAGATAATCTAGAGATTTGTCAAATGACCCAATAGATAATCTAGAGATTTGTCAAATGACCCAATAGATAATGTAGAGATTTGTCAAATGACCCAATAGATAATCTAGAGATTTGTCAAATGACTCAATAGATAGTCTAGAGATTTGTCAAATGACCCAATAGATAATCTAGAGATTTGTCAAATGACCCAATAGATAATCTAGAGATTTGTCAAATGACTCAATAGATAGTCTAGAGATTTGTCAAATGACTCAATAGATAATCTAGAGATTTGTCAAATGACCCAATAGATAGTCTAGAGATTTGTCAAATGACCAATCAAGTGTGTATTGACATTTTCAGAAAGGTGATGTTGTCCCTTGTATGACTTGGTGAAATTGTTACTTGAGTAGACTTGGGGATGTTGTTACTTGAGTAGACTTGGAGATGTTGTCACTTGTATGACTTGGTGATGTTGTTACTTGAGTAGACTTGGGGATGTTGTCACTTGTATGACTTGGTGATGTTGTTACTTGGGTAGGCTCGGTGATGTTGTTACTTGAGTAGACTTGAGGATGTTGTCACTTGTATGACTTGGTGATGTCATCACTTGAGTAGACTTGGGGATGTTGTCACTTGTATGACTTGGTGATGTAATCCCTTGAGTAGACTTGGGGATGTTGTCACTTGTATGACTTGGTGATGTTGTTACTTGAGTAAACTTGGGGATGTTGTTACTTGTAAGACCTTAGGATGGTGTCACTTGGGTAGACTTGCTTCCAATCTCTGCAGTGTAAATTACTTCTTTCTTTTCTCTTGTTTGATGTATACAAGTGCCTCACTTAAATACTTATATAGAATACAGTATCAGAATATCTCAATCTTGGCATTTTAATCATTTTGTCAGGTTACTTTATTATTGGATGCAGACATTTTCTGTATTCATTGTCTGGGCTCATTTAAGACTTTGGGAAGCTCTCTTTCTTTTTTAGAATTATAGGAATGAAATAGGGAAAGGGAGTCCATCATCTCTTAACTGCTAGTCGGGGATGAAGTGTTAGAGACTTGAGTATAATAAGTCAAAGTTTGTGGGAGATGGTGTCAGGGATGAAGTGTTAGAGGCTTGAGTATAATAAGTCATAGCTTGTGTGAGGTGGGGTCAGAGATGAAGTGTTAGAGACTTGAGTATAATTAGTCAAAGCTAATGGAAGGTGGTAGTCAGGGATGAAGTGTTAGAGACTTCAGTATACTAAGCCACATTTTGTCTGAGGTGGGGTCTCTAGTTCCCTTCTTCTTTGCCTTTCCTTCCCTAACCATAGGCCAGGTATATATTTACAGATTTATCGGAGTGTAGTGGTAGCAGGAACTGAACCCTGCCCATTTGCATTGCTCTACCACTGCACTAATCAGACAAGGCATTTTAATAAAATATAATAAAAGAACGCTGATGAAATAAAAAAAAACCTTTGTGAATTTGTCACAGTTTGTGATGTGAAAGTTTTTCCCATAAAATGTGATAATCATTGACAAGTTGAGGTCCTTCCAGTGCCATATATCTCCTTGGTCATTCTTTGGCAAGCGTTGGCGCTTGATCAGCCTACCTGTTAAATGGGTAAATAAACGTGAACACACATACGACACTCAAGGTTTAAAGAGCATGTCAGAATGAGAAACAGGGGGCAAAGACATGTGGGGTTTAAAGAGCATGTCAGAATGAGAAATAGGGGGCAAAGACATGTGGGGTTTAAAGAGCATATCAGAATGAGAAACAGGGAGCAAAGACATGTGACCTGGGTAATATTTAACATAGGAACACAACGAGTGGAGGAGAAAACTAACATTAATGTGATGGGAATCTTGGCACGTGTGAAATAGGTCTATTGATCACAATTCAGATTTGTGATAACCTCTTGACACGAGTGTGAAACAGGTCTAATGATCACAATTCAGATTTGTGATAACCTCTTGGCACGAGTGTGAAATAGGTCTAATGATCACAATTCAGATTTGTGATAACCTCTTGGCACAAGTGTGAAATAAGTCTAATGATCACAATTCAGTTTTGTGATAACCTCTTGGCACGAGTGTGAAATAGGTCTAATGATCACAATTCAGATTTGTGATAACCTCTTGTTAATACTGTGCAAAGAATATTCTTGCTCTTCTGATTTCTTGGAAATGGTGTTATTAATTCTTCTTCTTGTTCTTTTTTTCACTGCAGGTAGAGAATAGGGCCACCCCTTCTCAGTACAGGAGAGTCTGTGGCTTATTGGTTGTTAGTCTGGTTTCAATCACAATGTACCAGGTTCAAATCCATGTTTGCCCAGTTTGATAGATTGAGCATGTCGTGGTTTTTTTTCCATAGTGTGATCGCTTCTTCCAGTCGACATAATTGTAAATGGGTACCTGATGAAGTCAGGGGAATATTTTGGAACCCCCACAGGGGCAGCAAAGTTGGATCTATAAAAGGACTGAGCTTGAATGGGGGTTCCCTGGTGTAGTGAAGTTGGTTCTATAAAAGGACTGAGCTTGAATGGGGGTTCCCAGGGGAAGCAAAGTTGGATTTATAAAATAGCTGTGCTTAAATGGGGACGCCCAGGTGCACTGAAGTTGGTTCTATAAAAGAACTGAGCTTGAATGGGGGTTCCTAGGGGCAGCTAAGTTGGTTCTATTGACCATTTCCCATTTGAGTTGTCCTCCTTTAGGAAGCCTGCATAAATAAAATCTTTGATTGCTTCTCCAGTGGTAGTTTATGTAGCAATTTGCTTTACAATAAGTTTCTAGAGCTTTCTTTCAAATTCATTGATACACTTCACCATGTGCAGGTTCTTGACCTGCAGGAACAGTGAGGTTAAGACTTGCAGAACCTTGTACTCCAGAGGTTGTGTGCTGAAATAGATACATGACTGTCTGTCTAGACCAGCAGTTGGAAACTAGCTTACTTTTACTTGATTATTCCATGCTGTATTTGTAAATAAAGAACAATACCACTATAATCTGTCAGACATGTAGTGAAAGGCTTTCTAAAGAGGGTTCTAAATGGGGCTAGCAACCTTGTCATGCAAAACTAATTGCTAGAACACAAGTAAATGCTCTAAAACAGCTTTCCTGTTAGGAGGCCCATTGCAGAAATGGCTTTATGTCCCAGATGTAGACAAAAAGGAGAAAAGGCAAGTTTTTGTGCTGTTAATCATTCTTCTTCTTCTTCTGCTGCTTCTTCATTGATTAACTGATGCTGTGCTTCTAGCTGGTGAGGTTCACGAAGGTGACTGTGCGTTTCAGAACATGGTCACTTCCCTAGGCCAGACTACTTTTCCTTGGTCTGTATAAGTAGGGCAGTCCTGCAGGATTTTTTCTGGTGTTTGTTTGGGTGCTTCGCAATCGTACGTGCGGGTATCTCTGAGACACATTCTGTTGAGGTGAGCCTTGAGTCTACGATGTCTTGTTCTGAGTCTGAAGATCTTTCCTGTCCATCTCTGCCAAGTTTGTCTATGCTGTCATTTTCTGGTTGTATTCTTTGTGCTGGTCTCTCCATTCTGTCTCCATTGACTGTTTGATGAGTGTCTTTGCTTGTTTACAGCTCTATTGAAGAATGAGTCTACGTGGCGCCACTTTTGGCTTTTGCAAGCTTATCCTCTTTCTCATTTCCAGAGATCCCACAGCAGACCGGAATCCATTGTAGGACTAGATCTGTTTTTTGTGATAGCAATCTGATGTTCAATTTTATTTTGCGTGAGAGTCTACGTTGTTTGAGGCTTGAGAAGGCCTGGAGTATGCTCCTGGAGTCTGTTAAAACGACCGTTTTCCTTGCAGTTGTGTTTTGGCTGATACAAATCTGCGTTGATGCATGTACAGCTGTTGCTTCAGTTCTGAAATTGGTTCAGCTCTCTCCTGCTCGCATGAACTACAGCTCTCTCCTGCTCGCATGAACTACAGCTCTCTCCTGCTCGCATCAACTACAGCTCTCTCCTGCTCGCATGAACTACAGCTCTCTCCTGCTCGCATGAACTACAGCTCTCTCCTGCTCGCATGAACTACAGCTCTCTCCTGCTCGCATGAACTACAGCTCTCTCCTGCTCGCATGAACTACAGCTCTCTCCTGCTCGCATGAACTACAGCTCTCTCCTGCTCGCATGAACTACAGCTCTCTCCTGCTCGCATCAACTACAGCTCTCTCCTGCTCGCATGAACTACAGCTCTCTCCTGCTCGCATGAACTACAGCTCTCTCCTGCTCGCATGAACTACAGCTCTCTCCTGCTCGCATGAACTACAGCTCTCTCCTGCTCGCATGAACTACAGCTCTCTCCTGCTCGCATGAGCTACAGCTCTCTCCTGCTCGCATGAACTACAGCGCTCTCCTGCTCGCATGAACTACAGCTCTCTCCTGCTCGCATGAACTACAGCTCTCTCCTGCTCGCATGAACTACAGCTCTCTCCTGCTCGCATGAACTACAGCTCTCTCCTGCTCGCATGAACTACAGCTTTCTCCTGCTCGCATGAACTACAGCTCTCTCCTGCTCGCATGAACTACAGCTCTCTCCTGCTTGCATGAACTACAGCTCTCTCCTGCTCGCATGAACTACAGCTCTCTCCTGCTCGCATAAACTACAGCTCTCTCCTGCTCGCATGAACTACAGCTCTCTCCTGCTCGCATGAACTACAGCTCTCTCCTTCTCACATGAACTACAGCTCTCTCCTGCTCACATGAACTACAGCTCTCTCCTGCTCACATGAACTACAGCTCTCTCCTGCTCACATGAACTACAGCTCTCTCCTGCTCACATGAACTACAGCTCTCTCCTGCTCACATGAACTACAGCTCTCTCCTGCTCACATGAACTACAGCTCTCTCCTGCTCGCATGAACTACAACTCTCTCCTGCTCGCATGAAATGATTTTCTATGCCACCGTTGAAGTGTGTAATGTAGATTCTACTACCTTTTCTTTTTTTGCTCATCGAACCATCTGTGTACAAATGTGTTCAGGAGTTGCTAGGGTACTGTCTCTTCAGCTATTGTAGAACGTTCATTTTTGGTTCTGTTGCTGACTGCTCACTTTTCTTTATTTTGTACCGGCCCTGGCTCCGTATCCATGGTTCTGAAATGAGTTTTTCACACTTTTTGATTTTGGCTTAAAGGATGTCTTCTGTGGATTTCTCTGGTCAGATGGTTGGATCTTTTCCTTAGAAGTCTGTTTTTAGTTCTCTCTTAGAGCTTTTCCTTAGAAGTCTGCCTTTAGTTCTTTCTTGGAGCTTTTCCTTAGAAGTCTGTTTTTAGTTCTTTCTTGGAGCTTTTCCTTAGAAGTCTGTTTTTAGTTCTCTCTTGGAGCTTTTCCTTAGAAGTCTGTCTTTAGTTCTTTCTTGGAGCTTTTCCTTAAAAGACTGTCTTAAGTTCTCTCTTAGAGCTTTTCCTTAGAAGTCTGTCTTTAGTTCTTTCTTGAAGCTTTTCCTTAGAAGAAGGTCTTTAGTTCCTTCTTGGAGCTTTTCTTTAAAAGACTGTCTTTAGTTCTCTCTTGGAACTTCTGGTGTAGAAGGTGATCAGGAAATCTCTGAAGTTTTTCAATGTGAGTGAGGGATTTGTCATTTCTCCTTAATTCGAGGGGCTCAATATTTTCAATTTTCTTAACTCTGTAATAGGAGTGCTTTTCAATGCCCCACGGGTAATTCTGAGACCAATATTTTAGACTCGGCCTAGTTTTCTTGTGTTTGTTTTGGCCGCTGTTGCCCAAGTACTAAAGGCATATTCCATGATTGGTCTGATTGCACCAGTGTAGACTTGCTTGAGGATTTTTTTGTTTCCCTCCCGCAATGTACCAGCCAGTTTTTCCCAACAAAGAGTCTTTTTATGACCCTTGCATGTAGGCTGTTTGAGACATGCTGATATGATGGTATAGTTGTCAAATTTAACCCTAGCAGAACTTTTGAAGAAGTAACTTTTTATCTATGAGAACATGTTGTTAGTAACTCCCGCTTGGAAGATTTTCATCTTCAGGCCTTCTCTCCAGATAGTATAAAAAGCATGGGAGAGATCGAAGAAGATGGCTAGAACTTTCTTTTTCTCTTGGAAGACATTTTCTATGTCCTGTGTTAGATATGTTAACTGATCCTCTGTACTGCCTATATATTGAGCAAATCTTGAGTTAGTTTCAAGATACAAGGTGAGTTTTTTGTTTATCAGTATTTCTATCACATCATCTTCTCCACACATCTACGGAGACTGACCGGACTGTAGTTTTTAGGATCTTGTTTGTCTTTTCCTGGTTTAGGAATAGGTTGAATATGAGTCTCCAAACAGAGTGCCGAAACAATACTCTCGTACCAGCTCTGTTTACAAATTCTAAGGATGAACCATTTGCCTATGGGGCAGAGGTGTTTGAGGAATTCACTCGTGAATCCATTCTTCTGCTGCAATTTGTCACGAAGAGGAAATTTTTTTTACATTGTGTCGTAGTTTACAGCGAGGTTGCAATATCTGTCCTTTGGCCTCCTGACACATTCCGTTTTGGCCCTGACACATTCCGTTTTGGCCCCGACACATTCCGTTTTGGCCCTGACACATTCAGTTTTGGCCCCGACACACTCGGTTTTAAAATGGCATAATTTTGGGAGAGGATGTGCCTTCCCTCTTCATTCCATATTCTCTCAGTCAGACTGCATGAATGCAGTCTGTGTCCAGGATCGCCACTTGGATGTAGAATATGGTCTTGATCAGCTGTAATTTGTTGGCCCTGACACAAGCAACCATCTATGAGTTTATGGCTCCTTTACTATTGAACTAAATGAAAACATTCTTTGTCTATGTGAATCCAAGGGGCATCATGTAGGGAAGGAAGAACAGAACCATTGCCTTACATCCCACTAAGTGTGTCACAATAGGCAACAAATAAAAATCCAGGTCTGAACTAGCATTATCATGATGAATAGCAAACTACAACTCTGCCGAAGACGGATACGTCGGACTGAAAGGTGCAAATATCGCAGTCAAGCTGTAAACTAGCAGCACAACACATTCCGTTCTCCGGACTACATCCTGCTACTTGTAAAGTCCTGGTCAGCGTTTGATAGCGGGAGATTGATAATGAAGAAGAAGAAAAAGAACAAACTACAACAGAAAGCAATATTGCAGGAGTAAACAATGGTTTGGTGCAGTTTTCTTGTATGATCAACAGCTATACTGACAATGGCATATTTCTGGATAAGTAAAAGTCGGACAAGAAAAAGAATGACAACTTGCAAAAATAACATAACAATCATGCACTCCCTTCCCCAGTGATAAACTATGTCTTATCGGAATTTTGGATTTCAATATATATCTAACTATCTTATCTTATCTTATCTTATCTTATCTTATCTTATCTTATCTTATCTTATCTTATCTTATCTTATCTTATCTTATCTTATCTTATCTTATCTTATCTTATCTATTTATCTATCTATCTATCTATCTATCTATCTATCTATCTATCTATCTATCTATCTATCTATCTATCTATCTATCTATCTATCTATCTATCTATCTATCTATCTATCTATCTATCTATCTATCTATCTATCTATCTATCTATCTATTTATTTATCTATTTATCTATCTATCTATCTAATCCATCCATCCATCCCTCCATCCATCCATCTATCTATCTATCTATCTATCTATCTATCTATCTATCTATCTATCTATCTATCTATCTATCTATCTATCTATCTATCTATCTATCTATCTATCTATCTATCTATCTATCTATCTATCTATCTATCTATCTATCTATCTATCTATCTATCTATCTATCTATCTATCTATCTATCTATCTATCTATCTATCTATCTATCTATCTATCTATCTATCTACCTATCTATCGTAAGTCCACTTGTGCCATTAGACGTTGTGGGGAGGTGTGACCGCCTTTGTTTCATATTATTTTGGCAGACGAAAATCTGTTGGTGACTTGCCAGGTTGTTTCGAATGCCCACAATAAGTAGGTCACTCTTATGTGCTCCCTGAAGAGGCGTTAAGTGACGGGTTGCAGTAGCTTTCCTCACATTTCGAGCGTGCTGATGAAGGTGGACCGGGGTCCTCTAGGAAGTTGTGCTATGCTTGGCTTCATCTGTGTGTCGCTCACTACTAGGGAGATCACGTCGAACCTCACCTTATTAGCCAGATTTGTTGTCCTCAACAACAGCCAGTTTCCAGGATGACCAACGAGGAGGTCAGGTGAGGGTCTTGGTCATATTTCTCCTGACTCTGGCTAACATTCTCTGATCAGTGTGTTTTGCCTGACCAGACGTTAGCCTCTTTGTCCCCGACTTGCCAGGTCAATCCCAGTATCTGTCACCAACTGTTAGGTTAGTAGCCACTGAAATATATGATCGCCTGTTTTGGGGAGTAGTGGTGGTGGAGGCGTAAATTTGAGCAAGGTAGATTCGCAGCCTGTCAGTTGCAATTTATGCCACTCCGTGAACCACATAATCAAGACCTGATATTATTGCTACACAGTCCCTTTTTTGCGACATATTCTCTGTGGAGCGAGAATCCCTAGAATAATTTGAGCAGATTTGTTAAAACTTGAATTTTACCCGAGCAGCGGCTGCTAAGCCTACTCTTTTTTATTTTCAACTGCCAAGAGATTTTCAACGTGCGCTACTGCACACGTGTGTCTAATCTCACTACTCAGAGATCATGGAACATTTTTACCGGATGGTCCATGTGGAAAATCTTAGTCTCCACTGTGATTTGAACCCGCTATCTGCAGCACTCAAGGCGAACACCTTACCTCGAGACCACTGGGTCCCCTTGATTTCAATACCTACCTTGAGGCATTCCAGAATTTTCAATATGGGGCTCATGTACAGCAATACTATTATCCTCTAGATAGAAGTAAATATCGACAGGGCGAACACGGAAGTGTTCTGTTGGGGATTCATGTACTGTCTGCTTAAAGTAAGCATTGAATTTCAGAATCTGAAAATCATAACAGATTTAATAAATAATATGGCAGGAAAAGAACAACCTGAGCAACAATATACTTCTTTCCTCTTCTTCTTCGTTCGCTCAACAATATACTTCTTTCTTCTTCTTCTTCGTTCGCTCAACAATATACAACTAACTAATTGTTTTAAATGTAGAAAACATTTTCCTACACAGAATAAAAACAAGAGAGTTACAATAAAATTGATGTTAAATGTAAACACAGATACGAATATGGGTCCGCTTTGTATGACTACAATATATACAAATATGGGTCACTTTGTGTGGGTACAACATATACAAATATGGGTCACTTTATGTGGGTACAACAGATACTAATATGGGTTCACTTTATGTGGGTACAACATATACAAATATGGGTCACTTTGTGTGGGTACAACATATACAAATATGGGTCACTTTGTGTGGGTACAACATATACAAATATGGGTCACTTTATGTGGGTACAACAGATACTAATATGGGTTCACTTTATGTGGGTACAACATATACAAATATGGGTCACTTTGTGTGGGTACAACATATACAAATATGGGTCACTTTGTGTGCGTACAACATATACAAATATGAGTCACTTTGTGTGGGTATAACAGATACAAAAATAGATCCCTTTGTGTGGGTACAACAAATACAAATATGGGTTACTTTGTGTGGGTACAACAGATACAAATATGGGTCACTCACTTTGTGTGGGTATAACAGATACAAATATAGGTCCCTTTGTGTGGGTACAACAAATACAAATATGGGTTATTTTGTGTGGGTACAACAAATACAAATATGGGTTACTTTGTGTGGGTACAACAGATACAAATATGGGTCATTTTGTGTGGGTACAAATACAAAATAACAACATAACAAAAGACCTTTGTTGGGAACAGGTCAAACACGGATGAGAATAACTAACATATCTAAACGACTTCTGTGGAAATAGTTAAAGATATGTCACAACATATATTTGTAGACCAGGAAGTGATACATAGAATGCACGCACATGTACAATGAGAAAATGATGAGCTTTTTGGAGGATGGAATCTTCTATATTTGTTGCGTAGGGCTCATGAGTTTTGTCTGGTTTGACAGAAAGACATGAGTTTTGACTGGTTTGACAGAAAGATTAATGAGTTTTGACTGGTTTGACAAAAAAGCTAATGAGTTTTGACTGGTTTGACAGAAAGACTTATGAGTTGTGGCTGGTTTAACAGAAAGATTAATGAGTTTTGGCTGGTTTGACAGAAAGATTAATGAGTTTTGATTGGTTTGACAGAAAGATTAATGAGTTTTGACTGGTTTGACAGAAAGACATGAGTTTTCGCAGGTTTGACAGAAAGATTAATGAGTTTTGACTGGTTTGACAAAAAAGCTAATGAGTTTTGACTGGTTTGACAGTAAGGCTAATGAGTTTTGACTGGTTTGACAGAAAGGCTAATGAGTTTTGACTGGTTTGACAGAAAGGCTAATGAGCTTTGACTGGTTTTACAGAAAGGTGTGTACAGGACGGTGAAGCAAGTGAAAGGAAGTAAGGAAGACTGTGATACAAGAAATCTTTGTGTAAAGAAAGTAGAAAAATTAAACATGAAAAACAAAATTTTAGTCTAAATACAGAAATTGAAATACTTTTCATTGTTCATGTTCTGAATACTGAGTGAAGTAAACGAGTAATCATATACCAAACTTGCAATGTATTGCCTATTATTTCACACGTCAGTTGGCACTCAAGTCTTCAGAGCAAGAGTCTGGATATTATGGAAATAAAACAAATAATCTTTTTTTTTAAATAATTTGTTCCGCCTGCGCATCACCATGTGTTGATGGAACAGCTTGAATGATCTTGAGAGCTAGGCCGGAGGTGGAAAACGTCTGCTCCTGGCAGGTTCAACCAAGCTGAACATGTTGCCAGTGGAGAGGACAGACAATGATTTTGCAGGTTTGGGAGTTGGGTAAGTCTAACAACCCAAACCCAGAAAAACAACTTTGTTACAGAAACCGCAACATATAATTATATTCAAAATACGAGTACTACTCTTCAAAATCCTGTCTAATATAGGCTGCCCAAGCAAAATGCATGACTAATAATATTGTTCCACGAAGACAAGAAAGGAACAGTCCAATTTGTTGGTAACATATCACAACTGTTCCACAACCATTGCACTGCACAACAAAATGTAAGTACTTGCGCGGTATATCAGAATGGAAGTACTTGCACGGTACATCAGAATGGAAGTGCTTGCACTGTACAACAAAATATGAGTACTTGCACGGTACAGCAGAATGTTAGTACTTACACTGTACAACATGATCAGAGTACTTGCACTGTGCAATATGATCAGAGTACTTGCAATGTACAACATGATCAGAGTTCTTGCACTGTACAACAGTACAATATAATAAAATACAACAATTAGAAACATATTATCACCTTCTTGTCCCATGCAACATGCGCTGGCACAAATGCTGCTGGTGGAGCTTGTTTGGCTTGGCCATACGTCAAAGTTGGGTTGAAATTTGCAAGATCATCAAGTTCGTTGTCTGCTAAATTATTGTAGAAAAGTTGAGCACCTCCTATTCCTCGTTCTGGCCTCGTTGGAATAGCGTAGCCATTTTTGTATCCCAATGTCTGACTCACGTGGAATTTCATTTGCTAAACATGAAACAAAATGAAATAATCTAGAATACATAAATGAGTATGCAAATGAGAGGATTTTAAAGCCTTTTTAAAACTGGAAGTACAACAATAGTCTCTTGTTGTTCAATGCCTACAATAAGTAGAATTACTCTCTTGTTGTTCAATGCCTACAATAAGCAGAATTACTCTCTTGTTGTTCAATGCCTACAATAAGTAGAATTACTCTCTTGTTGTTCAATGCCTACAATAAGCAGAATTACTCTCTTGTTGTTCAATGCCTACAATAAGTAGAATTACTCTCTTGTTGTTCAATGCCTACAATAAGCAGAATTACTCTCTTGTTGTTGAAAGCCTACAATAAATAGAATTACTCTCTTGTTGTTGAAAGCCTACAATAAGTAGAATTACTCTCTTGTTGTTGAAAGCCTACAATAAGTTACTTGGCTCTTTTGTGTGACCTGAAAATGGCATTAGTGATAGGTTGTTGTAGCTTCCTGATATTCCGAGTGAGCTAATGAAGTTGGATCTGGGTACTCCAGATGGTTGTGCTATGCTTGACTTTATTTGCGAATCACATACTACTACGGGGATCACTCCGATCCCTAACCTCGTTAGCTAGTCTGTCACAAAACAGCCTGTTTCCAGGGAGGTGGTAAGGTGAGGGTCTCGGCCAGTATGTTATACTTGACCCTGACTAACATGTCTGATCAGTATGTTATACTTGACCCTGACTAACATGTCTGATCAGTATGTTATACTTGACCCTGACTAACATGTCTGATCAGTATGTTATACTTGATCCTGACTAACATGTCTGATCAGTATGTTATACTTGATCCTGACTAACATGTCTGATCAGTATGTTATACTTGATCCTGACTAACATGTCTGATCAGTATGTTATACTTGACCCTGACTAACATGTCTGATCAGTATGTTTTACCTGACCCTGACTAACATATCTGATCAGTATGTTTTACCTGCCCAGACGTTAGTTTTCTATACCCACAGCTGTAGTCTAATTACAATAATCATTAAAGTGCAAGGTCTGCTTTTATTAAAACACTCATTTTTAAAGTACAGCTAGAGTAGTACCCTCTCTCATACAAACAGTTCAGGACTATAGCATGATCTTTAAAGTACAGCTAGAATAGTACCCTCTCTCATACAAACAGTTCATGACTATAGCATGATCTTTAAAGTACAGCTAGAGTAGTACCCTCTCTCATACAAACAGTTCAGGACTATAGCATGATCTTTAAAGTACAGCTAGAATAGTACCCTCTCTCATACAAACAGTTCAGGACTATAGCATGATCTTTAAAGTACAGCTAGAATAGTACCCTCTCTCATACAAACAGTTCAGGACTATAGCATGATCTTTAAAGTACAGCTAGAATAGTACCCTCTCTCATACAAACAGTTCAGGACTATAGCATGATCTTTAAAGTACAGCTAGAATAGTACCCTCTCTCATACAAACAGTTGAGGACTATAGAATGTTCGTACCGTGGATTTGTCTGTAAAGCAGAATAGTCTTTTTGTTTAGCTTGCAAAAACATTTTGCGGCCGAAAATGAAAAAAAATAACACGCTATATGTTACTTGAAAATGTGTGCGAAAGCTAAAAGAACATACATAAATTGTTTAAAATAACCAATAAAAAAGACGAATGTATAGAATTATGTCGATTTAGGTGATTTGAGTAAAACCATTAGTCCTAACATCATCATCACAAGAATAATTAGGGAAGTTTTTTTATGTTTGGAGAAATGGAATTTGAAGGTGATTAGACAGTGGTTGACGATGACGGCTTTGGGTGGCTAGAGGTGACTAGCTATGGATGGGGAATTTGTTTCTTGAAAAACTAATACAATGTAGTTTGACACATTGAGGTCAATGTCCTTTCTCAAAGTATTTCGCTGTAACAGACTACTATTGAGTTTTGAAACAGTGAATTGATTTTTGAAATTCTTGCTAAATAACTTAACTTAACTTGTCAATAGACAACCAGTCATATATGCATTACCCTGCTCTAAAAACTATGCACATCCAATCTATTCTTAAATGCATTAACTGTCTTTGCCTCCACCATCTCCTTTGGTAATGCATTCCAAGCATTCACCACTCTCTGACCAAAAAAATATTTTGTAATACCCAATCTGGACCCCTTTCTTTAGTTAATCTGTATATGTGCCCTCTTGTTCTCATTGGTGGTTGTATTTTGAAAAAAAAACTTGTTATAATCTAATTTTACCTTTCCTGTGATTATCTTATAAACCTGTATTGTCACCCCGAATTGTTCTCTTTTCTAGACACTGCAGGCCGGTTTTTCTGAGTCTTTCCTCGTAACTGTAATTCTGGCATCCCACTATCAGTTTTGTCGCTCTTCTTTGTATCCTTTCCAGCATGTTTATATCTCCTCTATAATAAACTCCTTACTTGTAGACAGTACTCCAATCTAGGTCTAACTAACAGGGATCGTTGCTTTCACAATCTGCAATTGACTTCTCCATTATAGCTATTCCTTCCTCTAATTCTTTAGGACTCATCAGCTTAGAGAGAGTCATATCATCTGGCAGGATGAAACTGCTCTTCAAGAACCTTATTTTCTCAACAATCAGACGATCTTCGTCTGTTAGGTGCTCAACAACCAGAAGATCTTCATCTGTTAGGTGCTCAACAACCAGAAGATCTTCGTCTGTTAGGTGCTCAACAACCAGAAGATCTTCATCTGTTAGGTGCTCAACTACAGGCTTGAGATAATTTAGAATCAAGCAGTTATCCAGGCTTTATTTTTTCCACTTGTAATGTATGTCTCAAATTGTTGTATTCCATCCTGTTGTACTGTTGTAAATTATACTTGTAATGTATGTCTCAAATTGTTGTATTCCATCCTGTTGTACTGTTGTAAATTATACTTGTAATGTATGTCTCAAATTGTTGTATTCCATCCTGTTGTACTGTTGTAAATTATACTTGTAATGTATGTCTCAAATTGTTGTATTCCATCCTGTTGTACTGTTGTAAATTATACTTGTAATGTATGTCTCAAATTGTTGTATTCCATCCTGTTGTACTGTTGTAAATTATACTTGTAATGTATGTCTCAAATTGTTGTATTCCATCCTGTTGTACTGTTGTAAATTATACTTGTAATGTATGTTTCAAATTGTTGTATTCCATCCTGTTGTACTGTTGTAAATTATACTTGTAATGTATGTTTCAAATTGTTGTATTCCATCATATTGTACTGTTGTAAATTACACTTGTAATGTATGTCTCAAATTGTTGTATTCCATCCTGTTGTGCTGTTGTAAATTACACTTGTAATGTATGTCTCAAATTGTATTCCATCCTGTTGTACCGTTGTAAATTACACTTGTAATGTATGTCTCAAATTGTATTCCATCCTGTTGTACCGTTGTAAATTACACTTGTAATGTATGTCTCAAATTGTATTTCATTCTGTTGTACTGTTGTAAATTACACTTGTAATGCAAATAGAATTCGGGTAACGCGGAGACTTTTGCATATGACGTATATGCGAGTTTCCAGTTAAAACAAGAAACAGTCATTGTGGTACTCGATCTGGAAGACGCATATAATCTTGTCAATTTTGGGACCTTAATGATATGATTGAAGCAGTGTGGTATAAACCCGTGGTTGGTCAGTTGGATATCAGCTGTCTTGATGAGAAGAACAGTTGCACTCTGCGTGAGATAATGGGCACGAGAACCGAGGGATATGTCCAGGACTGCATCAAGGGTCTCCGCTCTCACTTATGCTGTTCAACATCTGCACAGCAAAAGTGGCCAACAGTCAACTCACATGGACAGGGTGAACGCTAACATTTTCAGATGGTATCATGGCGTACATGACTGGCTCAGACAGGCAAGAGCTGGTCAGAGACATCCAGGAAACCTTACAGGCAATATCACAGTGGTGAGGACCTGCATGATGTGGTGCCCATTGAATAACTCTGTAGTAAAGGCTCACCGGTCATTACATTTGAGGGATGCACCATTGACAGGTGTGACAGGTTGACATACCTCGGAGTGACGTTTAATCACAGTCTCTCATATAAGTACCATATTCACCAGACCGTACAAAGATGTCAGAAAGGTTGACATACCTCGGAGTGACGTTTAATCACAGTCTCTCATATAAGTACCATATTCACCAGACCGTACAACGATGTCAGAGAGGTTGACATACCTCGGAGTGACGTTTAATCACAGTCTCTCATATAAGTACCATATTCACCAGACCGTACAAAGATGTCAGAGAGGTTGACATACCTCGGAGTGACGTTTAATCACAGTCTCTCATATAAGTACCATATTCACCAGACCGTACAAAGATGTCAGAGAGGTTGACATACCTCGGAGTGACGTTTAATCACAGTCTCTCATATAAGTACCATATTCACCAGACCGTACAAAGATGAGGACTGGGAGGACATAAGACAAAAACTGCTGTTAACTTGGAACATGGCCTCCTGTTCATCCTATTTCATCAGGTCGTGTTGTCAGTTATCGATTACAGACTGTGCATCCTTACACTATCGAGAACACAGTGTGAAAGGTTGGAACGCATCCAGAATGAAAGTAAGTGGCTGGTTTAAGCTGTACTAGAGAGACCCCATTGTGAAGATGTGGTACATGCGGTAAAGTTACTGATGACATTCAGACATAAACTGGCACAAGACAAAGCCTATTTGTGTGTCACCACAGACACATCAAGAAATCAAGAGAGGGTTGTCATGGGTGGTACAGACAGGGAATCCAATCGGACAAGTCGTCCCAGCTGAGACGATAGCGAACGGTGAAGAATGGGTTAACGCTGGTGATAGAATGATGAAGTACCAGATAGTCATCATAACATTAGGCAAGGAATGCAGAGAATGGGGTAACGGGAACGGGAGAGCAGAGTTCGAGGTGAATCAGCTGATAAATCAGAACACACAGGATAGTGATGCCGTCATATACACCGACGATTGGTGCTGTGCAGTGGAACATCAGCCTGGGGCTTCTCGGCTAGAGTGAGAGAATATGTTCTTGTTGAAAGGAGTGCGGCATACATGTCCACAGAGTGTGAGCATGGAGATGGTGCAGTGACTTCAGCACTGAGATGGATACCTGAGACCCTTTAATACGGGCAGTCATCGGGACAGACGCACAAGATGGTGCAGTGACTTCAGCACTGAGATGGATACCTGAGACCCTTTAATACGGGCAGTCATCGGGACAGACGCACAAGATGGTGCAGTGACTTCAGCACTGAGATGGATACCTGAGACCCTTTAATACGGGCAGTCATCGTGACAGACGCACAAGATGGTGCAGTGACTTCAGCACTGAGATGGATACATGAGACCCTTTAATACGGGCAGTCATCGTGACAGACGCACAAGATGGTGCAGTGACTTCAGCACTGAGATGGATACCTGAGACCCTTTAATACGGGCAGTCATCGTGACAGACGCACAAGATGGTGCAGTGACTTCAGCACTGAGATGGATACCTGAGACCCTTTAATACGGGCAGTCATCGTGACAGACGCACAAGATGGTGCAGTGACTTCAGCACTGAGATGGATACCTGAGACCCTTTAATACGGGCAGTCATCGTGACAGACGCACAAGATGGTGCAGTGACTTCAGCACTGAGATGGATACCTGAGACCCTTTAATACGGGCAGTCATCGTGACAGACGCACAAGATGGTGCAGTGACTTCAGCACTGAGATGGATACCTGAGACCCTTTAATACGGGCAGTCATCGTGACAGACGCACAAGATGGTGCAGTGACTTCAGCACTGAGATGGATACCTGAGACCCTTTAATACGGGCAGTCATCGTGACAGACGCACAAGATGGTGCAGTGACTTCAGCACTGAGATGGATACCTGAGACCCTTTAATACGGGCAGTCATCGTGACAGACGCACAAGATGGTGCAGTGACTTCAGCACTGAGATGGATACCTGAGACCCTTTAATACGGGCAGTCATCGTGACAGACTCACAAGATGGTGCAGTGACTTCAGCACTGAGATGGATACCTGAGACCCTTTAATACGGGCAGTCATCGGGACAGACGCACAAGATGGTGCAGTGACTTCAGCACTGAGATGGATACCTGAGACCCTTTAATACGGGCAGTCATCGGGACAGACGCACAAGATGGTGCAGTGACTTCAGCACTGAGATGGATACCTGAGACCCTTTAATACGGGCAGTCATCGGGACAGACGCACAAGATGGTGCAGTGACTTCAGCACTGAGATGGATACCTGAGACCCTTTAATACGGGCAGTCATCGTGACAGACGCACAAGATGGTGCAGTGACTTCAGCACTGAGATGGATACATGAGACCCTTTAATACGGGCAGTCATCGTGACAGACGCACAAGATGGTGCAGTGACTTCAGCACTGAGATGGATACCTGAGACCCTTTAATACGGGCAGTCATCGTGACAGACGCACAAGATGGTGCAGTGACTTCAGCACTGAGATGGATACCTGAGACCCTTTAATACGGGCAGTCATCGTGACAGACGCACAAGATGGTGCAGTGACTTCAGCACTGAGATGGATACCTGAGACCCTTTAATACGGGCAGTCATCGTGACAGACGCACAAGATGGTGCAGTGACTTCAGCACTGAGATGGATACCTGAGACCCTTTAATACGGGCAGTCATCGGGACAGACGCACAAGATGGTGCAGTGACTTCAGCACTGAGATGGATACCTGAGACCCTTTAATACTGGCAGTCATCGGGACAGACGCACAAGATGGTGCAGTGACTTCAGCACTGAGATGGATACCTGAGACCCTTTAATACGGGCAGTCATCGGGACAGACGCACAAGATGGTGCAGTGACTTCAGCACTGAGATGGATACCTGAGACCCTTTAATACGGGCAGTCATCGTGACAGACGCACAAGATGGTGCAGTGACTTCAGCACTGAGATGGATACCTGAGACCCTTTAATACGGGCAGTCATCGTGACAGACGCACAAGATGGTGCAGTGACTTCAGCACTGAGATGGATACCTGAGACCCTTTAATACGGGCAGTCATCGTGACAGACGCACAAGATGGTGCAGTGACTTCAGCACTGAGATGGATACCTGAGACCCTTTAATACGGGCAGTCATCGTGACAGACGCACAAGATGGTGCAGTGACTTCAGCACTGAGATGGATACCTGAGACCCTTTAATACGGGCAGTCATCGTGACAGACGCACAAGATGGTGCAGTGACTTCAGCACTGAGATGGATACCTGAGACCCTTTAATACGGGCAGTCATCGTGACAGACGCACACGATGGTGCAGTGACTTCAGCACTGAGATGGATACCTGAGACCCTTTAATACGGGCAGTCATCGTGACAGACTCACAAGATGGTGCAGTGACTTCAGCACTGAGATGGATACCTGAGACCCTTTAATACGGGCAGTCATCGGGACAGACGCACAAGATGGTGCAGTGACTTCAGCACTGAGATGGATACCTGAGACCCTTTAATACGGGCAGTCATCGGGACAGACGCACAAGATGGTGCAGTGACTTCAGCACTGAGATGGATACCTGAGACCCTTTAATACGGGCAGTCATCGGGACAGACGCACAAGATGGTGCAGTGACTTCAGCACTGAGATGGATACCTGAGACCCTTTAATACGGGCAGTCATCGTGACAGACGCACAAGATGGTGCAGTGACTTCAGCACTGAGATGGATACATGAGACCCTTTAATACGGGCAGTCATCGTGACAGACGCACAAGATGGTGCAGTGACTTCAGCACTGAGATGGATACCTGAGACCCTTTAATACGGGCAGTCATCGTGACAGACGCACAAGATGGTGCAGTGACTTCAGCACTGAGATGGATACCTGAGACCCTTTAATACGGGCAGTCATCGTGACAGACGCACAAGATGGTGCAGTGACTTCAGCACTGAGATGGATACCTGAGACCCTTTAATACGGGCAGTCATCGTGACAGACGCACAAGATGGTGCAGTGACTTCAGCACTGAGATGGATACCTGAGACCCTTTAATACGGGCAGTCATCGGGACAGACGCACAAGATGGTGCAGTGACTTCAGCACTGAGATGGATACCTGAGACCCTTTAATACGGGCAGTCATCGGGACAGACGCACAAGATGGTGCAGTGACTTCAGCACTGAGATGGATACCTGAGACCCTTTAATACGGGCAGTCATCGTGACAGACGCACAAGCCGTACTTCAGAAGATACTGAAGCAATGACTGAGGAACAACTAGAAAGCATCTGTTGATGCCTCAAATCTCCAGGGGTTGACATGGATCTAAAGACCCAGTCACGTTGTGTTCAGGGCAACGAAAAAGCTGACATCCTGGCTTCACAAACTTCCATCATGGGCACATTAGTGATACACAGAAGTGCCATTTTGAAATCGATCAACGACCGCCTGTTGGATGAGAATACCGAAATAGATTAATCAACAATCAACATACTACAAATCTTCAACATCAAACAAGGTTTGAGCGGAGTGGGGCGCATGGGAGGGCGTAGTCCTTGTACCGTTTCCACTGACCACCGCTTGCTCCCTTGTGTTATGTGTCAGGGTGTAGTAGGTAACAGGACCACCGATCAAGAATACATAAGGGGTAGAAACAGCAGTTTATTCTCTGGAGCAAACAATTGGCGGCGGAGGTAATTGTCAAGGTTAATGAAAACTAGGGTCACAGCACAACGCTCTTGTAACATCGGGAGTTGAGTTGGAACCATGAGAGAGATGCAGTGTTGGTTACTATGGTTGGGGCTGGTTTGTCTGAGTTGAGGGGAGGGGGGTGTGGTTAGGGCCGTTAGACTCACAACATTTTTTTGAGTGAACTAGTATTCGGTAGGGCTTTTAGGGACAAGGAATGGCAGAGGGACATGTAAACTTATGGGTCAATGGAGATGAGAGTAGCCAAGACTGACGGCTGACCAGTCGGCTGGAGAGGAACACGCAACCGCCATCTTGGTTTTAGGTAGGGCAATAACGGGTCTTTAAAAGAGAGAGGAGATTCGATCTTCGGTATTCGAGAGCTGATTTAGAAGGCTGTACGACTATTCTCCATGGGCCATCGCATTTATGCCTTTTGGAGTAAATGGTGATCTTTCTACGATTAAATGCGTGATTCGCAACAAGGTTCTGGTGAAATCCTGGGATAAAATCCCGAAGGCTCGTGGTTCGAAAAAACAAGAGAGGTGAACCCTAAGAATCCCCAGGGAACACATTCTCTCAGAACAGGTGTAACACTGACACAAGATGGACACGTCCCCAGCGCTTGAGAACTGGCAAATGGTATTAGAGTGAGTTGTAGCTAGTTTCCTTCGGAAGCCAATTTCTAACCCATGGTCATTGCTCGACAGCCTCAGACAGTCAACATGAGGGCGACAGATTCATCACCAGTCTCAGACAGTCAACCTGAGGGCGACAGATTAATCACCAGCCTCAGACAGTCAACCTGAGGGCGACAGATTCATCACCAACCTCAGACAGTCAACATGAGGGCGACAGATTCATCACCAACCTCAGACAGTCAACCTGAGGGCGACAGATTCATCACCAACCTCAGACAGTCAACCTGAGGGCGACAGATTCATCACCAACCTCAGACAGTCAACCTGAGGGCGACAGATTCATCACCAACCTCAGACAGTCAACCTGAGGGCGATAGATTCATCACCAACCTCAGACAGTCAACCTGAGGGCGACTGATCCATCACCAACCTCAGGCAGTCAAACTGAGGGCGACAGATCCATCACCAACCTCAGACAGTCAAACTGAGGGCGACAGATCCATCACCAACCTCAGACAGTCAACCTGAGGGCGACAGATCCATCACCAACCTTGACAGCCCGGACAGAAAGGCAGAGACAACGAGTGTGATTGGTTCGTTAGTTCAGAGAGAAGATGCGAACCTGAGTCATTTAGTTACATGGGTTCCATCAATAGCTCGTGATTAAACCCTTTGTGTTAGTTCAGAGAGAAGATGCGAACCTGAGTCATTTAGTTACATGGGTTCCATCAATAGCTCGTGATTAAACCCATTGTGTTAGTTAGTGTTTGACATGATTAGATTAGTTAGTTTCCCTGTTTTGATATTGTAACAAATACTCTTGTAAATAAATTAATTGTCTTGGTTATGGTTAACATAAGTTGTAATGTTTTCTATGTTGAAGTCGTAACGTCAAGTGTTAGATGTTGTAACTCTGAACTCGCAGTCTTAAGGAAATCCTAGCTCTATCACAATCTTGCCAGTTTACAGTTCCCCATAGAGCAGCTGTTTTCATACACGATCGGATCGCGTCATGTCTTGTCAGTTAATTCTCAGCAATTTCCGCAATTAATGCGCGTGGAAGTGGTTTCATTTCCCGAAATGATAGCTTAAGACGGTCCAGGTCTCACACGCATATGATCCCGACATGACAGCTTAAGACGGTCCAGGTCTCACACGCATATGAAATGGTAGGTAGAACAACTGCATCGTAGACCTTCATTCTTGTTTGAGCTCTGATCCCTCGCCTATCCCCCACCTTACTACGAAGTCTGCCAAACGCCCCACCCGTCCTAGCTATTTTTATATTCACTTCATCATCTATGTGAACAACATGAGACAGAGTACTTGCCAAGTTTTTTTTTTTTAAAAGTACCACCATTCCCATTCATCACCATCATCAGTCCCGTAACCTGAAAGGTCATTGTGGCACCACTACTGCAGATTGTTGGACTAGTTCCCGCCACTCCACTCGCTTTTGTGTCAGGATATTTGTTGTAGCTGTGGACCTTACCGTCCACTCTCGGATGTTGTCTTCCTATTTCTTTTTCGTCGTCCCTCTCTTACGCGTTCCATACACAGTACCTTGCAGCACCGTCTTGGTCAACCCAAACGATCTTGACACATGCCCATACCATGTGAGCTTGCGTGCTTTTACCATAGTCAATAGGTCTTTATATTGATCGACCACTCTCTTAACGGTGCCCTGTACTGCCTTATTCATGACGTGGTCTAGATACGAAATGCCGAGGATTCGATGCAGACCTCTCATCTCCATTGCACAAACTCTTCGTTCTAGAACCGCTGTCCGAGTCCAAGTTTCGCACACGGAAGTGACAAGTGCATACATTAAACTCAACTTAAATTTCAGGTTGATACTTTTGTCCCTCCATATCGGCCTCAGTTTGGTCAGGGCAGCCATGGTCATTGCTGTTCGTGCCTGAATCTCAGTTCTGGAACCTTCCCCATCCATCAGTGCTCCCAGGTATTTTAACTGTTTAACAATTTGCAATGGTTCGCATTTGATCGCAGTCGGACTTGTAAGGCCCTCTGTGAAGTTGACCATGATTTTACTTCCCTAATTTCCATTCCAAACCTTTGAGCGACATTGTCCAATACTCGAAGAACAACCTATTAACTTTGTAAACCCGGACACCACCCAACTCAAGAGAACTCTCGAATATTATTCAGATACTAGACAGTTTTAGGATAAAGGCGAACACAGAAATACACAAGCGCGAATAAAAGCAAATGGCCAAGAGGAAAACGAGGCGTAAAAAAGAATACGGAAGTGCATAACCATCAGAGTGAACCTGTGACGCAATGCTTGAGTAGACAGGGCGATCATAGACAAATTCAAAACGTGAAGGGACCTGTTCGGGGTCAAGCTCCAAGCCAGGCTGCCTGGAGAGGGATCGGCTCTGCTAGGTGCAAAACCGGCCATAGACACACCAGTACTGCATTCCCATTAATGATGTTGCTTAAATTGTAATTACGTTGAGGAAATTTTAGTCATCTTTGCTTTTAAATTCCCATCTAATAGTGAGGAATGATAACCAGCGTATAATACAGGCGAACTTGTTGTACCAGTAGAACCGCCTAAAGTAGTATAATGAAGTAACGTTAAAGTGAGCAGTATGGAAGTGTTTTTCCCTTGTAGGTACATGCAACTTTAAATGTCATTCTGGTTCACTATCAACGTAGTACTGCTATTCGTTTAAATGAGTTAACCGGTTATTGCTTGTGTCGCTTTTGCCTGCTCAGTCCTTCAAAATGATATATTTAGGCCAAGACACTGGTACATCCGGGTGATCACCTGCAGCAGCAGCACCCTCCTTTGCCAGTCGATCTGCTCTCTCTCTCTCTCTCTCTCTCTCTCTCTCTCTCTCTCTCTCTCTCTCTCTCTTATCTGGGTATTTCACAATGAGACTGAATGACACTCTTTCGCTGGTTACTCAATTCAGACAGCAGAGCCTGTAGCCCTGACAGTTTCTATGACTAGCGGTGATTGGAGTGCTGGTATGAATCGTACAGAAATACTACAGGCTGTGGACCAAGATTAGTATCCAACAGTTTCTCACCTGCCACCTTGATTGTCTGCATTTCTCCATCATATCTATGACATACTTTCCCGCTTGATACTCTGACCGTATCCCTAATGTTGTTATTGTGCACTCCTGCAACTCCATTTGATACTGTATTATATGCTGGCCCATCTGTGTATACCCTGACCCAGAGGTCTTATGGATATTCTTCATTCAGGAAAATGAGAGTAACTGTCCTAACTACGTTGTACACTGTTATGTTCATCATTGTCTAGTATTCCTTTCACTTTTGTTTAGACACATACTGGTAATCAATATCCTTCTCTCCAATGAGTTTGTTCTGGCACGGACTTTAGCGGGATGTTAACTTCAGGTAGATCTGTAGTTTGTCTACGAAGTCGTTTGCCTGGTGCATAAAACAGCTTCTTTTCGGTCTTCCCACTGTTAAATTTTGAAATCTGTACATCACTGGACGGTGCGGCACGCATACGAACTTTTCTTTCTGTTAGTACCTTTATGTTTCTGCGTTGTCTTAGTGCTTGTATCCTCCCACTTGTGTCCATCTCCACTATAGGTGTTGATTTCATTGATCCCACAATTACCACAAGTGCTTGTTTTCTGTTAACCTTATCCACTATTTCTTAGTGTAGTGTTTTCTGCTGGACTCCACGCTGCTGATCCATATTCCAGGTGTGGTCATATGCCCTGTTGGTAAACTTTGTTAAATATTTTCCCGTTAGCTCCCCATGTGGTTCCACTTAATTTTCTCAGGATGGCTAATTTCCTGACTTTTTTGGTTGTCTTGTTGACGTGTTCCCTCCATATCAACCTATCATCGAATGTAACTCCAAGATAGGTGGATTGTGTATCTTCTCTCATGAGTTCTCGGGACGACGAGGCTAACGTCTGGTCAGGCAAAACACACTGACCAGGCAATGTTAGCCAGGGTCAGGAGAAATATACTGACCAAGACCCTCACCTGACCTCCTCGTTGGTCGTCCTGGAAACGGGCTGTTGTCGCGGACAACAGTCTGGCTAACAAGGTGAGGTTCGACGTAATCCCTGTAGTAGTAGCGACACGCAGATGAAGCCAAGCATAGCACAGCCGCCTGGAGGACACCGGTCCACCTTCATCAGCCCGCTCGGGATATAAGGAAAGCTATGACAACTTGCCACTTAACGCCATTTTTAGGGCACGCAAAAGAGTAATCTACTCAATGTGGGCATTCGCAAACAACAACAACAACTCACGAGCTCTCCGATTATCATGATAACTCCATCTTTGTATTTTGGGGAGAGAATGAAAAGCGTAGTGCTGCATTTGCATGTATTGATACCAACACACCGTCAACTTGCCCACGATGTTAAGGCACCAATACATCATTGCAGCATTTTGGTGGCCACTTTTGCATGCTCATTTGTACACAATAGTACCAAGACATCCGTGTACATTGCCATTTTTGTTTCTTGTGTTAATCAGGTCATTGATGCAGACTATGAATGGGGGGGGGGGGGGAGGGAGAAGAAGAACCCCACAATGAGACACATCATGACGCAGTATAATGTTATTACTCTTGATGTCATCTTGTTGCACTCTGGCTCTTCTGCTTTCCAAGGCAAGTATGCTGTTATCCATTTGTACTTGTTACCCACTACCCCATTGTGAATAGTCGTTATTTCCAAACCATTTTATCGAAAGCTTTCCCTAAGTCTATTCACGCTTCTAGTACCAATTTCTTGTCTTGGAACGTCTCTTCGATCTCTTGGGAAATATATATTGCCTGATTTTCATCGGAATAGAAATTCCTAAACCTGCCTGTCGGATCACAAGAAAGAAGGTTTTGCCTCTCAGTGTATCACTGCAGTCTTAGGTTGATAACACATTCCATTGTTTTACAGATTCAGCTTGTGAGACTGATTTATCTATAGCTGTCATGGAGCTGTCTTTCCCTGATTTTGGAAGTGGTATCATGATTGCTTCTCCCCATGTATATGTGACTTTACCCGATGTCCAAACGATATCGAAAATCTGCAGCAGTTACAATTATTTAAAAAAAAACAACCCACCGCGAGTTGATATCAATTTCAATGGCCCGTGTGTTACTATTGTCTGAAAGGGGAACGTAGATTAGTAACATTGTTACCTGCCAGGTATGTTGTAAGAAAAGACTAATGAAGCTTTAGAAACTCTAAGTACAAGCCACAAAAAATACAAGGAGAAATCTACACCTCAAGGGCTAGAGGAGAGAGAAAGTTAAGTAACAAAACAATCAATTTCAACCAGGGTAGACAAAACACGAAATGTACACACAAATCGGCACACACCGTGGGATCTCGGAATGTGTTTCCAGGTAGAAAAGGTAAGCCTTCCATCTTTCTAATCTCCCGTTGTCTTTGCGATTTCTCGAGCAGCGTAATCAAAACCAGCTGTGCGTATAGTACAGTTGCTATAACGTTGCTACGCTCAGGTCTCGCAAACGATACATTATTTCAAATTTACAATTGAATGGCTAACACATTTGTTTTAGTATGATTTTTGCTGATTTCACCTTAAAATTGCATCTAACTAAAAAAAACTATATTTTTGTTTTAAAATGTGGACAAGTTAACAAAAGATGATAATTTATTAGTATTAGTGGATTGGATGTGATATTAACAAATCAAATCCATAATTTTTAGGTAACTCAATTTGCATTTCCGGTATAAGCAAGTCTGTGATATCACCGACAAAGCAAAAGCGATTGCAATATGTTGGAAAATACAGTTTGGACTCTTAATGTATTTTCTCGTGCGTGCTAGCTTCTTCAGTTCTGCTTGCAATGGAGGGCACAGAAGAGGTAATTGTACAAAATGGAATATTCGTATATCTTGTATTTCTGAACACACTAAATTTGCATCAAAAAGTTCATAAATCACACACCACACAGTCAGACTGACTTGACTCATCACACTGACACACACAACAGTGACAGGTACTAGGGGTAGCAGGGATCAGAGAAATACGATGATGAATTTGAATGGCGATGAATCATGCAAAGGAGAGTAAAAAGTAGAAGTGTTAGGTACAGGAATGTTTTGCAGATCCATTTTTATGATTTTATCACCCAAGACTCCAAATCATTCGGAATTCGGCGAATGGCACAGAACAGATTACAAAAGATGAGTAGTAACATACTATTACTAGATACTAAAATACTTCTATCTAATTGAGTAATTGTTTGAAGAATGCATATTTTACTAGTATTACTAATACTAATGAAATATGCATTCCATTCTTCAAATAATACACTACTACTAGCACATGACAGGTCTACAACATATATTATTGAATGTGTACGTCTCAAATTCAAATATTGAGATAGTCTTCATTCCGATGAGGTCTATTCCGTTAGTATTCCGTTAGTGTTACTATTTACTACTTGTAAGATCTGTTCAAAATTGAGGTAGACACTATTCAATTAATGAACTTTTGCTATTACTATTAGTAGGCCTACTATTAGTATTAATTACTATTAATAGATGAGGTTGAGCCAGGAACATAATACATGATTATATTCAGCTTTCCCATGAACTTTTTCCTTCTCTTCACCACTTCTTAAATTCTGTTATGCAAAACATTTTATTTTGAGGCAAATGCCATGGCATATGGCATTCTTTTAAACTTACAAATGTATTCATGTTATTTTGGTGTTGACATTCTCTAAACTATTCTAACAATTTATTATGACTATTTTGAAATTTCAGCCTGAAATTGTGGAGGCTTCACTGCATGATAGTGAAAGCAAGCCTATACCAATTAGGCTTATGCTATATACAGATGCAATATTAGTGCAAAAACAAGAGTGGATAAGTATTCAGCTGGATGAAGAAGATGAGGTATTTCTCAATATGGTATGTCCAACAGCAGTTATTTATTGAGTATAGGGAATTGTAAATTATAATTATTATCATTTAGCATGTCCATCCTTTACATAACGTTGCTACCATAACAGTCGATCTGTAAGACTCTTGATCTTTGCCCAGCTCTCTCGCCTCTGTCACTGCCATCCTCAGAATTATCATTAAAGAGTTTAAAATGCATATATTGATATAGTCTGTTGCGAATTCCTTGACACAAATGCTTTACATATATGCCCTAAAAAATAGATGTCAAATTGACACAAAAGAAGGCAGTAGTAGATTTTTAGGTTTGTAGCTTGTTAAGTTTGTCATCTCTCGTGTATAACCTGTCTATTTATGGGTCTTGTGAATGGTTATGGACTATTCGATGGTTCTACGAATGACTTAAGCTGTTTACAATGTTAAGAAAAACTATAATTTTAATCCGTTTTCAAAAATCACAAAAACACATCTACATATTTGATTCATAATCAGTATCATATATCTTGGGAGGGACAATTGGCATTTATGGCATGGGGAAATTCATCAGCAATAGACTTTACCTTCTGAGGTCGTGGGCTACACATGATCTCTCGTATCACAGGCACAATGTTTTGTCTTCCCACCTGCCAATGGCCATCCTGGATGCATCCTCATTCTAAGCAGTTGTACCTTATTGACTATATCATCATCAGAAGGAGTGATATATGTGTGGTACCGAATGCTGGACTGACCACAGGTTGATTGTGCCAAAATTTAATCTCAGCATACAGCCCATGAAACAGCATCGAGGTCGGAGGCCTGTGTACAGGATTAACATCTCAAAACTGCAGACCAGTCACATAGTTTTTTCCAAGTGCTCTGGACATTCAACTAAGGATAAACAGTTAAGTCAGTCTATGGTGAGGGGAAAAAGAGCACTGTGAAGAAGACAATGTACTCTACCACTTGTCAGAACACGGACTGGTTTGATAAAGACAATGTACTCTACCACTTCAGATATTCTGGACCATACCACATGTCAGAACACGGACTGGTTTGATGAAGACAATGAGGACATCAAGATTCTGCTCATTGGAAAACCCCACCTGTACAGTTAACACCAAGAAGGATCCCTCCTCAACATCCAAGAACACAGTCTTCAGTAATTTGTGATGAATAGTCCAAAATTGGCGTAGAAAGATGCAAGATGTATGGCTCAGCAACAAAGCAGATGAGATCCAGGAATATGGTCATACGAAAGACTCAAAGCAGTTCTATGATGCACTGAAGACAGTCTATAGCCCCTAATCCAATCAATAACCACCTGTCCTCAACACTGATGGAACGACAGTACTGACAGACAGGGGCCAGATTCTTGAGCACTGAACATTTAAGGGAAATTCTCCACCATCCCTTGGCCACCATCAAGCATGCCATAACACAAGTTATTACCAACAATGGGCTCAAAATTCCTCCCATCATTGATGAGGTCAAGAAAGCAATCAGCCAAATGTATAGCGGCAAAGTCCCCGGGTTTTCTTTTTCATAAAAGACGTGTTGATATCTGCACCTTTCGACCCGACTTCAGCGGGTTTTTTTCGGTACTGGGTTTGTCTTTCCACTGCAATCTCCATTCCCTTAACCAGACTACACAAGGCTGCTGCTTGGAGCTCAAAGAGGGTAATAGTTCGCTGAACCTGATGCAAGCAGCTGGCTGTTGTCAGCACATTCACTGCTGCATCTTTGGCCCAGATTCTGCGTCACTCTTCCTGCTGAAGTTTACAAAGCAGGGGGTCCCATCCTGCTTCAACGACTGATAGACCTTTTTCGTTTAATTTCGAATGACGGCCATATACATCAGGACTTCCAATGTCCACTTGTATAAGCGAAAGGACAACCATCACTCCTGCAATAACCACAGAGAAAAAATCTCTCCCCTGTAAATCACGGGCAAAATTCTGATCCAAGTCCTGCTCAAATACCTAATTAGGCAGAGTCAAACTCCTAGTGAGTCTGTGGTTTTTGAGCGGTTTGTTGGACGGTCGACATGGCATATGGAGCACATCAATTCCAGGAGAAATGTCCAGATCAGCATTGTGACCTGTGCACAGTTTTTGTTGACCTGCCCAAGGCCTTTGACATGTCAACATGAAATGACTCTGGAAATTTATGGCGAAGTTTGATTGCCCCAGCAGATTTATTACAGTTGTCCGCCAGTTCGAGTAATGCACGAAGGAAAAGTGTGGGTAGTCTTTGCTGGCACTAACACTCTTTGCAGTAGTGCTTTTTGCTATACGTGGTGCTGCTACTGGCATGCATATCAATTACAGGATGCAAAGTCAGCTGTTCAATCCTATATGTCTGAAGTTTTACACAAAGGGGATTAAAGCCACCATCTAGGATTTCCTGTTCGCTGATGACCTTGACCATAACACCTGCTAAGAACAAGATGTGCAGTCCACCGGGACTGAATTTTCAGTGGCGTGCAGTCATTTTGATCTGCTAACCAACACTGGCAAAACTGAGGTACTCTTCTGGAAGGCCGCACAGCGAACAAAACATCACCATACAAAGCCAACGTCTCCAGGCAGTCAATAGCTTCACCTCTGCAAACCCCAGATGAGATGGATGGGGTTGCATGCCTATTGAATTCCTCCCCAAGGCAGCTGCTGTATGGTGAGCTCATCAGGGGGGCACAACAAATGCCACAGGGACTCTCTGAAGTCCTTCAACATTGATGTCACCTCCTTGAAGGTGGTTACACAGAACCGTTTCGTCTGACGTGCTTGCACCACACAAGGTGCTCAGATTGCAGAGCGAAACATCAACGCTGAAGCTCAGAAAATGCGAGTCGCTCAAAAGAATGAAACGCATGGCACGTTATAAAAGGTGACTAAGTAGATGGCTCTCAACCTCGTCAAGTCAAGTACCACATAAACATCCTCTACAAGAGTGCATACATTCTTTGATACAGACTTCCTTCAAGCATGTCAATTGTAGTGGTGGTGATCCCATCCCCCTACTGGCGTGACAAAGGACATATATATATATATATATAAAGAAGAGTACTTTTATTAAAAAAATGAGGTCTTGTTACTATGAGTACCTGGATGGTTCTGGTTATGACATATGAGAATAGGACAACTGTGGCACTGAGACCACGTCACAAGAGACAGCTAACAGTGCTGTCTAACCCCTCTAGGATGGATGACTCTCCAACTTGTGGTATTTCACACCTCACCATTCACACATGCCAAAGCCTGCTGAGTACGAAGTAGACTTCTGGTTTGAAAGAAAGCTCTGGAAACAATACCCCACGTTCGGTACGGGAATAGAAGTGTTAGTAACTCATTTACCCAATGATCTGAAGAAGAATGCTCAAGTTTAATAATGAGAAACACAAAATGTCTTCATTACTTTGAGAACTACCTGTATCTCAGCTTCAGTGAATGGATATTATCCTTGAATGACATTCCAAAAGCTTGCAATAAAATATTGATATTCTTTGTTTGGCATTCAGCAATGATAGCGGAACAAACAAGAGACTTTGTATTGTAAAACACATAATAATAAATCACAGACATATGAATTACCATCAGCGGTGTAAAACATTTACCAGCATACACTTAGATGACAGCATTTCACATGTTTTTGGAAGGTGAGAGAAGTAAAGATCACTCGAGAAGTTGGCGCTGGATTTGGATTATGTGTCAAGGGCGGATCAGAGCACCGTCTTCCTGTGCTCATTTCCAGAATTGTGAAAAATGAGGCCAGTGATCGCTCTAAACAGTTACTTGTTGGAGATGCCATTTTGAGGGTAAGGTCATTTTTGTAGTTAAATTAGTTAGTTACGAGCTAGATCAATTTAAGCACATAAATTATTCTAAATTTTGTCTTCATTTTCCCAGAATTACTGTAAAATTTCTCAAATACCAGCAAGGATAAAGACAGTTTTAACACATTCATTGAATTGAAAAACATGCTGTTTCGTAATTAATTTGTATCACTTTGAGGTGGATGTACAAATAAATCTGTAGATTTCTCAGTTTGTAACAGATTCATGTGAATCATAGGTCATTTAGATATAATTGAACGTGCTGTGTAGCTGACCTAAAAGAATGACATATTTGTATATTGTGGTTGATTTTACAATTAATATAATGTGATTTACAGACACTTTTTCATTGTCTTAAATTGATCACTTTCTGTCCCATTCTGATGTTCCAAGGCATTTAATGCCTTTTTTTGGTGATTATAAAGTAGTATGTCTAATAACAAAGATTAGAAAGTCCAAGAACATACAAATTGACTAATATTTATACTTCAGTAACTTATACCACCACATCTACGCACTTACATAAAATGTAGAACATACACATTTGAAAAATAATAATAATGTTCGCTTAGGCGTCTGTAACCAGTTGTGTCGGACAGCTACATCCATGACCCACTGCTGTGGCGTGGCTCCAGGCCTCATCCAGGATGGAGAAGGAGGTTGATATCTGATGGAGCCATACTGTGCGGATGCGGCCTCCAGCCGGTTGGGAGAAGACTTTTGGCACTGAGAAACAACTTGTGTAGTATCTTGTGGGCCAGGGATTCCTGGTCCAGCCGAACAAAGAAACTCGACCTCTGTCAAGTGTTTCTGAGATTGGATGGAGGCCTGTTTTAGAAGAGATCTTCATGTTGCGGATGCAGTCATGCCAACCGATGTCCAGGATACGCCACTGGTTACGAACGTGGAAGGCCTCCAGTTTCGGCATGTGATGTTTCAGCAATGTCCAGGTTTCGGAGCCGTAAAGCAGAACTGGGACCACGCAGGACTGGTAGATGCGGATATTTGTCCCATTGGAGATCTTGCCATTACTCCACGCGCATAGCAGGCGCAGACAGTCCGATCCACATTGACATATCTGGTCCGCTGCACCATCGGATGATATCATGCTACCGAGATAGATGAATTCAAATTCTCATTTGAAAAATCGTGGTCCTAATACAAAATTTACAATCCCACATATTTACTTTGGTGAGTTACACCTGAAAGATCATGTTTTTGGTTTGTTCTAGAATAGTTGTTTGGGAGCATATCAGGTCTCTTGATGGTTTTAATTATCATCAGTTCTTGCATAGTCACTACCATTATTGCTATTATTAGGATAAAGTCACTCGAGCGACTTCCCAAGTTTTTTTCACTCTTGTGGTCATCATTTAGCCTATCAGCCAACTTCCTGGAACACGTTTCTAGCTTGTACAGCAGTTAGACATTTAGCCTATCAGCCAACTTCCTGGAACATGTTTCTAGCTTGTACAGCAGGTAGACATTTAGCCTATCAGCCAACTTCCTGGAACATGTTTCTAGCTTGTACAGCAGGTAGACATTTAGCCTATCAACCAACTTCCTGGAACATGTTTCTAGCTTGTACAGCAGTTAGACATTTAGCCTATCAGCCAACTTCCTGGAACATGTTTCTAGCTTGTACAGCAGGTAGACATTTAGCCTATCAGCCAACTTCCTGGAACATGTTTCTAGCTTGTACAGCAGTTAGACATTTAGCCTATCAGCCAACTTCCTGGAACATGTTTCTAGCTTGTACATCAGTTAGACATTTAGCCTATCAGCCAACTTCCTGGAACATGTTTCTAGCTTGTACAGCAGTTAGACATTTAGCCTATCAGCCAACTTCCTGGAACATGTTTCTAGCTTGTACAGCAGTTAGACATTTAGCCTATCAGCCAACTTCCTGGAACATGTTTCTAGCTTGTACAGCAGTTAGACATTTAGCCTATCAGCCAATTTCCTGGAACACGTTTCTAGCTTGTACAGCAGGTAGACATTTGGCCTATCAGCCAACTTCCTGGAACATGTTTCTAGCTTGTACATCAGTTAGACAAGACCTGCACGTTTTTGTCAACCTATTGATGGTTGTCATGGTAAATGATTTGACACATTTTGGCAATTAAGTGTCAAAATATAGCTAACATATACGTCTGTAATCTGAAATCTTTGACTTGTTCAGAAATTGTTTAATGATACGTATAAACTTTGTTTTAAATTTAAATTTGTTCTGGGGCTACAGCGATTCATTGCAATACTGGATAAGCTTCTTTGGGACTGGTTGTTAATGTTTGAACCTAACTTATACTTCAACCATTAATGAAATTTAGTTTGACTGCAGTCCCATAATCCTTCTCCACTGGCTCCTCTTCTGCTTCTGGGGATGTAGAGGTCCTATTGTGTATATACTCGCAATCCAGAGTGCAGACAAACAGATGGTTGGCCTGTTGTGTCTTCGCGGGCCATTATTGGGTAGGGATTTTATGCTTGAGCAGTGGCTAACAGCCTGCTCTTTTTGATTTTCAATTGCGAGTTCTTTCACGTGCACAGCTTGTATGCAGGTCATCCAAATTTATGGTACATTTCCAATAGGACTAGGTGCCAATCTCACCTTCCTTGAGACCAGATGATGTTTGAAACTTGAGGGATTTGAACACCCACCTTGTCCTGCTTTCATTCATTTCTTTAGAGGCGAGTGCCTTACCTTCATTTCGTGGAATACATTCATTATTATTCTAAATTTGATTTCACATTCTCACCATTGTAGATTTATCACTTAATTCTCATCATCATTACAAATTTGTGTGTCCGTCATGATGCTATTATCTTAAACTGTACACTCCTCATATACCCGTATAAACGTGTACCAGTTACTCACAGCTCAAACTTTGCTTCCACGGAAAGTGGTGGCAAACATGCCTGGTGGTACATATCAAATTGAGTGTAGTTGTTGCTCCATCTTAGTCATGTTACATCTGAGTCCTGCCTTATTTTTCAGGTCAATGGAATGAATGTTGAGAGTAGCACTCATGATGAGGTTGTGGCCTTACTGAAAGATGTCAAGGAAGATTCAGTGTCACTCTCCGTTAGACATTTTCGGCCGGCATCATATTTTCTGAATAAAGGTAACAATGTTGATTACCAGCATCTTTCTAGTCATTTTTATTTTAATATACACATTTCCTATAATATTATGTACTCACCTGTTCGGGTATCTTTTGTTTTGTCACTTAAAATTCATATAATAAATCTTCATTTGCAATAATATAAAACATGCAGCTGACTAAATTAGTTTCCTCGTTGGAATATTGTTCCTGTGATCAAATATAAAAAGAGCAGCGTCAAAGACAAATGACGGAAATACACAAAAGGTCTGGCAAAATAGAAGATCGCTGCACCAAGTGACACTGATCAGGCTGAAAGATGGCCGGAGCTGTCTAAAATACCATTTGTTCAACAGATAACAAATGTGACACAGTATTTGGCTCATATGTGAAGGATAAACAAATATGTCCTCTAGAGGACCAGCGTGACATTATCCAATTTTCTGAAAGGATTAACTATATGGAGATCAGAAGATTGAGACATACCAAAGTCATATAGAGAAGTGGACAAGCTCTTTCTTTCAATCAGTTTTTGGAAGACATGGCTTAAAATATTTTGTGGATTACATAGTAATATCATTTCCGTCTACTTTAATTTGGTTGTTTAAAAAAAAAATGTGTCCCTTTTTTAATTGATCAATTCCAGGGAATGAAACAAGAGATGGACCAAGTACAATTAAACAGGTAATGGTTGATTTTGTTGTTTTGTAGAAAATAATGCACGATTCATGTCTGTCGGACAGAAGTGGTTATGTATAACACTGACAAATACCCTTCTGTCTTTTATTGACAAAGACTTGTCACGTAAACGATATCCTTACATCTTAGAAAATTTGATAATATTCTGCTCCACAATCCTTTCTTTTTGATGAAAATTTGACAAAATTAATTAACCTGAATTTCTCGCTATGGTAGTCGACTTTTAAAATTTGTAACTTTTCTGTTTGTTTGTAAACAAATATAATTTTCTTGTGTGTAGAGACACAATTGAATAACGAACATGTGGGTGTTATTGTTTTTGTTGTGTGTTTGTTAGTTTCTGAGTTACAAAAAGATGAAGTCGAAAATTTATGAAAATCTCTGAAAAAATTTGGACTTGACCGCTATGCCTAGTCGCTTCGATAGAAAACCATGGAAACCACAACAATGTATCGATACTGTGTTTACACTATCGGCACAACTGTTAGTTTCCAATTTAAACATAGTTCTTTCATCTAAACAAACAAAATAAACAGATCTACTCGATAAAGATCGTTCCCAACAACCTACTTCACCTTTCGCAAAAAGTCGGCTTGCTCCAAACGGCGTATTCAAAATTAAAACTGTTCAAAAGCCATTTGTAATCGAACATACGATACTTTAACCGGCAAAATATCGTGTATATGTGGTGACCTATTCAGCATTTTAAAAAATGGCTGTCGGGAGTGGCTCCGTTAAAAAAAAAAGATTTTTTTCCCGCACATCTTTTTTTGTAGGCCGAGTTAGGATGTAATTCATGCCAGCGGCTTGGTAGAGAATATGCACTAGTTGCTGGTTTGGTCTCCTCTGCTGAAATGTATCCGACTTTCAGTTTGGGAAGGTAAAGCTAAGATATAGTGCAGTGAAGTAAGTCTCTAGCACTTTATCCCCGATGGCATTGCCTGCTATAAGACTACCTTGACACTGTCCCTGACCGCATTGCCTGCTATAAGACTACCTTGACCGTGACACTATCCCTGACCGCATTGCCTGCTATAAGACTACCTTCACCTTGACACTATCCCTGACATCATTGCCTGCTATAAGACTACCTTGACCTTGACACTATCCCTGACCGCATTGCCTGCTATAAGATGACCTTGACACTATCCCTGACATCATTGCCTGCTATAAGACTACCTTGACCTTGATACTATCCCTGGCAGCATTGCCTGCTATAAGACTACCTTGACCTTGATACTATCTCTGACCGCATTGCCTGCTATAAGACTACCTTGACCTTGATACTATCTCTGACCGCATTGCCTGCTATAAGACTACCTTGACCTTGATACTATTCCTGGCAGCATTGCCTGCTATAAGACTACCTTGACCTTGATACTATCCCTGGCAGCATTGCCTGCTATAAGACTACCTTGACCTTGATACTATTCCTGGCAGCATTGCCTGCTATAAGACTACCTTGACCTTGATACTATCCTTGAAAGTATTGCCTGCTATAAGACTACCTTGACCTTGATACTATCCTTGAAAGTATTGCCTGCTGTAAGACTACCTTGACAGTAACAGTAACACGATTGTTGAACCAACAGATGAGTTGTGAAATAACATTCTCTGTTCTTTCAGGATAAAACAGCATTGGCCAGTTTACCTCGCTTGGAGAAGGAGTGGATGACAGCTATCACAATCCCGTTACTGTATGCAAGAATATCTGCATATATTTGTGGTACTGATAAACAGAGGTAAGGCAAGTGGAGGGTCAGAGGTACAAGCTTGACATTAGTCAAATATTACAGCTGTTAGCATTTAGTACAAGTGATACAAAAAAACCACATGCGTTATGCGACTGCTGGCTGCCAGTGACATACAACAAAGCCAGGGTGCCGATTTACTGTTTTGAAAGAGAAATTCCATAATTTGTCCATTTCAAAAAAATTGTTTATCAGAAATTGGGGTTTTGGTTTTGTTGTCTTTTTTCTAACTATTTGTTAGTGAATAATTGGTTCATTGTAACAACACAATGAAATCCACAGAAATAATAAAAAATTGTTTCTTAATTCGATATTTCAGATAAAGGAAGAACAATGTAGCTTCTTGACTAACTTTTGAAATTCCTGAAATCTAGCTTGTATTCTCAGAGATGTCTTACTGGGAGATAGGATGAGAATCATACACATAATTTTTTAGTCAAACTGGTGCTGTTGTATAGAGTGGAAACACTTAAAATGACGAAGCGATACAGCAAGACTCCAGTCCTTTGTTAACAAATGCCTACGAAGAATGATGGGCATAAAAGTGGCAGCAGGACAAGGCCGATGGTAAGGGAACCAACTTCAGCTACTAGAAAAACAAGTTAAGAGAAGATATAATGGGGTTGAATAAAACGTCTGATGAGGAAGACATTGTCCAACATAGCTAGGCAGGCTCTCACATGGAATCCACAGGGTAAGAAGAAGAGTAGACCTAAAAATGCACGAAGAAGAGAATGTGGGAGGGAACTACGATTAAATGTTTACACCTGGAAAGAGGCAGAAAGATCAGCTCAGTACCGTCAGTGAATGCTACAAGATGTGGTCAATGGCCTATACACTTAGAGAAGCGACATGCATTGATTGATTGAATGTACAACATTGACCTGCTTGAATTACCCCTCACTCGTTGTACAAGACACCATGTACTCTATAGCTGTGAGAAGTTTGGTTATGTTTAATAATTTTATGATCGTGAAAGAGTTGGCCTTTTTTTCAGCTTTGATGAACTAACTGTCATAACCCATTCTAAAGAGAAATACAATCATTCAAAATACTAATGTGAGAGGAAATATTATTTGACTACAAACACTGTGACTATTAGATGACTATTTAACATTTGATGTCACCTACATTTTTATATATGTATATATTTCTTTTTCTTTATGTTTGATTGATATTATACATGTTTTGTATCTTGAATTTACAAGTGCAAGCCAGTCAATAGGTCACAAATAGCTATTAAGAAAAAAAACCACCCAGCCCGTATGAAAATGCCATGTTCTGGTTCTAAACTATTTTTGATAAATAACTATGTATAAACCTGTAAGACAGCAGTACAAAATGCCCTTTTAGCCAATAATTTAGCAGGTGTTAGTCATTTATGAAGGTTAGTTAGTTAGTTAGTCATCGGATCATCTTCATTGCACATGGATAAGTTCATTCGCGCTCAGATCTCATCCTCAGTATGTCTGCCAGCATGTGGTGACTGACTGTTCCGGTTCTGTTCTGGTTAACCAGACGTCTTTGGATCCCCATGTGGTGTTCCTTCCTCGCCGCCCCTCATTTCACATCCAATTCAATCAGTCGCACCAAGGAATCTTCTGTTCAGCCAATTTCCCTAATGGCGTTTAAGATATGAACTTGGACCATTGATCTCCTCCCTTCACTATAGCTGTACTCGGCAACCTATCAGCTCTCTCATTCCCTTCGACAGCTGCATGACCCAGAACGAGTATGAAGGTGACTCTCTGCAACCATGTATTTTCGTATTGTTTAAGTTATTGTTGGATCCAATGAGTGCATCTTTTAGACAACATTATTTTTGTAGGTTCTGAGGACAAGTGTTTACAAGTAATAAACCAAAGAGTGTCCTCAAGAAAGATGAAAGGGCAAAGTTGAAATGGATTTTAGTGAACTAGGGGAATGAATAATTAATAGTTTCAAAGAAAAGACAGAACTTTATGAGATAATTTATTTTTATTGAAGCAAAACTCAAAGCAAATAATGTTACAGAACAAAATGAAATAATGACTTTACAGCAAAACTTAAAGCAAATAATGTTACAGAACAAAATAAAATAAAATACTTTACAGCAAAACTCAAAGCAACTAATGTTACAGAACAAAATGAAATAATGACTTTACAGCAAAACTTAAAGCAAATAATGTTACAGAACAAAATAAAATACTTTACAGCAAAACTTAAAGCAACTAATGTTACAGAACAAAATGAAAGAAATGACTTTACTGTGACCATAATCATTGATGTATCAATGGCTCCAAAATTAGAACATTACACTTGGTCTTAGTTTACAGAGTGGTTAGAATGCATACTTCTCACAGCAAGTATGCGAGGGCTGCTTCCTGGTTATTAAATGTTCTAGTCTACCCTACTGTAAAGGAGTACCTGACTTGGTGTTATGGAAGGCATGGAGATTAGGAAACTGCTAACTCTGCCTCTGAAAAAAATAGCTGAGACCTGATACAATGAAATCCTTAACACCTCATCTCCGACAGCTATGAATTACCGTCACTGTTTGGTTGCTTTGGCAACTTCAAGGTACTGTCAGTAATGGTCTCATAACTTTTTTGATATCACTAATTTTCTTGAGTTGACATATGAAGATAAAATATACTTAGTAGCTCCTCTTCTACCCTGGGGTGTAGAGTAAGGTGAAATATGCTATTACTATATTTCGATTTTAAAAATATTTTTCAAAGGGAGGACTCATTTGATGTTGTTGGTGTGGATGGCTCTAAGTCAGGTCCTATTTATTTTGAAGACGAGTCAACCATGAACTCTTGGCTGCAGAAGATTGCCACTAAGATCCAGAGTCTGCTGGCTCAAATGGTAAGGGACTCAATTGTTGTTCTCTTTAGTTAGGAATTATGTTGTTCTGTTGGAGACTATATTTTTGTTCTATTTAGTTGGAGACTATAATGTTGTTCTATTCAGTTGTTGTCACCCATGAGTGTGGCAGAATGGATAGAATGCTTGCTACTGTCTACAACACTGACCAGGTATATAATCTAATTCAGTGGCAACTCCAGCCTATACATCTGTAAAGGACTACCGGGGGGAGAGATAAAATATGAAGCGCGCCTGGAGATGAATGTTTTGAAGACCAAAGTGTTGCACAATCGCTTCGCCACGTGCGATCCAGTTTTCCTTGGCGAGGTACGATTAGAGGATGTCAATCAGTACATTTATCTTGGGCGCCGTCTCGATATGCAGAACAATCTGGAACCTGAACTGAGAAGACATCACCACGCGAGTTGGGCAGCATTCTTGTCTATTAACACCGTCCTGGACGGTTGTCATGACCAAGACCTACAAACCTCCCTCTTCAATGCCACTGTACTCCATGTGATGTGCTGCGGTGCCTAGACATGGACACTAACAAAATCACTAGATGAAAAATTGAGAGTGACCTATGCCTCCCTTGAGAGACGCTTGGTCAGAATCACTCTCTGAAACCAACGTATGCAAGGTCTCCACAATTCTGACATAAGACAATTATCCCTGGTGAAGGATGTGGTAATCCATGCAGACAAGGCAAAACATAGATGGGCAGGTCACATGTTGCGACGAAACGATGGTCGATGGAGCACGGCGACAGCAGTCTGGTACCCCCGAGATAAGACAAAACACCGGGGAAGACCTCCAATGCGTTGGTCAGACTCCCTTGATGTACGCTGCAATATCCGAGATGTCTCTAGAGGAGCACTTACCACACACTGGACATCCGTGGCCCAAGACAGGATCTGATGGAGACAAAGTTGGGACCCGCATCTACACTGAGGAATGAGTCATCAAGATCTATCACTCGTTGTAGTGATTTCTCTCACTTGTTATTGTAGTGGTTTCTCTCGTTATTGTAGTGGTATCTCTCACTTGTTATTGTAGTGGTTTCTCTCACTCGTTATTCTAGTGGTTTCTCTCACTTGTTATTGTAGTGATTTCTCTCACTTGTTATTGTAGTGGTTTCTCTCACTCGTTATTCTAGTGGTTTCTCTCACTTGTTATTGTAGTGATTTCTCTCACTTGTTATTGTAGTGGTTTCTCTCACTTGTTATTGTAGTGGTTTCTCTCACTTGTTATTGTAGTGGTTTCTCTCACTCGTTATTGTAGTGGTTTCTCTCACTTGTTATTGTAGTGGTTTCTCTCACTTGTTATTGTAGTGGTTTCTCTCACTTGTTATTGTAGTGGTTTCTCTCACTCGTTATTCTAGTGGTTTCTCTCACTTGTTATTGTAGTGGTTTCTCTCATTATTGTAGTGGTTTCTCTCACTCGTTATTCTAGTGGTTTCTCTCACTTGTTATTGTAGTGATTTCTCTCACTTGTTATTGTAGTGATTTCTCTCACTCGTTATTCTAGTGGTTTCTCTCACTTGTTATTGTAGTGGTTTCTCTCATTTGTTATTGTAGTGGTTTCTCTCACTCGTTATTCTAGTGGTTTCTCTCACTTGTTATTGTAGTGGTTTCTCTCACTCGTTATTCTAGTGGTTTCTCTCACTTGTTATTGTAGTGGTTTCTCTCATTATTGTAGTGGTTTCTCTCACTTGTTATTGTAGTGATTTCTCTCACTTGTTATTGTAGTGGTTTCTCTCACTCGTTTTTCTAGTGGTTTCTCTCACTTGTTATTGTAGTGGTTTCTCATTATTGTAGTGGTTTCTCTCACTCGTTATTCTAGTGGTTTCTCTCACTTGTTATTGTAGTGGTTTCTCTCATTATTGTAGTGGTTTCTCTCACTCGTTATTCTAGTGGTTTCTCTCACTCGTTATTGTAGTGGTTTCTCTCACTCGTTATTCTAGTGGTTTCTCTCACTTGTTATTGTAGTGGTTTCTCTCACTCGTTATTGTAGTGGTTTCTCTCACTCGTTATTCTAGTGGTTTCTCTCACTTGTTATTGTAGTGATTTCTCTCACTTGTTATTGTAGTGATTTCTCTCACTTGTTATTGTAGTGATTTCTCTCCTCATTATTGTAGTGGTTTCTCTCACTTATTATTGTAGTGGTTTCTCTTACTTTTTACAGACCAGAAGTTCTGTTTTCCTCTTGAAATGATAGTTCTGTGCTGACAGATGTAGGTTCCAGACACTGTATTGTGTTTACCATTTTGTCGTTCTTTCTCTCTTGTTCTGTGAACATTTGCATCCAAAATCTTAGAAAGTTTCATTTTTTGTTTTTTCTTGTTTTAGTGAAAGTATCTAACTAATTGAATTGCTTGATGCACTTCTTCTACAGTTGCCTTTTGATTAAATTTCATGATGACCAATAGAAATAGTTGTCCATCACAACTACAGTTAAATTTCTTTATGTGCTCATGCAGGGGTCATATCTTGCCTGGTCTAGGATCTCTTTGTTTTATGCACACACAAAAATGTATGGGATTTGTATTTTTTACATAATTCATTTTGACAGCTAATCATATGTAATAACTAATATGAAGAAAACTTCAGCAAAATGGACAGCTGTGGATTTAGATACAAATGATGTGGGAGTTGTGAAATTGTGGGCATCTGTCAAACAGCCAATGAAACATCATCATCTCTCCTCATGTCTGGGGTCACATTAGACAAGGGGACAGAAGCTCTCCATCTAGTTTGGTCCTCATCCTCTTTGTCCAGTTGTTCATGTTTTTCCTTCCTTTTGGAGTTTGGTTCAGCGCTTGTTTGCATATGCTGCATGGTCTATCTTCTGCTCTGTGTTATTAAAAGGTCTACTTGTTGTCTATCTTCGGCATCTCCTTTTTGTTGAATGGGATTGATCCATCTCTTTCTTCGTTGGAATTTCTGATTAATTTCCTTTATGCCTGTTGTGTTTATTTCATGCCATTCATGAAGAAAATATCAAATCAAAATGATCAATATTAACGTGTCATTTTTTATTTCTAGAGGAGATTGAAAGGAAATGATTTTTACTTCTCTGTGATGACTTCCTCTTCTTCGTTGTTCTTTCTCAAACTCCCACTACCAAACCCTGAATGTTCTCAAACTCCCACTACCAAACCCTGAATGTTCTCAAACTCCCACTACCAAACCCTGAATGTTCTCAAACTCCCACTACCAAACCCTGAATGTTCTCAAACTCCCACTACCAAACTCTGAATGTTCTCAAACTCCCACTACCAAACCCTGAATGTTCTCAAACTCCCACTACCAAACCCTGAATGTTCTCAAACTCCCACTACCAAACCCTGAATGTTCTCAAACTCCCACTACCAAACCCTGAATGTTCTCAAACTCCCACTACCAAACCCTGAATGTTCTCAAACTCCCACTACCAAACCCTGAATGTTCTCAAACTCCCACTACCAAACCCTGAATGTTCTCAAACTCCCACTACCAAACCCTGAATGTTCTCAAACTCCCACTACCAAACCCTGAATGTTCTCAAACTCCCACTACCAAACCCTGAATGTTCTCAAACTCCCACTACCAAACCCTGAATGTTCTCAAACTCCCACTACCAAACCCTGATTTGATCTTCAAGCTGAGAACAGGCCATGCCCCTTTCAACAAACATCTGGATAGATTAGACCCACTGCAGATTCTGCCACGGCCACGAGGAGTCAGTCGAGCACCTCCTGACTTTGTGCCAAGGGCTGGCTGATCTGCGGAACCTGCTACACCCACCATACACAACACACCCTACACATTACTACAACAATTGAGGACGTGTGCTTTTGTTCAGGAGGCATTGGGCTGTCAAGAGCTGCCAGCTAAAGGATTATATCATCAACATCACCAAACCCTGAAAAGGGCTTTACAAATAGGATGATGTAGTCTGGAGGACAGAATATGCTGTGTCATAGTTTACAGCTTGGCTGTGATATTTGCACTTTTTGGTTCGACAAATCCGACTTAAAATGGCGTTTATGGGTACCGGGTTAGCCTTCTCTCTTGAATCCCTTTTCCTTAGCCAGTCTGCCCTGTTGCAGCCTGTTATCCAGAGTCACTGCGTGACGGGTGTAGAAGTGTCTTGACAGCTCTAGGCCACCAACTTTGGGTCACTGACGGCTACAACTGATGCACTGCTCAGCACCTTGACCCCCTTTGTAATTATCAAATGTATAATTCACTTGTATTGTTTCTCTTGCTCTCAGATTCAGATGACCAATAAATTGATGACAAAAGATGATCATGTAAGTCTTTCTTTCACTTCCAACATTCAGCTATTTTCCATCTTTTGAATGTATTTATTCTATAATTATCTATCACATTTTTTTTTCTCTCTCAAAATTATTAGCACATTGTTTATTTCCATTATTGGGTTCAGCCACAGGAGATTTGTACGGCTGGCAGAATAAAGACGTCTATGTTTTGATTTTGCACCCTAACAAACAAAAGACCGTGCTGGAATATGATTCGTCACTATCGCTGTGTATAAATGTGTCACTGACTTCTGTCAACTACAATTCAGAATGCAAATAGAGTGAGTTTAACCTCAAAATGAAACACTTTATTCAATTTTTGTTTATCTGAAATGCATATTTTTTGGTCAGTTTGCATTTTATACTTAAAATACTTGGAGCCCTAGCATTCAAACAGACATGTAGCCAAAGGCTACCCACAGAACGTTCTTTATTTTTCAGTGTTTTCTTCCTGCGCCATACTAGACCTAGGGGAAGGTAGATTGTGTATTGAGTAGGAATGCCATTACTTTTAGAATTTTATCTGGACAGCGGCTAACATCCTACTCTTATTGATTTCCAACTGCCAAGTATTTTTTTTTAAGAACGTAAACGTATTCTCCGTGTTTTTCATCAAAATCTCCAATATGACTAGATGCTGGTCTCACCAGAGCGCTAGAAACTTGTGGGAATTTAAAAGTCCAACATTTTGGGCTTTCTTCTTAATTTCAACTCGGGTGATTAATATGAACAAATAAAATATCTGTTTTTCAAATGGCATATGGTGATATTTTTATCTGAGATAAAATATTAGATAATTTTGAACTCCAATTAAATTGGTTATATATATATATATATATATATATATATATATATATATATAGTGTTCCAAGCGCTTAGGACAGTACATGTCATTTGAACATTTCACAATATTATCTTTATTGTATGAAATAATTCTGTACACATGTGAACATTTCACATCTTAATCTTTATATTATGAAATAATCTTATTCGGTACAATAAATCAAATGAGGTAAACTAATCGTGAGCACATTTCAACACCTGTATTTGTATTTTGAACAGATTCAGTTGATGTGTTGGGTTTATGAGAGAATGCCAGCAGACGAACATTGGCAAGTGTGGAAGGAGAAGTTCTTGGCCTTGAAAGCTGCAGATGTATACTTATTTGATGTCCCACCGGTATGTGGTTTTCGCTTTATTAATTTGCTTGAGGACAGATGTTAATGACTGAGATGGTTTATGATTTTTAGACAGAATCAGACAGTCACAAATTGTAGAGAGAAAATGATATTGACATAGAGGCAAAGTTGTAGCTGAGCACAGCTGTGTATGCATGACAGTACTCTCCAGTATGAGGATGGGGATAGAGGCAGATGCTCAGGTGGATATCTGACCGTCACTAATCAGAGCAGCGCATGACTCTTAGTTTGTACTTCGGAAGGTCCAGAAGTAATGTCTACAGCATAATTGGATAGCAGACATGTATGCCTCAATGATTCAGGGCTTTGTATGGATCTATGCCTCAAAGATTCAGGGCCTTGTATGGATCTATGCCTCAAAGATTCAGGGCCTTGTATAGATCTATGCCTCAAAGATTCAGGGCCTTGTATAGATCTATGCCTCAAAGATTCAGGGCCTTGTATGGATCTATGCCTCAAAGATTCAGGGCCTTGTATGGATCTATGCCTCAAAGATTCAGGGCCTTGTATGGATCTATTTCCCTGGTCATACTGAGGTTCAGGGAAAGAGCTGACTTCAGAAGCACCTTTTGTATCAAATGTAATTCAAGCATGGCCAGATACACGAGAAAATTGCTACGGAGTGAGTACAATCAGTGAGCTACAAGAACCATTGACATCCATACACTTTGCCATCAGCTGAAAGATATTTGGTTGACAAGTCTTCATACTGGCTGTAGAGCAACCTGGCAATGTACAGTGGTAGTACATCTAAAGGTCTAGTTTCATCACAGCCACTAGTTGGCTGAATGGATAAGACACATGTCTGGCAGACAGAAAGTTGTGAGTTCTATCCAACGTCTGGAACAAGATCGTAACTAGCAACAGGATGGTTACTGTTGAGGGGAAACAACTGCTACTCATAATCGGAATACCTTCTGTTGCATTGCTTGGTGTAGCATTACCTTTCATTTATATTTACGTCACCTTACTTACTTAGTCGCTCCTCGTCTACCGTGAGGTGTAGAGGTTTGCCAAAGAGAACGCCACACTGCTCTATCCACCGTCTTTTTCCTGTCCTCTTTCCAATCCAGCCCTCTTTCACTTTGGGACTGTCGTATGTTGTCTTCCCAATGTACTTTGGGACGTCCTCGGGGTCTGTGTCCTTGACTTTTGATCTCCCATGATCGCTTTGGTATCCTAGTTACGTCACCAAGTACCAGTAATGTTTTATCTGCATGCATATTTACTTAAGTAATAATTCATATGTCTACCCATTGTGTCATGATTGATACATGTCAATCTACAGATGCATTCCAGTGACTGGGCAAAATGTGAGATGAAGTACAAAGTGTATGAATGCATGTTCAAGTTACTCAAGGTAAGGGTCGCAGTGATGATTTCAGATTTTGTCTACCATTAGTTGCATTATTAGAAGATCGAGTTAGAAACAATTTGGATAAGATTGAACTTTATATGAGACAGGGATCCTCAACCAACTGTTTCTAATCAGCTGAACTTAGGACTAATGGTTGAGTTGCTGGCAGGGAGCCTGTGTTCCTGCTGGGGTAGTGGTTGAGTTGCTGGCAGGGAGCCTGTGTTGTATGTGCTCCTGTTGGGATGGTAGTTGAGTTGCTGGCAGGGAGCCTGTGTTCCTGCTGGGGTGGTGGTTGAGTTGCTGGCAGGGAGCCTGTGTTCCTGCTGGGGTGGTGGTTGAGTTGCTGGCAGGGAGCCTGTGTTCCTGCTGGGGTGGTGGTTGAGTTTCTGGCAGGGAACCTGTGTTCCTGCTGGGGTGGTGGTTGAGTTGCTGGCAGGGAGCCTGTGTTCCTGCTGGGGTGGTTGTTGAGTTGCTGGCAGGGAGCCTGTGTTCCTGCTGGGGTGGTGGTTGAGTTGCTGGCAGGGAGCCTGTGCTCCTGCTGGGGTGGTTGTTGAGTTACTGGCAGGGAGCCTATGCTCCTGCTGGGGTAGTGGTTGAGTTGCTGGCAGGGAGCCTGTGTTCCTGCTGGGGTGGTGGTTGAGTTGCTGGCAGGGAGCCTGTGTTCCTGCTGGGGTGGTGGTTGAGTTGCTGGCAGGGAGCCTGTGCTCCTGCTGGGGTGGTTGTTGAGTTACTGGCAGGGAGCCTATGCTCCTGCTGGGGTAGTGGTTGAGTTGCTGGCAGGGAGCCTGTGTTCCTGCTGGGGTGGTGGTTGAGTTGCTGGCAGGGAGCCTGTGTTCCTGCTGGGGTGGTTGTTGAGTTGCTGGCATGGAGCCTGTGCTCCTGCTGGGGTGGTTGTTGAGCTGCTGACAGGGAGCCTGTGTTGTATGTGCTCCTGCTGGGGTGGTGGTTGAGTTTCTGGCAGGGAGCCTGTGTTCCTGCTGGGGTGGTTGTTGAGTTGCTGGCAGGGAGCCTGTGTTCCTGCTGGGGTGGTTGTTGAGTTGCTGGCAGGTAGCCTGTGTTCCTGCTGGGGTGGTGGTTGAGTTGCTGGCAGGGAGCCTGTGTTCCTGCTGGGGTGGTGGTTGAGTTGCTGGCAGGGAACCTGTGTTCCTGCTGGGGTGGTGGTTGAGTTGCTGGCAGGGAGCCTGTGTTCCTGCTGGGGTGGTTGTTGAGTTGCTGGCAGGGAGCCTGTGTTCCTGCTGGGGTGGTTGTTGAGTTGCTGGCAGGGAGCCTGTGCTCCTGCTGGGGTGGTTATTGAGTTACTGGCAGGGAGCCTATGCTCCTGCTGGGGTAGTGGTTGAGTTGCTGGCAGGGAGCCTGTGTTCCTGCTGGGGTGGTGGTTGAGTTGCTGGCAGGGAGCCTGTGTTCCTGCTGGGGTGGTTGTTGAGTTGCTGGCATGGAGCCTGTGCTCCTGCTGGGGTGGTTGTTGAGCTGCTGACAGGGAGCCTGTGTTGTATGTGCTCCTGCTGGGGTGGTGATTGAGTTTCTGGCAGGGAGCCTGTGTTCCTGCTGGGGTGGTTGTTGAGTTGCTGGCAGGGAGCCTGTGTTCCTGCTGGGGTGGTTGTTGAGTTGCTGGCAGGTAGCCTGTGTTCCTGCTGGGGTGGTGGTTGAGTTGCTGGCAGGGAGCCTGTGTTCCTGCTGGGGTGGTGGTTGAGGTGCTGGCAGGGAGCCTGTGTTCCTGCTGGGGTGGTTGTTGAGCTGCTGACAGGGAGCCTGTGTTGTATGTGCTCCTGCTGGGGTGGTTGTTGAGCTGCTGACAGGGAGCCTGTGTTGTATGTGCTCCTGCTGGGGTAGTTGTTGAGCTGCTGGCAGGGAGCCTGTTTTCCTGCTGGGGTGGTTGTTGAGCTGCTGGCAGGGAGCCTGTGTTGTATGTGCTCCTGCTGGGGTGGTTGTTGAGCTGCTGGCAGGGAGCCTGTGCTCCTGCTGGAGTAGTTGTTGAGCTGCTGACAGGGAGCCTGTGTTGTATGTGCTCCTGCTGGGGTGGTTGTTGAGCTGTTGGCAGGGAGCCTGTGTTGTATGTGCTCCTGTTGGGGTGGTCGTTGTTGAGCAGCTGACAGGGAGCCTGTGTTGTATGTGCTCCTGCTGGGGTGGTTGTTGAGTTGCTGGCAGGGAGCCTGTGTTGTATGTGCTCCTGCTGGGGTGGTTGTTGAGCTGCTGGCAGGGAGCCTGTGTTGTATGTGCTCCTGCTGGGGTGGTTGTTGAGCTGCTGGCAGGGAGCCTGTGTTGTATGTGCTCCTGCTGGCAGGAAGCCTGTGTCAGAGTGGTGTATGTGCTCCTGGCCTGCTGTGGTGGTCATTGAGCTGCTGGCAGGAAGCCAGTGTCAGAGTGTTGTATGTCCTGCTACTGCATTGGTCTCTTTAACACTTTGTTGTACATGATGAGATTACTGGCCCCATATAGAATATTTCTAAATAATTTACAACATACTTAGTATGGGACAGAAGTTTTGTTCTTTCCTCCCTTAAAAAGCCCCCAGGATGCTCATGGGGAAGGCTGGGCTAGCTACATTTGTCACAGTTCCTATCTGATTGTGCCCATTTTGTTACTATTTGCCTGAACAGTCTCATAGATTGAGTTGCACCCCTTTGATTTGTTAACATCCAGGGTCTGAAAGGGAGCAAACAATAACAACACTGTATACCCACATACAAGCATACCCACCAAGCATGGCATATAAGATGACTAAGGAGAGTTTGGCATAGGGCTGGCTACTTCATCCTGTAGAAACTTTTAGCCACAGAAATATCAACACACCTTAGCAAGTCAATTAAAATGTATAATACAACTCAGTCAGCAGAAGATGGTCCTCTCTCAAAAGAGCAAATGATGCGGTGCAGAGAAAGCCAAAATGAATCTGCATCGCTGACTTATCTATTTTATTTTAGGACATCAAGGAAACAGGAAGATGTGATCGAAAGTTGGGGCGGGTGGCCTGAGATGGCAGTACGTGACATGTATTTGCTGAAGACCTATGCTCCACAGAAAGCTACATATATTTAATGATTTCAACTGTTGGGGTATGCTCACTCAATGGAAATGATGGAAGAATATATTTTTATTTTTTTTAGGACAATGAGATTACCTGATAGGGGTCCTGATACTGACCCGAAACTGCATACCGAGTAGCGCGGTATCTGTCAATCACATCGGACAAGCAGAAATTGTAGGAGTTGACATAATGGCTCAAGAGACGAAGCTCCGCATTTTCAATCTGTACGGACCACCAAATAAATCCCTATCGCTATCGAGTATGGACGTCAGAGACTCAAACTGCATAGTAGTCGGAGACTACAACAGCCACTCGGAGAGATGGGGATACTCGGACACAGACAGCAGAGGTGACGAAGTGGAAGATTGGGAGATAGACACAAATCTCTCCCTAATCAATAGGCCGGAGGATAGCCCTAGTTTCTATTCTAGAACATGGCATACCACCTCGACTCCAGATTTGGCCTTCTCCACACAGGACATACACCATAAAATAGACCGCCAGGTGCTAAAGCAACTGGCAGGTAGCGACCACAGGCCGATCAGGCTAGACATTGATATGGAAGTAGGCCCACAGGAAACAAAACCGATCCCACGTTGGAATTACAAACGAGCCGACTGGGACAGATTTGCAATCCTGACAGACGGGCTGTGTGAAACCATCAACTCACGAAACAACAAAATGAAGCCCATGGTGGAAAGCCTAAGCAAGGCAATAATGCAAGCCGCCACTGAAACCATCCCAAGAGGAGCTAGGAAAAACTATAAGCCCTACTGGAATGATGAGTTGCAGAAAGTGGAAGATGCAGTAACACATGCTAGGAACATGGCAGAGCGAGAACAAACTATGGAGGCAAACATCGCCCTCAAAGCCGCCACGGCGAAATACAAATACACTCTCAAGCAAACAGCAAGAGAGAGCTGGAAAAACAAAACAGAAAGCTTAAACCTGGACAAAGAAGGGAACAAGCTATGGAAGCTAGTCAGAGCCATGAATGACGAAACCCCGTCAAACAAACAAATTACCATCATCAGGGCGAAAACTTGCTCACTGGTAAAAAAGCTGCAAACGCTTTTGTCGACCACTATGCCAGAGCAAACCACATCGAGGTCCCTGCAGATAGGCATACAGACATTAGTGAAGAGCAAAAGGGGCACGACAACATCAGTACGGCTCCTGAAGAGCATATGATGGCCAAATGAACAATGAGCGAAATGGAAGAGGCTATGAGAACATTAAAGAAAAGGAAATCTCCCGGAAAAGATGGGATAACAAACGAAATGCTGATGGGGCTGGGCCAAACAGCGAAGAGGAAGCTGCTATCGGTCCTGAACCAAAGCTGGAAAAGGGGAATTGTACCCCAGGCATGGAAAGACGCAGTACTGGTACCAGTACCAAAAAAAGGAAAGGACAAAACAGATCCAAATGGATACAGGCCTATCAGCCTACTGAGCTGTGTCGGCAAACTGATGGAACGTATGATAAACACCAGACTGATATGGCATCTGGAAGAAAAACGAATACTAATTCCACAGCAAGCCAGCTTTAGACAGCACAGATCCACTGAGGACCAGGTCATCCTCATAGCCCAGGAAATAGAAGATGCCTACCAGGCACAGAAACACACAGTAGCGGTTTGGGTGGACCTGGAAAAGGCATTGGACAAAGTCTGGAAAGATATACAGAGAATATACCAAGAAGAGTCCATAGCTCAATGTTTGCAGACGATCTGGCTATGTGGACCTCTGAAAAGAATCTCACCATAGCAAGAAATCGGATGCAGCAGGCCCTAACATCGCTGGAAGAGTGGGCGAACTCATGGCTGGTCAAAATAAACGAGGAAAAAACCACATGCACAATATTCTCGCTTTCCATCAAACCCCAAAATACCAAGTTAAGTTTAAATGGCAAATTCCTGCAGCCAAACGACAACCCAAACTATCTGGGAGTCACATTTGATCGGCGCATGACATGGAAAAGTCAGATCGAGAGAAACCGAATGAGAGCCAGAGAAAGAATGGCAATCATGAGGAAACTTGCTGGCACAAGCTGGGGAGCAGACGAAAGCATACTAAAGAAACTGTACACTGGAAGAGTGAGACCAGTTCTCGAGTATGGCATTGCGGCATGGACAATAGCAGCAAAGGCGAACTTCGATAAGGTTAGCAAACTTCAAAACCAAGCCATGAGAGTTATAACAGGAGGCATGAAGTCAACGCCAATTGTAGAACTTGAAAAGATTACAAAACTGCAATCCATGACCGATAGAAGAGACTGCAGAGCCCAGCTGCAGTCAGAGAAACTCCGGAGACTGACCGACCATCCAATGCACCAGAGACTAAACAACTTGGGAAATGGGAAACTAAAGCGGAGAAACTTTGCAGAAATAGCCAAAGCAAAGATGCACGAAGATCCCATAAACGCACTAACACCAAAACCCATCACTACTGTACGAAAACCTACATGGAGGCAGGATATATTTCCAGAGGTGGTAGAAAATATACCAGGTATTGGAAACAAAAACTGCCAGACTGAAAAAGAAAGGAGAGATACTACCCTAAGCTTTACATCAAAAAACTACCCAAGCATGGACTGGACCCATGCATACACCGACGGTTCTGTAACAAACACTACACAGAACGGAGGAGCAGGAGCATTCCTGAACCTACCAAATGGCAGAAAAATAACACTGTCATTCGCTACTGGTAAGTATACAAGCAATTTCAGAGCGGAGGCAGAGGCACTGAGGGCGGCAGTGGAAGAAATGGTGACACATAAAGAAAATGAAAGCCATATAGTCCTGCTTACAGATGCTCTCGCCGTAGTCACAGCGCTAAAAAGCCAGAAAAACACTGCGCTTAATGACTTAAGAGCAGCACTCTGCAAACTGTGCCAGCAGTCCGCACCAAAAAGGGTTGTGGTACAGTGGGTCCCATCACACTGCAACATCCAAGGCAACGAGGAGGCAGACAGACTGGCAAAAGAAGGTGCAAGACTACCACAAACAGATACTAGTATGACGTACGAAGAGTCAAAACGGCTTATCAAAGCCAGATACATGACCAAATGGGAAACCGAACATACTGGTTACACCAAAAACGATGCCTATTACCAGTTGAACAGAAGAGAGCAGGTCGTTGTCTTCAGACTTCGCACTGGCCACAATAGACTGAGGTACCACCTATTCAACAAATTGAAGATAGGTGGTACCGACGAATGCCCGTGCGGTACCAGTAAAATGACCGCTGAACATCTGCTGCAGAACTGCCCGACATACGAGGATCAGAGAGAGCAGATGTGGCCATCACCAGTGGAACTGCAAGACAAGCTCTATGGTAGTGTCGACAGCCTCAGGATTTCCGCAGCTTTTTTCGAAAAAATAATGGTTACTGTCTGACTGCGTACGAAGAAGAAGAAGAAGAAGAAGAATCTGCATCGCTGACTTATCTATTTTATTTTAGGACATCAAGGAAACAGGAAGATGTGATCAAAAGTTGGGGCGGGTGGCCTGAGATGGCAGTACTTGACATGTATTTGCTGAAGACCTATGCTCCACAGAAAGCTACATATATTTAATGATTTCAACTGTTGGGGTATGCTCACTCAATGGAAATGATGGAAGAATATATTTTTATTTTTTTAGGACAATGAGATACCTGATGGTCGTCAGCATTGTTGCAATATAGTGACTGGCTCAAGGCAGATCATCTGTGTCAGTTTGGACAGTCGAGCAGAGTTACTGACCCTGGAGAAGGCTTGGTACAGAACAAGCAATCTGGCTGTCAAAAGGCTAGTCGTAAGTTTGAGGTCCTTTTGACTTTTAGTAGACCTTCCCATACCACTTGACATTTAATAAAACTTACTATTCTACCTTAACTTCCAGTAAGCCTTCCTGTACTACCTTAACTTTCAGTAAGCCTTCCTGTACTACCTTAACTTTCAGTAAGCCTTCCTGTACTACCTTAACTTTCAGTAAGCCTTCCTGTACTACCTTAACTTTCAGTAAGCCTTCCTGTACTACCTTAACTTTCAGTAAGCCTTCCTGTACTACCTTAACTTTCAATAAGCCTTCCTGTACTACCTTAACTTTTAGTAAGCCTTCCTGTACTACCTTAACTTTGAGTAAGCCTTCCTGTACTACCTTAACTTTCAGTAAGCCTTCGTGTACTACCTTAACTTTCAGTACGCCTTCCTGTGCCCCAACATCCACCAATGTGTTGCCCATGTGCCCTTTTATGACAATTCTCAAATTGTTTCTGTATTGTTTGTCTCATGTTTGTTTCTGAGAATTCACCAATATGTTCTGCATTCTCTTTCATGTGCTCGTGGACAGAGTAAAACATTTGGCTGTGTGTGGCAAGAACATCTTTCTGGCTTGATACTAGACTTGGAGCAAGGTTTCTCACTTTATGACCACCAAACCAAGGTAGACAATTTGATTTGTTGAAATATTCTGAGGGGGACAGACCATTAACTTTTGTGGTGAAATGCAATTTCATGAGCACAACAAATAAATAACATACGGTCAAATAACCAGATCACAGGCAGCGGAAAAATATTAACAGCAGCCACAAAATTATGGTTAAATACTTTAAAGATGGATATATCATCATCATGTTGCATGTCCATTGCAGAATGTTGCTGAGATCAAAGCTACACTGTAAGACTTGATCTTTAGCCAGTTTGTATCCCTCTGTCATCTTAAGAACATCTCCTCAGTCTGCCTTGTTTACCAGGTGCCATTTTTCCAGACCAGTTTTCCCCAGACTATTATGATGTTTGATGTGACCAAACTATTTTAGGTTCCAAGGCGTGCTGCTGTTTACAGCCAATTTTGATCTATGCCTAGCTCATATAGGACATCTTGCGGTTTTCTTTTTTGTTGTTAATAATATTCTGGAAACTTTCCAGTAGCATTTTGGCTCAAAAGTTTCAATGTTCCTCTTTACTGTTTGTGTGATTGTCCATGTTTCACATCCGTACGTTAGCACAGGGAAGATGCATTTATTCAGAATTTGTGTTTCTATTCTTTTTGTTCACATTCTGTCGTACGTTTCTCATTTTATTTAGCCTCTGGCTTGCATTTCTCCTGATTTCTTATTGACAGTCTCCATTGTTGCTGAAAGTGGAACATCTTGGGGACGAGACAGACAGACAGACAGACAGCTCTTGGAGGGAGGGTAGACAGACAGCTCTTGGAGGGAGGGTAGACAGACAGCTCTCGGAGGGAGGGCAGACAGACAGCTCTTGGAGGGAGGGCAGACAGACAGCTCTTGGAGGGAGGGCAGACAGACAGCTCTTGGAGGGAGGGCAGACAGACAGCTCTTGGAGGGAGGGTAGACAGACAGCTCTTGGAGGGAGGGTAGACAGACAGCTCTTGGAGGGAGGGCAGACATACAGCTCTTGGAGGGAGGGTAGACAGACAGCTCTTGGAGGGAGGGTAGACAGACAGCTCTTGGAGGGAGGGCAGACAGACAGCTCTTGGAGGGAGGGTAGACAGACAGCTCTTGGAGGGAGGGCAGACAGACAGCTCTTGGAGGGAGGGCAGACAGACAGCTCTTGGAGGGAGGGCAGACAGACAGCTCTTGGAGGGAGGGTAGACAGACAGCTCTTGGAGGGAGGGCAGACAGACAGCTCTTGGAGGGAGGGCAGACAGACAGCTCTTGGAGGGAGGGCAGACAGACAGCTCTTGGAGGGAGGGTAGACAGACAGCTCTTGTGGGGAGGGTAGACAGACAGCTCTTGGAGGAAGGGCAGACAGACAGCTCTTGTGGGGAGGGCAGACAGACAGCTCTTGTTGGGAAGGTAGACAGACAGCTCTTGTGGGGAGGGTAGACAGACAGCTCTTGTGGTGAGGTTAGACAGACATGTTCTCTTGTGGGGAGGGTAGACAGGCAGCTCTTGTGGGGAGGGTAGACAGACAGCTCTTGTGGGGAGGGCAGACAGACAGCCCTTGTTGGGAAGGTAGACAGACAGCTCTTGTGGGGAGGGTAGACAGACAGCTCTTGTGGTGAGGTTAGACAGACATGTTCTCTTGTGGGGAGGGTAGACAGACAGCTCTTGTGGGGAGGGCAGACAGACAGCCCTTGTTGGGAAGGTAGACAGACAGCTCTTGTGGGGAGGGTAGACAGACAGCTCTTGTGGTGAGGTTAGACAGACATGTTCTCTTGTGGGGAGGGTAGACAGGCAGCTCTTGTGGGGAGGGTAGACAGACAGCTCTTGTGGGGAGGGTAGACAGACAGCTCTTGTGGGGAGGGTAGACAGACAGCTCTTGTGGGGAGGGTTGACAGACAGCTCTTGTGGGGAGGGTAGACAGACAGCTCTTGTGGGGAGGGTAGACAGACAGCTCTTGGAGGGAGGGTAGACAGACAGCTCTTGGAGGGAGGGCAGACAGACAGCTCTTGGAGGGAGGGCAGACATACAGCTCTTGGAGGGAGGGAAGACAGACAGCTCTTGGAGGGAGGGCAGACAGACAGCTCTTGGAGGGAGGGCAGACAGACAGCTCTTGTAGGGAGGGCAGACAGACAGCTCTTGGAGGGAGGGCAGACAGACAGCTCTTGGAGGCACAGCAGACAGACAGCTCTTGGAGGCACAGCAGACAGACAGCTCTTGGAGGCACAGCAGACAGACATGTGCTCTTGTGTGGAAGGCAGACAGCTCTTGTGTGGAGGGCAGACAGCTCTTGTGGGGAGGGCAGACAGACATGTGCTCTTGTGGGGAGGGTAGACAGACATGTGTTCTTGTGGGGAGGGCAGACAGACATGTGTTCTTGTGGGGAGGGTAGACAGACATGTGCTCTTGTGGGGAGGGCAGACAGACAGCTCTTGGAGGCACAGCAGACAGACATGTGCTCTTGTGGGGAGGGCAGACAGACATGTGTTCTTGTGGGTAGGGTAGACAGACATGTGCTCTTGTGGGGAGGGTAGACAGATAGCTCTTGTTGGGAGGGCAGACAGATATGTGCTCTTGTGGGGAGGGCAGACAGACATGTGCTCTTGTGTGGAGGGTATACAGAGATGTGCTCTTGTGTGGAGGGTAGACAGACATGTGATTTTGTGGGGAGAACAAACAGCTCTTGTGAGGAGGGCAGACAGAATGTGCTCTTGTGGGAAGGGCAGACATGTGTTCTTGTGGGGATAGCAGACAGACATGTACTCTTGTGGGGAGGGCAGATAGTTCTTGTGGGGACAGCAGACATACATGTGCTCTTGGGGAGGGCAGACAGACATGTACTCTTGTTGCGAGGGTAAACTTACATGTGCCCTTGTGGGGAGAACAGACAGCTCTTGTGGGGAGGGCAGACAAACATGTGCTCTTGGGGAGGGCAGACATCTGCTCTTGTGGGGAGAACAGACAAACAGTAGAACATGTTCTCTATGCCTGTCAACTCTATGAGTAGAGCAGAGAACAGACAAACAGTAGAACATGTTCTCTATGCCTGTCAACTCTATGAGTAGAGCAGAGAACAGACAAACAGTAGAACATGTTCTCTATGCCTGTCAACTCTATGAGTAGAGCAGAGAACAGACAAACAGTAGAACATGTTCTCTATGCCTGTTAACTCTATGAGTAGAGCAGAGAACAGACAAACAGTAGAACATGTTCTCTATGCCTGTCGACTCTATGAGTAGAGCAGAGGGACAGCATGACCCTCTTCAACCCTGCTAAAGAATGTCCTGTGTGGTGACAAGAGAAGCCTTAGACAGGCCACAACGTACGAGGTGGATGTGGTTGTTTGAGGGGCACACTGTAAGTGATGAGAGAATGCTGAGTCAGATGACAGGTTTATTCAACAAATAAAAATAATTATTTGAGACTGAATGGTGAAGAAGAGATATTAAATATATATTTCTGCATTGGTTGGAACCATATTCCAGTTGAGATATTATTTTGAATTTTTCTAATTATCAACGTCATGATCTCTTCATCCGTAGAGTATATTGTGGAGCTATAGATTTGCTCAATTAAAGAGCTCATCTGATGATGGCCAAACAAAGCTAACTCTGAATTTTCAAAATGACACATCAAAACAGGTGGAAACTCAGGTAAGATGATGTAGCTGATCTAATGCTATCCTTAAGACTGTGTAAGAGTTACAACATCTAATACTTGATGTTAAGACTTCACCATGGCAAACATTAAAACTTCCTTTAAACATAAAACAAGATATTCATTAAATACATAATGTATTTAGGCTTGGCTTGGCTTCGTTCGTTTGTTCTTAATCTCCCACTACCAAACCCTAAAAGGGCTTAAGTAGCAGAATATAGTCCAGAGAAGGGAATGCGTTGTGTCGTAGTTTACAGCTTGACTGCGATATTTGCACCTTTCGGTCCAACACATCCGACTTCAGCAAACATTTTTTGAGTACCGGGTTAGCATTCCCTCTTCAATCCCTTCTCCTTAGCCAGTCTGCTCTGTTGCAGCCTGTTATCTAGGATCCCCGCATGGAGGTGTAGAAGGGTCTTGGCAGCTCTGGTTCGCTGGCCCTGACGCTAGCAGTCAGCTATGGGTCGCTGACCACTACAGCTCACGCGCTGCTCAGCGTCTTGATCCCTAATGTATTTGTTAACACATGGTAAATAAGCTAAGCTAACTAAACATCAATAAATCTTTCTAACTCAGGGAATATTAGCATGAGCTAGATGGAATCCCTGGAACAATAAAAACCCAGTTCGATAGTCTATCCTAATATACACAAAACTCTTGTTCTAGCTACTTAACTAATATCTTGTATGGAATCGTGTGTACCCCTTTGGCAATTGGTGCTAATGTTGATCTCTGGTGGTCGCCGGTTCTACTTTGTGCAATGATAGCTTCTTGCTACGTTTGTGTGTGTGCTCTCTGAGAAGTCTTAAGGTACATCTCACTGGCTCAGAGAGCTATGGCCAACTTGTCTGATCTGAATTGTGCATATGATCAATTGAATCACTATCTCAGCAACACCACAATAACTGACGTCTGCTGAACTGCCGCTGAGCTTATAACCTCAACAGATCAACTGTGCTGACGACTTTGAAGGTCTACAGATACGTTCTCTTATCTCTCGTCCTCACAGATCACCAGAGCCGATCACTGTGAAGACTACAGATATAATATGTCCCGTTATCTATGTTCTCTTATTTCTCGTCCTCACAGATCAGAGCTGATCACTGTGAACACTACAGATATACTATGTCCTGTTATTTATGCATGCGTACGTTCACTTATATATATGGTGAATAAGAGGTATCTACTTGTACACATATGGGGTGAATAAGAGGTATCTACTTGTACACATATGGGGTGAATAAGAGGTGTCTACTTGTACACATATGGGGTGAATAAGAGGTATCTACTTGTACACATATGGGGTGAATAAGAGGTATCTACTTGTACACATATGGGGTGAATAAAAGGTATCTACTTGTACACATATGGAATGAATAAGAGATGTCTACTTGTACACATATCATTTGAATAAGAGGTGCCAGTAAACACTATATGCATTAATAGTTGTCCATCACAAGTGATGAAGACCACTCTCTTTGTTCAGCCGTGTGGACAGTCGTATCTCTTGCTGTGTCCGCTGAAATGGGTGACTTGCGCGGTTATTTGGATTAAAGTGAGGAAGAAACTGCGCCTTTTGTCAACCTCACTCACAGAGCCTAAGCTACCTTTTGCTAGTGGCAAGACATTCATCGAGACGACTGGAGATAGCATAGGATGCAGATTTTGCCTCAGGGTTACCACCGAAGCCTTTCCGTAAACATGTAACCCGCAGGGTAGAAAGGTGGGATGGCATCTAACGCAGTTTGTCGTGCCTTTTCGATAACCACAAGAGGTCGTATGGACAACACTCAGCGTGTGAGTGGGTCTGGCATCTCTCCCCAGCTGTATTCAACTCATCAAAGTAGCATCTAAAATTCCCACACGCCAAATTCGCGAAGGTGAACTGGCAGAACTAACCCGTGAAATACGTCACAGGTATATGCGTAGTGCCATTCAGCCGGCGTCCAGACCAGGATAAACGGATGGAAGAAATCACAAAAAAAAGAACGAAATAACAAGTCCAGACGGAAAACAACACCACGTTTCAGTGAACACAAGTGTAAGTCGTCGACTAGTGTGAATTCCAGGCATGTAGACTCGCAGCCAGTTATGGCGCCATCTTTGCCAGATTATATGCATGTAGTAACAAATAATTGAAAGATGTCAGACAGATTTTCTCATATACGGCAGAAGAGTTGATTCTTCAACAATAATGGTCTTTGTCAAAGACAGGACAGCTGAAAACAGCTCAAAAGATGGTAGCTAACTAATTCAAGTGAATAAAGTAAAATATTGAAACAAAAAGTATAAATCAAGTGTAAACAATTATAAACTCTTGAGATGCACACACATTGTTGCTAAAAAAAAGGTTGATTTGCCAAAACTATCCTTAACTGAATGTGAGTGCTGACTGACTGGATGTGAGTGCTGCTGACTGGATGTGAGTGCTGCTGACTGGATGTGAGTGCTGCTGACTGGATGTGAGTGCTGCTGACTGGATGTGAGGGCTGCTGACTGGATGTGAGTGCTGACTGACTGAATGTGAGTGCTGCTGACTGGATGTGAGTGCTGCTGACTGGATGTGAGTGCTGCTGACTGAATGTGAGTGCTGCTGACTGGATGTGAGTGCTGCTGGCTGGATGTGAGTTCTCCTGACTCCATGTGAGTGCTGCTGGCTGGATGTGAGTGCTGCTGGCTGGATGTGAGTGCTGCTGGCTGGATGTGAGTTCTCCTGACTCCATGTGAGTGCTGCTGGCTGGATGTGAGTGCTGCTGGCTGGATGTGAGTTCTCCTGACTCCATGTGAGTGCTGCTGGCTCCATGTGATTACTGCTACGATGTAAAAATGCACAAATACAAATAGGTAATAGATTGTCTCATTATAAATGTGTAAAGTCAGTCGGTGTAATGAAGTTATGTTTTTACGTGATGTTTCAATACTGTTGTTCATGTATCATTTTCAGGTGATAGAATGTACCGATCTGCAGACACTAATCTACTGCATTCACTCCTTCTTGTCCGCAAAGTTGTCGACTGTCGACCCCAGCTTCTTGGGAAACCACTGAGTAACATGTTTTCATAGCTTTAGCGAATTATATGCCATTTGTAAAATCCAAATTTATCTAGAAATGGTTTTGGTCAAGTTAGAAGAGGAAAATGATTTCAGTTCAAGCAGTTTCTTGATGCCAGGATTAGCTGTGTGAGATTGGCTTTCAACTCCCAATCACTCATTTTGGAACTCAACAGTATTTTCCTGTGACATAAGATTTGGGTGTTGAACACTAAAGTAAAATCAGTCCAACTATACAACTCAGAAACACAGCATGTCAATGAATCACAGTAAAGATCTATAGGACATACCTTAAGAAATAAAACTCAGTGTAACCAGACATGCACTGGATTGGAGCACACAGGAAAAGAAGAATGTTATGATTAAAGAATGCCTGACAGTTACAGAAGCAGGAGTAAATGAATTCTCATGGGCAGAGCTTATAAAAGTCGGCTGAAAACAGCAATCATTATAAGAGTGATGTCTGTAGCTCTATTTTGTTATAGTATCGAGTACATCAAACTATATTTATTATCTTGGCGAAGATACAGAAAAGAAAAAATATTTTAATTGAACAGTTTTTAGACAATATTTTACTGGTTCATCTAGTGCAGTCTAAGATTATAGAATTTTGTAAATATATATTTATGTAAGACCAGTTTGTCTTACATAGCCAAACATGTTGCATATATATTTGAAAAATGGACCTAGTCATACAAGTCATTGGTAAGTTTACTCTAATCATTTTGACACACACATTTCTATGTGTTTTGGAATATATTTATGTGGTCACTCATGAATCAAAATCTGGCATTGTGCAATTTTTGGGTTTAAAAGTATTTTTGTACTTACTGCATTTTAATTTGCCTAGCAGTTTTCTGTGCTTTGACTTCATCCAGGGAGGAATGGCTAGTCCACTTCCCAAACTTTGCAAGCTATTGTTGTTCGAGGCTACTTGTACTGAGTTAAGTCTTGAAGTTTCTTTGGTAGCAGCTTACAGTGACTCTTCTTACATCCCGAGGGGAACTTTGCGATAAAGTTGACCAATGTCCTTCAGACTGTACTCCATAAGAGGCTCGTCAGTAAGCTCACCACCATTGGAATGACAGCATCGATCCACACATCGTTGGCCAGACTGATGTGACACAGCCTATTACCATGTGCATGAACGAGGACATGAGATGGGGTCATGGTCAGTATATTTCACCTGACCCTAATTACTCTTTGACAGTTGTTAAAGAAAGGCTGAAGACAAGTCAAACACTTATAAATGAGATGTGTACAGATATAAATGGGATTGTCACATATATAAATGAAATGGTTACAGATATAAATAAGATGGTTACAAATGTTTTACGAGTTTACTAGTACGGTATTTATCACTGTTGATGGAAGCAGGGAGAACATGCAGTAACCCACCTTCTTATACTTCTGTACAATACAAATTTGTTGACACGGAGCATTGCGGCAGGATGCAACATGACCAGCAAAGGTCTCCCTTTATATCAGCCACGTAACTTCTGTGTAGACGTGATCCACTTGGCTCTTATATGTCATTCTCTTTTTGCATTTCTTTTCCAGAATTTGGAAAAACTTCTTTGAACGTCTGTAATTAAATCTTAAGTTTTATAAAGTCATAAATGGCTTATATTTGTAAAAATCCAATAAATTAATTTTTAGTTTTATAATCCATTAATCCATTAAGCAACGATCCATAGAAGAAAGTTTTATCTTTTAATGGCAGTAGGACTCGTATACATTGATTGATTGATTGACCTTCTTACTACTAGTGGAGCATAAGGCCACCACTACAGCTGGTCTACTTACTATAAGCCTGCATTAGATTTGCTCACCTCCATCCACAACCCTCTTTACTATAAGCCTGTATTAGATTTGCTAGCCTCCATCCACAACCCTCTTTACTATAAGCCTGCATTAGATTTGCTCACCTCCATCCACAACCCTCTTTACTATATGCCTGTATTAGATTTGCTAGCCTCCATCCACAACCCTCTTTACTATAAGCCTGTATTAGATTTGCTAGCTTCCATCCACAACCTTCTTTGGTCGCCTTTTATCACATACTTGGAAAGTCAACGTGGTCATATTCTGTTCAATCTGGATTGGATATATGCGATTCTCATATCGGCACTCCTGGGAACGGGCTGTATTACAGCAGTCACACCCGGTGCTGTTGTAATTCTATCTCATATTTCCTCATTTGTAACTCGATCTTTGTACAGGACATTTAAAAGTCTTTGGAAACATCTCATCTCCAAGGCCTGTATCCTTCGTTGAAGGTCAGCTGTAACTGTCCATGTCTCACAAGCATAGAGGAATATTGACAGGACCAATGTACGCATTAATCTGATTTTTGTGCATGGTTTATCTTGCCAGATTTTGTTAAGCCATGCAAGTGCCGCTATTGTTTGTGTTATTCTGACCAACACCTCACATTTTGATCCTTCATAACTGAAAACGACCCAAGATATTTAAAACGGTCAACCACTTCGAGTTCCTGACCATTAGCTTTTACCTACTGTAAAAGCCCTCAGCGTTGTTGGTCATTAATTTTGTCTTTCCAGCATTTATCTCCATACCATAGTCAAGAGCTGTTTCATCGAGCCTTCTGACCCATTCCTGGAGTTCTGCTTCTGAACCCGCCAACCCATCGATGTCATCTGCAAAATGAAGGTTGGTAATCGTTCGGCCCCCTATCTTGACAGTACCAATGTGACCTCCAAGTGCCTCACTCATAATTCCCACAAGGAATATATTGAAAAGATTTGGAGAGAGTGTACACTCCTGTCTCTATTACAACATCAATAGGGTCTTTCAATAGGCAACTGTCAAAAGAAGGAAACTCGCTTGGTACGGTCACATATCGAGATCAAATGGTCTTGCAAATGCGATCCTGCACGAAATGGTGCACAGCAGACGACGAAGAGGTCGTCCCAAAAAAGAGGTGGGAGGACAACATAAAAGAATGGACCAATCTCCGACCAGAAGAAGCACAGGCAGCGGCCGCTGAGAAGGGTGGCTTGGGGTTGTGGGGATGTCTTCATGTGTGCCCCAATGACCTCACTAGTTTCGGGATGACCTAACACGGTGCACACCTGGCTAAGCAGAAAATCTCAGGTGCAGTGAGGGGGAAGCGAGCTGCCAGAAAGGTCACCATGCAGAATACCTCAGCTACCAATGCCATCATGTGTGCCCCTTGTCCAGTAGGAAAGGACTGCACCACCACATGCACTCATTCACGGCCACGTCTGCCCACATAAATCTGATGCTGTCGTCATCTTCGTTCATAATGGACAACGACTACAATCCCTATGTGGTTGTGTAATCAAATTTGCAGACTTACTCGAATCATTGGTCTTGTGCCATAATGTTTTCAGATAAAAGTGCACGAACCTGGACTAGACTTGTAGATGAATAGTTTTTGTTCTGTTCTGACTGACAACTCTTGAACAGTCTTTAGAGCCTCTGGAGATTTATTTGGATCTTGGTTACGTTCTTTCTGTATCCTTCTTACTAGCTGCTGCTATTCATTCTTTCCTTTCCTCCTTCTTACTAGCTGCTGCTATTCATTCTTTCCTTTCCTCCTTCATTTTTAACTTTAACTGGCTTGTAGAATTATTTTTAATAGAATTTGGATTTTGGATACAATTTTTGAAAATAGACATTTCATAATTGAAAACAGCTTTATTAAAAAGATGATGTTTCCAGTGGTCTCGAGGTAAGGTGTCCACCTCGGGTGCTGGAGGTTGTGTGTTCGAATCACAGTGGAGACCGGGATTTTTTTCACGTGTATTTTCTGGTAAAAATTCCCATGATCTCTTGGTAGTGAGATCAGACTCCTGTGTTTAGTGTCGATCACGTTAAAAATTCCTTTGCAGAAATCGAAAAGAGTAGGTTTAACAGCCGATTCCTGGACAAAATTCAAATGAAAAATCTACCCAAGTTTTTTGTACCTTTCCCCAGGTGGTTTGTTAAGAGCAGCTAGCAGCTATAAATGACGCCTAACTGGCTGTGAGTCTATTTAATTCTAGTGTTTGAGTCTATTAAGAAGGACTCGCACATCGGTGAAAACCACGTCAAAGAAACTGGTTGTATACAGACTATAGAGTCTTCTAAACCAGTATAAAGACATTAAGTTAGATACCAACGATGACCTCTGGGTAGGTGACTAAGGAAGGTTGTAGAAGAATATCGGCAGATATCATTGCTGCAAGAATGAGAACATACATTCTCTGCCACAGACTTCCTGTAAGGTGGAGGACAACTGCTGTGGTGGCGATATGCTTCTATCTATTGGGATGAAGAGAGGGAGAATGATTTCAATCCAGTTGCCAGATTTTCTTGTAATACTCATGAAGATTGTATATAGACACTGCATACTAACTTGTGATTTGTGTGCACACGCCAACTAAATATTTGTGATCAATTCAGACCTGTTGTTATTTCATGTCCTTGACGTTGCGGTTTTCTTAGTGATAAATTTCAATTGAATATTTATTGTTTAACAAGTGGTTTGTGTATAAAGTTGGGGTTTATGTGTAACATTTGGGTTTGTGTGTAAAGATTGGGTTTGTGTGTAAAGATGGGGTTTGTGTGTAAAGATGGGGTTTGTGTGTAAAGATGGGGTTTGTGTGTAAAGTTGGGGTTTGTATGTAAAATTGGAGTCTGTGTGTAAAGATGGGGTTTGTGTGTAAAGTTGGGGTTTGTGTGTAAAGTTGGGGTTTGTATGTAAAGATGGAGTCTGTGTGTAAAGATGGGGTTTGTGTGTAACATTGGGGTTTGTGTGTAAAGATGGGGTTTGTGTGTAAAGTTGGGCATTTGTGTGTAAAGTTTTGAGAATTTTGTTAATGAGTTGATATTAATTTATTTGTGTATCATTATCAATATTATCCTTGATATTATATGTTTTGTGCTGATATGATGAATTTTGTGCTGATATGATGTGTTTTGTGCACAAGTTTAGATCTGATTGCATAAATAGGCAGTGATATGTTCAATAACATAGTTTGACCTTTAAGCATTTGATAACTCTTTGTATTGTGATGCATTTGATAATTCTTTGTATTGTGATGCATTTGATAACTCTTTTTATTGTGAAGCATTTGATACATTTTTGTATTGTGAAGCATTTGATAAAATTTTGGTGATCTTAAACTGTCGAAATGGGCGTTGCCAGTTTGTGAATGTGTTTCCCACTGGGACGCATTTTCTGAATATGGCATTTTAAATAAAGGTGTTGATCTTTTTGACTTTTGTAAATGTGCTTATTGGATGTGATCAATCATTTATGAACTGTTGTTTCTTTGAGTGAAAAATAGATAATTATTGATTTTTTTAACATATGTTTTATATATATGTTATAAACAATCTGTGGATGTTTTGACTTTCTCGTGTTTACTATATATATGTAATTAGTATCTGCTAACATCATGCGTCTATTGTATGTTCATGAATAGCATATGTTATTTCAAATGTTATCAATGTTCTCATCATACATGGACATATTCTAACAACTAAGGTTATCCTCTATTGTTGCTTATTGCTGTTAGTCTCGCTGCCGTTATTGTTTACATGTTATTGGTGGTCTGATCCTTCTGTTGAATGGCTACAGACATTACTTGACTACTCCTCTTCTACCCAGTTGTGAGGCCACTACTCCTCTTCTACCCAGTTGTGATGCCACTACTCCTCTTCTACCCAGTTGTGATGCCACTGCTCCTCTTTTACCCAGTTGTGAGGCCACTACTCCTCTTCTACCCAGTTGTGATGCCACTGCTCCTCTACTACCCAGTTGTGAGGCCATTGCTCCTCTTCTACCCAGTTGTGAGGCCACTACTCCTCTTCTACCCAGTTGTGATGCCACTGCTCCTCTACTACCCAGTTGTGAGGCCATTGCTCCTCTTCTACCCAGTTGTGATGCCACTGCTCCTCTTCTACCCAGTTGTGAGGCCACTACTCCTCTTCTACCCAGTTGTGATGCCACTGCTCCTCTTCTACCCAGTTGTGAGGCCACTACTCCTCTTCTACCCAGTTGTGATGCCACTGCTCCTCTACTACCCAGTTGTGAGGCCATTGCTCCTCTTTTACCCAGTTGTGATGCCACTGCTCCTCTTCTACCCAGTTGTGAGGCCATTGCTCCTCTTCTACCCAGTTGTGATGCCACTGCTCCTCTTCTACCCAGTTGTGAGGCCATTGCTCCTCTTCTACCCAGTTGTGATGCCACTGCTCCTCTTCTACCCAGTTGTGAGGCCACAGCTCCTCTACCCAGTTGTGAGGCTACTGCTCCTCTTCTACCCAGTTGTTCGGCCACTGCTCCTCTACCCAGTTGTGATGCCACTGCTCCTCTTCTACCCAGTTGTGATGCCACTGCTCCTCTACCCAGTTGTGAGGCCACTGATCCTCTACCCAGTTGTGAGGCCACTGCTCCTCTACCCAGTTGTGAGGCGCCTCAGGGTAAGGCACAGGGAAACTAAATGTGAAGCTGAAGTGGGAAGCCACTAGAAACAGCTTCATGGATGAGCTAACAGCTTCATGGATGAGCTAACAGCTTCATGGATGAGCTAACAGCTTCATGGATGAGCTAACAGACACACTAGATGAGCTAACAGACACTGGATGAGCTAACAGACACACTGGATGAGCTAACAGACACACTGGATGAGCTAACAGACACACTAGATGACCTAACAGACACACTGGATGACCTAACAGACACACTGGATGACCTAACAGACACACTAGATGAGCTAACAGACACACTGGATGACCTAACAGACACACTGGATGACCTAACAGACACACTAGATGAGCTAACAGACACACTAGATGACCTAACAGACACACTGGATGACCTAACAGACACACTGGATGACCTAACAGACACACTAGATGAGCTAACAGACACACTAGATGAGCTAACAGACACACTGGATGAGCTAACAGACACACTGGATGACCTAACAGACACACTGGATGAGCTAACAGACACCCTGGATGACCTAACAGACACCCTGGATGACCTAACAGACACACTGGATGAGCTAACAGACACACTGGATGACCTAACAGACACACTAGATGACCTAACAGACACACTAGATGAGCTAACAGACACACTAGATGAGCTAACAGACACACTGGATGACCTAACAGACACACTAGATGACCTAACAGACACACTGGATGAGCTAACAGACACACTGGATGACCTAACAGACACACTAGATGACCTAACAGACACACTAGATGAGCTAACAGACACACTAGATGACCTAACAGACACACTAGATGAGCTAACAGACACACTAGATAGCTAACAGACACACTGGATGAGCTAACAGACACACTGGATGAGCTAACAGACACACTAGATGACCTAACAGACACACTAGATGACCTAACAGACACACTAGATGACCTAACAGACACACTAGATGAGCTAACAGACACACTAGATGACCTAACAGACACACTAGATGACCTAACAGACACACTAGATGAGCTAACAGACACACTAGATGAGCTAACAGACACACTGGATGAGCTAACAGACACACTAGATGACCTAACAGACACACTAGATGACCTAACAGACACACTAGATGACCTAACAGACACACTAGATGAGCTAACAGACACACTAGATGACCTAACAGACACACTAGATGACCTAACAGACACTGGATGAGCTTCAGCTTGGAGATTATAACATTTGTCAAAACTTGGCAACCCTGAAGGATACTGTTTACGGTGCTCAAACACTTTGACCCAACGATGAGCTAGTTCAATGAAAATGATGGTGAATTCAAGTTCGTTCTCGACCCAAAGCGACAAGCGCACAGGGCGTTTCAAAATAATACATTGTCCACATCAAAGAAAACAGCCTTCACATACGCACGAAGAGTAGTCCAGATGAGGCATAGGGAGGTTTTCACTTTGAAAACATTATTTAGGATCACAGAGTGAACATGGATCTAAAAGTTTTAATAACCATAGGGAATTTATTTTTTTCCCCGTTCACCTCATTTCCCCATTCCCCAAGGCGGTGTGCGTTGCACTACTGTTTTTATTTTGCCCCTGTCAGCTCAGTGCATCCGACTTCGGCATGCATTTTATATAAGGGTCTGCTTCCTCCTGCATTTTCTAAGGGTTTGCTTCCCTGGGGTAACGGCCAGTTCTGTGATGGGGATCGAACTCTGCACCTTCGGCTTGTGAGCCGTGTCACTTAACCACTAGCCTGCGCTGTCCCCATAGTGAAGTAATTAGTATCTTCCTGGTTGGATCATTATGCATGTGAATAAGTTGTTTGGTCTTCTACAATAGAAAAAAGAACATTTTCAAAAAACGGATTTTTCATTAGCAGATTTCAACATTTTTATCACACGAACCTAACTAAACTGATTGTAGACCCCCACAGAACTCTACACGAACTTAACTAAACTGATTGTAGACCCCCACAGAACTCTACAACCTCACTAAACTGATTGTAGACCCCCACAGAACTCTACAACCTCACTAAACTGATTGTAGACCCCCACCCCACAGAACTCTACAACCTCACTAAACTGATTGTAGACCCCCACATAACTCTACACGAACTTAACTAAACTGATTGTAGACCCCCACAGAACTCTACACGAACCTCACTAAACTGATTGTAGACCCCCACACCACAGAACTCTACACGAACCTCACTAAACTGATTGTAGACCCCCACAGAACTCTACAAGAATCTCACTAACCTGATTGTAGACCCCCACAGAACTCTTTGTGGACCCTACTAAACTGATTGCAGATGACCACAGAACTCTTTGTGGACCCTACTAAACTGATTGTAGACCCCCAAAGAACTCTACACAAACCTAACTAAACTGATTGTAGATACCCACCCCACAGAACTCTACACAAACCTAACTAAATTGATTGTAGACCCCCACAGAACTCTACACGAACCTAGCTAAACTGATTGTAGACCCCCACAGTACTCTACAACCTCACTAAACTGATTGTAGACCCCCACAGAACTCTACAACCTCACTAAACTGATTGTAGACCCCCACAGAACTCTACACGAACCTAACTAAACTGATTGTAGACCCCCACAGAACTCTACACGAACCTAACTAAACTGATTGTAGACCCCCACAGAACTCTACACGAACCTAACTAAACTGATTGTAGACCCCATAGAACTCTACACGAACCTAACTAAACTGATTGTAGACCCCCACAGAACTCTTCACGAACCTCACTAAACTGATTGTAGACCCCCACAGAACTCTACACGAACCTAACTAAACTGATTGTAGACCCCCACAGAACTCTTCACGAACCTCACTGAACTGATTGTAGACCCCCACAGAACTCTACACGAACCTAACTAAACTGATTGTAGACCCCCACAGAACTCTACACGAACCTAACTAAACTGATTGTAGACCCCCACAGAACTCTTCACGAACCTAACTAAACTGATTGTAGACCCCCACAGAACTCTACACGAACCTAACTAAACTGATTGTAGACGACCACAGAACTCTACACGAACCTAACTAAACTGATTGTAGACCCCCACAGAACTCTACAACCTAACTAAACTGATTGTAGACCCCCACAGAACTCTACAACCTCACTAAACTGATTGTAGACCCCCACAGAACTCTACACGAACCTAACTAAACTGATTGTAGACCCCCACAGAACTCTACACGAACCTAACTAAACTGATTGTAGACCCCCACAGAACTCTACACGACCTAACTAAACTGATTGTAGACCCCATAGAACTCTACACGAACCTAACTAAACTGATTGTAGACCCCCACAGAACTCTTCACGAACCTCACTAAACTGATTGTAGACCCCCACAGAACTCTACACGAACCTAACTAAACTGATTGTAGACCCCCACAGAACTCTTCACGAACCTCACTAAACTGATTGTAGACCCCCACAGAACTCTACACGAACCTAACTAAACTGATTGTAGACCCCCACAGAACTCTACACGAACCTAACTAAACTGATTGTAGACCCCCACAGAACTCTTCACGAACCTAACTAAACTGATTGTAGACCCCCACAGAACTCTACACGAACCTAACTAAACTGATTGTAGACGACCACAGAACTCTACACGAACCTAACTAAACTGATTGTAGACCCCCACAGAACTCTACAACCTAACTAAACTGATTGTAGACGACCACAGAACTCTACACGAACCTAACTAAACTGATTGTAGATCCCCACAGAACTCTTTGTGGACCCCACTGTACCAATAGTTCCGAAGACTTATTTTATTTCCCAGTTTGTCACCATCCATTAATGTTGACTTGTGAAAGATAGTTGGTCAGTCACCTGTTGGTCAGTTGGCATCTGTAGGTAAGGTATGAGTAACGTTTTGTTGAAGCACATATCTCATATGTCATGTCAATAATGATAGAAATAAATGTTTTGCCTGGGCACAAATACAATAAAGAACAACATACATTTCTACCAAATGGTCATTATCAGAGGCTATGGGCAGTATTACGTGAGAATGTCTTTCTAATCTATAAGTAATAATAATAGTTGTCCATCACAAGCAAAGATGGTAGCAGCATCAGACGAACTGTGAGATATTATCTCATATAATAGTAAAGTCCAATCCTGACACTGTAGGCTGTGTCGCACTTGGGACACACAAGAGAGGAGTTGGCTGTAAGGGGTTGTTGTGCATTCTGGTCTTTTGGGCTGCTCGCTTTCTCTGAGCCTCAACGAAGTTTCGCTGTTATTTGAGCACCTTTTGTGATGCTAGTGCGTCTGGTGGATTATTTCTGTTCTAGCATCTCCCTAGAAGGTGATATCAATGTTGAAGCTTTTCAGAGACAGTTGAGTCTCTCTACCATTTCGTCTGTCTCTCTGATGGGCATCTGCCTGTTCTCAGCTCACTGCATAGTAGCTACTTTGGGAGGTGCACACCAGGAATGCAAACAATATGTTCCATCCATCTTATTTGAGAGTTTTGCAGAAATGTATGGATGCTCAACTTTGTGATGGTAACGAAAGAGAATTTATGAACGCAAGCTAGTCATACGTGTTTACGACAACATATAATCAAGAATACTTTCCACACTTGGAGTATGTGAAGTTTATTAACTGTTTGTGAAATGTTTGTCAGCTTTCTGTTGCTTATTGTGAAAAATCTTTTACATCACACTGATTAGCTTCTACATTAGTGGAAAATTTTGATATCTATTCTAGCACTTTCTCAAATGCCTGTTTGCTTTCACTATTGTGGGCTACGTTTTTGTTTCAGTGTTTTACCACTGAAATGTTTGTCAGCTTTCTGTTGCTTATTGTGAATAATCTTTTACATCACACTGACTAGCTTCTACCTTAGCAGAATATCTTTATATCTATTCTAGTACTTTCTCAGATGCCTGTTTGCTTTCACTATTGTGTGCTATATTTTTGTGTCAGTGTTTTACCACAAGAATATTTATTAACATGGTGTAGAAGTGGGCTAACAGCATTTGTAAACAGTGATGCAGCAACCACATATGATGAGATAAAAGCAGTCATCAGGGACACGTACAGGTTAAATGGGACAAAATACCACCCTGGCTACATAGAAAACGATGCCTACTACCAATTCTCCAGGCAAAAGCAGGTGATTTTTCTCCGACTAACACACACAACAAACTGAGATGTCATCTATACAATGAGTTCAAGATTGGCACTACGGACCTTTGTATCTGCGGCACAGTTCCCATGACAGCAGAACACATTTTGCAGTCCTGCCCATTGTGTACCGATAAAAGAAGTGGCATTTGACAACAGCCAGTGTCCTTCCACGAGAAGCTGTACGGAAGCGTACGTAGCCCCAAGTCAACTGCTGCCTTCATTAAAGACGAATGAGGAAGAAGAAGTAAACTGTGAATTTATGAGGAAGAATATAAAATGATCATTTCCTGTGCTAACTGACATGTTGTGGGCGCCTGATTATATATATCCAAGAAACTGGGAAGATGTGGACTGAGACACAAAGACTTGACGTGTATTTGTTGTTAAAATCAGACCCCTGCATGGTGAAAGGTTTTTCAACTGATGGCAGACAATGCCTTACAATAATTGGAATAGACAACTGTGTTTGTAAGATCACTCTATAAACTACTTTCCAAATATGATATATTGAATTAAAAAAAACCCAAACATTTTTCCCCGAGGATATCAGATTTAGAAATAACATAATATCAATGGAATGAAATGGATGTTGTAGTTTGTGCGCTTTATCAAATAACAAAAAATCAAAGCTATTAAATATTAGAATGAGTTTTTATCATGTATTTAATAGTTTTAATCATGTATTTAATAGTTACTGTTTTAATCATGTATTCTTCATTGTTATGGTGCTATTTATGGTGGTTTCTCAGCTATTGTAGAGGAAGTGAGTGAAGGCTGGAGTTGAAGAAGGTCTTCTTTGTGCAGTTACTTTCAATGTTTTGCTTCACTTTTGATGATGGCTTCTAATAATAATGCTATGGTCATTTTTGTATGCACAGAAAATTGATGATATCCGTTGTTGTTACAATGCTTGTGTCATTTGATATGAGATGTTATACACACCAGATGAAAGGTATTTTGTGGAGACGCTTTGCCTCAATCTCCATCTGGGGTTCACTGTACATTTATTGTTCTCAGAATATCTTCATCAAATGTGGCTGTTTGGGAAGTATACTCAGTACATCTCTCTTCCATTTTGTCACAAAACTGAGTGAATATGCAACCTGTGTTTACACTAGAGCTGAGTGAACCTACTCATGTTATTATAGGGTACTGAGGTGGGTTGTCATTGGAATCATGTAAAATACAAGGGCAAATCAGTAAATAGGTCACAAATGGCTATTCTAAAAAAAAAGTGCAAATTTGAAAACCATTTATATGTTGCATTGACATTGTCCCTTATTTCTCAATATAATTTCCACCAACAATGATACACTTATCCCATCGTTTTATCGGTGCATCCAAACCTGCAGCAAAGAAGTCTTTGGTCTGCTGCCTCAGCCAAATGTGCCCCCTCACGTTCAACCTCTTTGTCATTCGGGAAATGTCTCCCACCAAGGTGGGATCATGCATTATACTGTAGGCTAAACTATGTGAACAGCAGTTGCTACACTGTTTGCCATTACTTGACTGTCAGCTGGAATCATCTCCCATACCTACCGCACAGATGCCTCTGTTGGAATATAAACAGGATGATCAGGTCTAGCTTCAACAGAAATGTTTGAGCGTCCTTGAGAAAGTGTATCGATCCAGTTGTACACTGCTTCAAACAACGAACCACTTCACACCGTAAATAGGAAGCATTTCCTTATGAATATCCTTTGCGGAAAGTCACTTTGCTCCCAAAAAGCACACAACAGTACGCGTTTATTTGATTGTACACTCTGTCAACATGGACACCATTTTGTATCTGAGCTGCGCACATTCATGTGATACCTAGTGTCTGGAACCTAAAGTAATCACAGAGCTGGATGTTGCTACCACCTAAAGATACTTTTAGAAACCGCCAACTACATTTATCAGCTATCCCATATCATTCTGTGACCTACTTACTGACTCAACCTCTTAAATGCTACAGAAGCTATTACTATCGAGACACACACACACACACACACATTTGATAGCTGACACTTCCTGTAAGGGGAGATGGCCCCATGCCCCTATTGGACAAGAAATGAATGATGATGGTAATAATAACAATGTCAATGTACAACTTGGTTGCCTCATGCTGTTGATGGGGATGAAGTGAGAATAGACAAGAAAGAGAGACCATGACTGTTAGTATGTAAAAAAGTAACCCATAGCATTACTGCTGTAGGGGTGGGAGATGTTGGCGATCTCACATTTTAAAGGCTCGGCTATATGAGGGCGGTAGCCATCTCCTTTCCTTTGCCGCTTTTACTTCCCGTACTGAACCGGTACCTATTTCAGGCTGGGTCGACCCGGGAGCCGTTGCGATCTGAAAAAACATTTCCACCTCAACTGGGTAATGAACCCAGGACCACTCAGATGCGAAGCCAGCTCGCTAACCACTGCACTAACGCGGCTCCCTTAGTAGGTACTATGACTGATATTGTTTGAAGCTACTTGTGCTGAGTTAGCTCTTGATGATGTTTCTTTGGTAGCAGGTTACAGTGGCTCTTCTTACACCCCAAGGGGTACTTCAGAAGGGGTCCTCCTGATTGCAGTGCAATGTGAGGCACCACAGTATGCTCACCACTATGGAGATGACAATGATGATCCCCACCGCGCTGGCCAGTCTGCTGTGACACATCCTGTTTCCAGGGAGACATGAGAAGATGTGAGGTGGGATCTTGATCCTGACATGAATCTTTTCTCCCCACCATGACTGATAGTAAGTACCACTGATGATGCTGCATTTGTCAGTCACAGTCAGCAGGAACTTCAGAGAGTGATAGATCATTTGTCAGCAGGAACTTCAGAGAGTGATAGATCATTTGTCACTCTTCTTCTTCTTCATCGTACGCAGTCAGACATCAACCTTTATTTTTTCGAAAAAAGCAGCGGTCATCCTGAGGCTGTCGACACTGCCACAGAGCTTGTCTAGTGTTGCCACTGGTGATGGCCACATCTGCTCTCTCTGATCCTCGTATGTCGGGCAGTTTTGCAGCAAATGCTCAGCGGTCATTTTGCCGGTACCACACGGTCATTCGTCAGTGCCACCTATCTTCAATTTGTTGAATAGGTGGTACCTCAGTCTATTGTGGCCAGTGTGAAGTCTGAAGACCACGACCTGCTCTCTTCTGTTCAACTGGTAATAGGCATCGTTTTTGGTGTAGCCAGTATGTTCGGTTTCCCATTTGGTCATGTATCTGGCTTTAATAAGCCGTATTTATCACTCAATCAGCAGGAACTTCAGAGAGTGATAGATCATTTGTCACTCAGTCAGCAGGAACTTCAGAGAGTGATAGATCATTTGTCACTCAGTCAGCAGGAACTTCAGAGAGTGATAGATCATTTGTCACTCAGTCAGTAGGAACTTCAGAGAGTGATAGATCATTTGTCACTCAGTCAGCAGGAACTTCAGAGAGTGATAGATCATTTGTCACTCAGTCAGCAGGAACTTCAGAGAGTGATAGATCATTTGTCACTCAGTCAGTAGGAACTTCAGAGAGTGATAGATCATTTGTCACTCAGTCAGTAGGAACTTCAGAGAGTGATAGATCATTTGTCACTCAGTCAGTAGGAACTTCAGAGAGTGATAGATCATTTGTCACTCAGTCAGTAGGAACTTCAGAGAGTGATAGATCACTTCTCCCTGGTGTGAACAGATTTTGGTCTCACAATAAGTCTCAACAAAGCAAATGTGCTAAGACAGGAGGTAGATGTCACACCAACTCTTAACATCGATAATTATGAATTGGCAGCTGCGCAACAATTCACATACCTGGGGTCCCTCATCAGCGACAAGCTCTCTCTGGATCAACAGTCGCATTGGCAAAGTTGCTGACACATTTGCTTGTTTCACATGTGTTTGGGAAAACCAGAGAGATAGTGGGTACCATGACTGATAGTGGGCACCATGACTGATAGTGGGCACCATGACTGATAGTGGGCACCATGACTGATAGTGGGTACCATGACTGATAGTGGGCACCATGACTGATAGTGGGCACCATGACTGATAGTGGGCACCATGACTGATAGTGGGCACCATGACTGATAGTGGGCACCATGACTGATAGTGGGTACCATGACTGATAGTGGGCACTATGACTGATAGTGCGTACCATGACTGATAGTGGGTACCATGACTGATAGTTCATACCATGACTGATAGTACTTACCATGACTGATAGTGGGCACCATGACTGATAGTGGGCACCATGACTGATAGTGGGTACCATGACTGATAGTGGGTACCATGACTGATAGTGGGCACCATGACTGATAGTGGGCACCATGACTGATAGTGGGTACCATGACTGATAGTGGGCACCATGACTGATAGTGGGCACCATGACTGATAGTGGGCACCATGACTGATAGTGGGCACCATGACTGATAGTGGGTACCATGACTGATAGTGGGTACCATGACTGATAGTGGGTACCATGACTGATAGTTGGTACCATGACTGATAGTGGGTACCATGACTGATAGTGGGCACTATGACTGATAGTGGGTACCATGACTGATAGTGGGTACCATGACTGATAGTGGGCACCATGACTGATAGTGGGTACCATGACTGATAGTGGGCACTATGACTGATAGTGGGTACCATGACTGATAGTTCATACCATGACTGATAGTGGGTACCATGACTGATAGTGGGTACCATGACTGATAGTGGGTACCATGACTGATAGTGGGCACCATGACTGATAGTGGGTACCATGACTGATAGTGCGTACCATGACTGATAGTGGGTACCATGACTGATGGGTACTTACCATGACTGATAGTGGGTACCATGACTGATAGTGCATACCATAACTGATAGTGGGTACCATGACTGATAGTACATACCATGACTGATAGTGGGTACCATGACTGATAGTACATACCATGACTGATAGTACGTACCATGACTGATAGTGGGTACCATGACTGATAGTGGGTACCATGACTGATAGTACGTACCATGACTTATAGTGGGCACCATGACTGAAAGTGAGTACCATGACTGATAGTGGGTATCATGACTGATAGTGGGTACCATGACTGATAGTGGGCAGCATGACTGATAGTGAGTATCATGACTGATAGTGCGTACCATGACTGATAGTGGGTACCATGACTGATAGTGGGCACCATGACTGAAAGTGAGTACCATGACTGATAGTGGGTACCATGACTGATAGTGGGTACCATGACTGATAGTGGGCAGCATGACTGATAGTGAGTATCATGACTGATAGTGGGTACCATGACTGACAGTACTTACCGTGACTGATAGTGGGTACCATGACTGATAGTGGGTACCATGACTGATAGTACGTACCATGACTTATAGTGAGTACCATGACTGATAGTGGGTACCATGACTGATAGTGGGTACCATGACTGATAGTGGGTACCATGACCGATAGTGGGTACCATGACTGATAGTGGGCAGCATGACTGATAGTGAGTATCATGACTGATAGTGGGTACCATGACTGATAGTACTTACCGTGACTGATAGTGGGTACCATGACTGATAGTGGGTACCATGACTGATAGTGGGCAGCATGACTGATAGTGAGTATCATGACTGATAGTGGGTACCATGACTGATAGTGGGTACCATGACTGATAGTGCGTACCATGACTGATAGTACTTACCATGACTGATAGTGAGTATCATGACTGATAGTGCGTACCATGACTGATAGTACTTACCATGACTGATAGTGGGTACCATGACTGATAGTACTTACCATGACTGATAGTGGGTACCATGACTGATAGTACTTACCATGACTGATAGTACTTACCATGACTAATAGTAGGTAACTCTGTAAGTAGTATTTTAAATGTTGCCACATTTTTTATTTACTTGAGTACGACTTTTCCGATCCACCAAGTAATGAGCTGTCATTCTTGCCTTCCTTAACTTGGATACAAATGACAAGACATTGAAGAGAACGCATGGAACCATTGCTGACAAGATGTTGGGGGGATGAAGTGTGAGAAGTTTTATGTTGCTAGGCCTTCAGCCTTATCAGGTGAGGTGAGCCATTCATTTTCTTGCTGATTCCATGCCTCAAGGCAGAATCAGATATCCATCTTTGCAGTGCGGTAAACTAGAGCATACTGGGATTGGATCATCAATATGATCCTTTAAGCCATCTAACAACTACCACTGGCTGGTCAGTTATAGTTTAGTCTCGTATGTGTAGCTTCCTCTACTGGGACAGAATATCACTGCGGACTACCTTATCTGTCATACATGTGTAGCTCGCCCTACCTGCCTTTACTAGGCCAAAATATCACTACGGACTACTTTATTTGTCATACAAGGGACTAAATAAAGTTGTGTGTGGTGTTTGCAACATCATTATGTAAAAAAGTTACAGGAAAGTCACATCAATGGTTTAATGCAGACTTCCTGCATTGGTGGCCCCATTTTGCTGCTGCAGTAGGAAAGGGATCATGATGTTGATATGTGTGGTCTCTCTTTACAGTTTGTTGCTATTTTTAACTTGCAGATATGTGTAGGTCGAGTCTTGGAACTATGGGACATTTTGGTGGGTTGATTGATCAAGGGGTGTAGTAATCTTTTTTTTTCTATTGGCTTTTAAGTTTCTACAGGAGATAATAGCCTACCCCGTGACCAACTCTTCTGAATTGTCTGTTTATGGCATGCCTGACAGGTTTAAGTGTTACTATTCTTTTCTACCCTTTCAGGCACCAGTGCTACATGGGAGCCAATTTTTGATGTGATTGTTACAAATGTAGAATTTGTTTTAGCACTAGTTGTGATCACTGACTTGAAATGTTGCTGTTTGGGATGAACTGTGATGTGTAAAATTTAGAACGCTTTGTGATGAGTTGTGATATTGGTGTTTAGAGTTGCTTGCTGTCATTGACAGCTAAACTACCTGGTTTACCTGTAAGCTGTTAACTTGAGACTGGTTTTTAGATGACATGTAACCAATTGTTAAGTCTATTGAATGGACAATGAACATGATATTTTTGTGATGCTGTGAATGGACCTGGGATAGGGTACTTTTGTGATGCTGTAATGGACCGGGGACAGGGTACTGCTGTGAATGGACCGAGAACAGAGTACTTTTGTGATGCTGTGAATGGACCGGGGACAGGGTAGTTTTATGATGCTGTGAATGGACTGGGAACAGAGTACTTTTGTGATGCTGTGAATGGACTGGGGACAGGGTACTTTTGTGATGCACTGTGTGAATTGTGAACCATACATTTGAGTTATGATCTTTATATGAACTATGAAAAAAGACATTTGTATGATGCTGAGTGTGTGAACATGACATTTTAATGATGTTATATGTGTGAACTGTGAGCATAACTTGTTAGTGATGCTCTTTGTGTGAACTGTGAACATAAGAACATAACTTGTTAGTGATGCTGTGTGTATGAACTATGAACATAACATGTTATTGATGTTCAGCGTTTGAAGAATGAACACTGCCATCGAGACCCTAGTTTATGAGCTGTCATATTTTGTTCAACAAATTCAGACATTTTTAGTGGAACCTGTTAGAGTTTCAGACTTGATATATTTCTGGCTAGCATTGCCCAGGATGATTCCCTCCCTCCTTTAAGCACACATCCCCAATGCACTCCTTCTAACTCCACTAACAAGAGCAGAATGTCTAGGGTGATTACATAGAAATCATTGACCAGAGCTTCGTGGATATCAAGCCAAGGACAGCCATAGACAAAAGTGAAGGGAGCTTGTTGCTGCCATGAAAAATGCCAGCAGACGTATCGGTCCATGACTGCTTTCATCTATCCTCAGCTGAGGATGCAAGAAGAAGAGGATGACAAAGACACGGAGGTTGTCTAATTGCCAAAGTAGAAAGGAAGACATATTTTTGTGTGGATGGTCATGCATGTATGTGCGTAGTCATTATCCTGCGTATAGTCGTATGAAACAATTGAATGTAGTGTTTGGTTGTTACAGCTCGACATCTTTTTTGTGAGTGATCCTGTGTTTGTACTTAGTTGCTCCTCTTCTACCCTGGGGTGTAGAGGACCCCGTGTTTATGTGAGCATTAATTGTTAGTGAATTCAGTCACATGCAACTTTCATTTCCTGCAGTGTATGTTTGGAGATGTACACTTTTTGTTTTATGTGATAATTCTGTATATATGTCTGCAGTCAGAATTTGCTGAATCAAAACGACATGACACGTTACTGACAAACTAGTGGAATAACAAGTGGTGGAAAAATGTGTAGGAGGAACTCAATGAAGAAATGGACTGAGAAAAAAACCCCATCTAAGGAAGAGGCAAAGTTCTTTGGAGATCTATTGCAGCTAACCTTGGATGTGAAGATGGCAGCTGAACTGAACATTCAGTAACATGTTAGTGAGATTCAAGCACACAATGGCCAGTTGAAACATTCATTTCCTGGACTAGAAGATTAGAACTGTGTCAGAAGTGATATCCAACGATGGTAGATAGGAATGGATGGAGGCCATACTCCTAATGGGCGGAGGACATGATAAATAGCCGTATTCCTAATGGGCGGAGGACATGATAAATAGCCGTATTCCTAATGGGCGGAGGACATGATAAATAGCCATATTCCTAATGGGCGGAGGACATGATAAATAGCCATATTACTAATGCTAAAATACAATTACTAGTATCAAATGGGCATATGTAGAGCCATTTCAGTTACTGCCGTCAGAGATGTAGTGTGAGAGATGTAGTGTCAAAGATGTAGCGTTAGAGGTGTAGTGTCAGAGGTGTAGTAGACTTAATTCTGACAGTACCATGCAAGTATTAGTGTTCCTAGCAAAATAAAGACATATTCATCATAAAGAGAACACTGAACAGTGCAGACATACACCCTGACCAGTGCCTGACTTACACCCTGACCAGTGCCCGACTTAGACCGTGACCAGTGCCAGACTTAGACCCTGACCAGTGCCTGACTTAGACCCTGACCAGTGCCAGACTTACACCCTGACCAGTGCCAGACTTAGACCCTGACCAGTGCCAGACTTACACCCTGACCAGTGCCTGACTTAGACCCTGACCAGTGCCCGACTTAGACCCTGACCAGTGCCAGACTTAGACCCCGACCAGTACCAGACATTGACCCTGACCAGTGCCAGACTTAGACCCCGACCAGTACCAGACATTGACCCTAACCAGTGATAGGCCTTGACCCCAATCAGTGCCAGAACCAGATGAAGGCACAAGAACAAATGATCATTACCTTTGAAATGAGATGCTTACAAAAAGTAGTCAAGGTCACCAGAAATAAGATGCTCACAAGTAGCAGTAAAGGTCAAGGTCACCAGAAATAAGATTCCCACAAAAAGTAGTCAAAGTCACCAGAAATGAGATGATACAAAAAGCAGTCAAGGTCACCAGAAATGAGATGCTTACAAGAAGTGGTCAAGGTCACCAGATGTGAGATGCTTACATAAGTAGTCGAGGTCACCAGAAATCAGATGCTTATAAAGAGCAGTCAAGGTCACCAGAAATGAGATGCTTACAAAATGGTCAAGGTCATAGAAATGAGATGCTTACAGAAGGTCAAGGTCACCAGAAATGAAATGCTTACAAAATGTCAAGGTCACCAGAAATGAGATGCTTACAAAAGGTCAAGGTCACCAGAAATGAAATGCTCACAAAAAGCAGTCAAGGTCACCAGAAATGAGATGCTTACAAAACGCAGTCAAGGTCATCCAAAATGATAGTGGGAAACAAAGTAACCAGACAGAAATCAGACAAGATGGAGCCAATGACAAGATTCAACACTTTGGACAATTGATGAGAATGTCTCCAAATCTACCTACTGAACCTATAATATCATACTGCAGTGTTTCAGAGCTACCGGAAGACAATGGTTTGATTGCTGGTGTTAAACACTACACAGGTGACATGATTTTGAAATAACAGTCACACAGAAAACAGATATCAGAAGATTGCATCTCCCCACAACCTATGGCCACATATGTTGACACATGAGATGATGCCCCTGAACGTAATATTGATACAAAGGAGAAACCAGTCGATGACATCAGTGGTACGTTGAGAACTGGACTGTACAACTGGCCTCCAAATCCCGCCCTATCTAGAACATATTTTATATAGAGATGTTCCATTTTTGTGTTGAAGCTTTATCTGGCTTTTTATTGCATACTTCAAGACATTCAAAAAGTGTTATTGTGTGCTACAATGATCTGTTTTTTTTCTTTCTTAATGTATATATTATCTTGTCTTCCATAAAATTCAATCTGCATGACACTTGTGTCTATGTACATGAATACCCAATGCTTCATTCTTCTAGAATTGGTTCTATTTCATTAAACCTGGTCCAATTGAATTGGACTTGGTTGGAGAGTTGGAACGTATTGTGACACACACACACACCCCCCAAATAAATAAATTTAGATTAAGAGCTGCAAGAGGGAAATATATTTATAATACACAAACAGTCTAAAAGCAGGCACCATATAATGTACTAATAAGTTTGCTTCTTGAAAGACATTCATAACTAAACCATTTTTCTATTCATATTTTACTATCTTGAGACCTATTGTAAAGGTGCTGTAATCTAGGCTACCTACGTCATTGAGAAACTCTACTCCCAGGCCACCAGTCCTGTCATCCTTAATGGATGACAGGACTGGTTCCGAACGTTAACCGGTGTATGACAAGGATGTATTCTTTTACCAATGCTATTCAATGTTTTTCTTGAACGTATCATGTTCAAAGCTCTGGAGGATCACAGGGGTACTGTCAGCATAGGTGGTCGTACACTCACCAATCTCCGGGTACTGTAAGCATAGGTGGTCGGTCGTACACTCACCAATCTCTGGGTACTGTCAGCATAGGTGGTCGTACACTCACCAATCTCTGGGTACTGTCAGCATAGGTGGTCATACACTCACCAATCTCTGGGTACTGTCAGCATAGGTGGTCGTTCACTCACCAATTTCTGGTTTGCTGATGACATTACCAGACTGGCTGGAACAGAGCTAGAACTTGCCAGTCTAATCTCAAACCTGGACAATTGCCACTCAAAAGTTTGGACTGGAAATTAGTGCAGAGAAGAGTCAAATCATGTTCAACATCCCAGAGGACGTAATAAGTCCGATTGCGATCAGAGGTGAACCATTGCAGATTATTAAACAGTTGAAATACCTGGGAGCACTGATGGATGAGGAAGGTTCCAGAACTGAGATTCAAGCAAGAACCATGATGACCATGGTTTGAGTGTATTAAAGAAGCGTCGTTTAAGAGAGGAAACTTTGGCTTCCTATGACATTTCGAGGCATGCGTGTCTGCAGTTGAGTACTATAGAATACCGAGTCATTTGCCTTATATTACATTGCAAACATGTGTTGGTCAATATGATGCAATCAAATATGAAGAACATAATGGCAACAATGACGAAGACCAGAATATTTCAAGCACCTAGGAAACACAGCAGACAACAGAAAATGGCAAAACACACAGACAACAGGAAAGGGCAAAACATTCACAGCAGTGGACGCAGGGTCAATTAATGCATTCAAGAATAGATTGGATACTCATAGGTATTTTTAATCAAGTGAATGCAAAAGAAACTGGTTGTATACAGACTGCAGTCTTTTAAACCAGTATAAAGATGTTAAGTTATCAGAAAAGGGAAGACATACACACCAGACAACAGTCAAACCTTTTGATGGAGTGAGAGGTCAAGGTCAAGAGGATCTAAGGAAGATTCATACAAAGAAAAGGAGATTTTCTTGGTGGAGAGGGCGATCAACATCATCATCACTGCCCACGGGATAAATGTCACCTTGCAATGGATCCCTTCACATATTGGGCTACTAGGGAACGAGATGGCTGACAGATTGGCAAAAACAGGAGCCTGGAAACAACAATTGGATAGACCCTGCAGTAATCACACAGTCAAAAGAATTATTAAGAATAATACTCTGGAAAGCTGGATGAACAGGTGGGCAACGGGAACAATAGGTAGGCGACGGTAACAACAGGTCGCAGTTTATTTAGCTAAATGTCATAGCCAAAAAGTAACGAGGACATAAATAAACTATATAGAAGAGATCAAAGTCTCTTCTTTCAGTTCCGAACAGGACACACCAAAGTCAATAGGCACTTGAACTGCATCAATCCCCAGCACCTGCCCTTGTGCAGACATCGCTCTCATTCTGATGAAACAGTTCGACACCTACTCATTCAGTGCAAGGCGCTTGCGGACATGAGTAAAAGATTCTTACAAGCACTGCCGACAATTACCAACACACTGTACCGAGCAGTGAAACAACCAAAGAAGACCTGTATATATATTAGAATGGCATTGGGCTGCCAAGAGCAGGACTGCTCAGCAGCTATGGGATAATAACAACAAGAGAAAAGGGAAAACATGCTAGACAACAGTAAAACCTTTTGATGGAGCAAGAGCTCCAAGTCAAGAGGATCTAAGGAAGATTTTGGATGACAAAACAACATGACAAGAAATGTAGAGGATATCTGATACATAGGCATGTGGAAAGGATAGTTATAGATGTCATTGTTTGCTGCTGTCGATGCAAGTCATGATCATCCAAGTGTACTAAATAGGACCACTGTAACCTCCCAAAACATAATCAGTTATTGAACCCACCACTGCACATGTTGAGATACAGACTTCCCATTGGGAGTACCGACTGTAGTGATGTTTCTATGCTTCATATGGACCGAGAAGGTGAGAGATGAAGACTCACTGTGACAATGAATACTAGAACATCTCAGAGGTCATGGAAGACTCACTGTGACAATGAATACCAGAACATCTCAGAGGTCATGGAAGACTCACTGTGACAATGAATACCAGAACATCTCAGAGGTCATGGAAGACTCACTGTGACAATGAATACCAGAACATCTCAGAGGTCATGGAAGGCTCACTGTGACAATGAATACCAGAACATCTCAGAGGTCATGGAAGACTCACTGTGACAATGAATACCAGAACATCTCAGAGGTCATGGAAGGCTCACTGTGACAATGAATACCAGAACATCTCAGAGGTCATGGAAGACTCACTGTGACAATGAATACCAGAACATCTCAGAGGTCATGGAAGGCTCACAAGATGATTATGGATAAAGCTTGATCTCATTATTCTCATGTGCCACATGATGATGGTGCTAATTCTTATCTGTGAGAGTATGACACCTTATCTGTCTGAATCCACCTTATTCTGTTTGATTTTTATAAGTGACTGTGACATATGACACCTTATTTGTCTGATTCTTATCAATAAATGTGACAAACGACACCTTAACTGTCGGCTTCTATCAAAGATTTGTGTCTATATTTGGCTCCTTACAAAGCACACAAGGCTGCCATTGTGGTTGCCCACTTACAGAAAGCCTGTGCCAAACCACTGTGTCCTTTTGGATCGGTGGTTTCTGAAGCAATGTTTTGTACATGATTAGACTAGCTGTTGCCCCATACTTGACAACGATCGGTTACATGAATTGTGTTAAGATCTCTTGGACACTTCCTGTGGCCAGATAAGTGTCCTCCTCTCACAAGATGAAGCCATTTCCTTGACCCATTTTTAAAATTGGTGCCATAATTACTAATGATGTTAGCAGCGGTGTAGTTGCTCCATATATTTCATGCATGGTGTGCTTTGGTCAGTTGCTTTTACTGCGTTATTGATGCTGTTTACTTCTTCTTGTGCTGTCTGTCACCTGTCTCGGGCACAACAATTCAGGATATTATGTTTTAGTTTATGTGGTTTTCTTGTGTGTCATGTTTGACTTATGTAACACATTTAGCTTCTGTATTGATAGACATACCGTGGCATAATTAATTTGTATTCACTTTTGTCAAATGGAGATCAGTACACAAAAGACACTGAAGTTTTCCAACTTGTGTACAGATTTTCATGAATCATAGCAATAACTCATCAATAATAACGGAAGTATGAAAACCTATAATATAGTTTCAAAATATTTTAAAAGTCAATTTAAAAGTTCTTTGCTCGCAAATTTGTTTGAACGACTTCAATAATGGTTTTCAAAATGAATACAAAATATTGAAAAGGTTTTCATTATACAACTTTGAAAGAAGGAACAATTTCCCACTAGTGAAATTTTACCAGTGACCTAAGGATTTCTAAATTTTCTGGATTTGCTGTACTTATATTTAAAGTGCAAAATTGATACAGACGTACAAACAAACTGCAGGAATTATGGGTGAAAATGTCATTTTGAAGATAATTGAATGTGCTGTTTAAACAAGCTACTGGCTAATCTCTGCCCACTGTGATGGCTTATGCTAGTTGATGTGTGAATATGGTATGGTCATTAGGGTAGTGCTGCTCCCTCAGATGTGTTCAGACGTTTGGTTTCAGCTTGTAAATGTTCACAAAATAGGAGGCGTCTGTACATCACACCCAGTAGAAGCTTCTCGTTAGTCACATGCAGTCTAGGGCAGTTCTACTCAAATAGTGGTCCGAGGGTTTCGGTATATGCTAAGCGACCAATGTAAAACTAAATAAAGATGATTGTGTATCAAATAAAACGGTACATGTGCAGTCACTGAGCTGTACCCAGGTTTAAAAGAATAGGACTACTGCAACCAACATGGCATGTTGTAAAAGGCAACTAAAGTTAGTTGTGCATGGTGTGCCAGCAACCTCATCATGTACAACCATTGGTATGAAACCGTCGCTGTAAAAATTCTCGAATTCAAGTTTCCCGGAGCAAAAGAAGTAAATCAATCAAATTCATCACCATGTTTACACGAGCCTCAGAGAGTACTGACCTGGTCCCTATCTGATACTGACAACAATTAAGATGCCCAGTCCTCCGCACAAGAAAGTTTGAGAAACGCTGTCAGCATTATAACTTTCATCAGTTTTTGGTTGGTGTTGAGTCCCCAAGGTAGTGTTCACAAATTGAATTATAATCAGTCCCCAAGGTAGTGTTCACAAATTGAATTATAATCAGTCCCCAAGGTAGTGTTCACAAATTGAATTATAATCAGTCCCCAAGGTACTGTTCACAAATTGAATTATAATCAGTCCTCAAGGTACTGTTCACAAATTGAATTATAATCAGTCCCCAAGGTAGTGTTCACAAATTGAATTATAATCAGTCCCCAAGGTACTGTTCACAAATTGAATTATATTGGTTGAGTATGGCACTTGCACAGCTTTTGTATTGTTAGAGTGTCAACAAAATATCATGTACAAATTATTATGAGTCAGCATGTCTCAGAAACATAATATGGAATCCACGAGATACTTTTCATGAAATGATTTATTGTCCACAAGAAAATGTCACAAAGAAATATTCAGTTTACAGATTATATTTAAAGAAATGTATACAAATTATGTTTATACAAGGCTACAGAAAACATGTGAAGTGAATATACAAAGTTACAGAAAACATGCAAAGTGAAGTGAATATACAAAGCCACAGAAAACATGGGAAGTGAATATACAAGGCTACAGAAAACAAGTGAAGTGAATATACAAGGTTACAGAAAACATGTGAAGTGTATATACAGGGTTAGAGAAAACATCTGAAGTGAATTTACAAGGCTACAGAAAACATGTGAAGTGTATATACAAGGCTACAGAAAACATGTGATGTGAATATACAACTAAAAAGGGAATTGGGGAGATTCAGTTGATCTGATTTTTTTTTCCTCCAGTTTTCCCAGTCTTTTGAAACCTGTTTTAGTCAATATGTGGACTCTCTTCATGCAAATATTCATGAGGAAGATATCGAGACCTTGCACAAAATGCATGATAACATATTTATCATATGGCCACTGTAACTGTTTTTCAGTTGTTATTTTCACTTGTCAATCTGCATACTTATTTGCATATGAACAAACAGTTCTCAGCAGTGTTATTAAACAGTTTTGCAAATTATTCTGCTGTGTTGTCAAGTTGATTTTTGTAGTAGTATATTACGAAACAATGATATATTTCCGAGTTTTATCATGCATTTTTTGTCATGAGTTGCCACTCATATATAAACTCTAGGTCCCAACTATTTTTTTAAATACTTAAAAATTTTTTTTAATGTTTCTTAAATACAGGGCGGCCAAAAAGTCTCCACACATTAAAAAAAATTAACACTTTTTAAAACAAATTTATTTAATAAAATATTGAATTATTTGTTTCCTTTTTGAAAATAATGGAGAATTTATAGAACATATTTTGGAAATAGTTAACATTTTATTTGAAAGTGTTAACTATCTCTTTGTGTGGAGGCTTTAGGGTCATCTTCTAGTTGTAGACCATCCTCTTGTTATGGACCATCCTCTAGTTGTGGACCATCCTCTTGTTATGGACCATCCTCTTGTTATGGACCATCCTCTTGTTGTGGACCAAAGCAACTTGTATAGGCAACAACAGAGGAAGGTTAATGGGGGTTCAGGTAGAGAGCATACTTTCTTCTGAACCATGAGAAAAATATTAACTCATTTACTACTCGTAATATTTCCACTTTAGGTTTCTTCTATCAGTTGTGAAATCATTTCCTCGTTTATCACGTTATTTATTATGTTTAAATGTGAAGGCCAGTTCTCTGGATAACGGTAACTGGTAAGGAGAGTTCTTCAAGGCTCCTAAATAGATTTGTGTAGAGGTTTGTCTATGTTCAGTACACAAATACCTAAGCATATAACAGTCTTGTAGAATATGTCCGGCTGTCTGTGCTGCATAGGTGATGGGGCCAATTTTAACCTGTCCAAGTGGCTATTCCATCTGTTATGGCTTGTCCTCATGTGGAACACGATCACTTGCTCCGCTCAGTCAAGACAGTGATAATTGTCTCTTGTTTGGCTAACTTTCCTTACGACCTGAGAGCTTCTTTTCCTAGTGGTAGTAATTGTTTATTCATTTTGTTCTGGAGTTGCTCCCTCTTTTGCTAACTTGTTTGCTCTCTCTAGTTCCCTGGTATGCCAGTGTGATAGTATCCACTGTAGCACTACCCTTCTTTTAACTTTAAGTTCGTTCGCTTAATGTTTTTTTAAGCACTGGCAGTTTATCTTCTTGAGGGCTTACATAACTCACATTCGATCTGTAAGGAATATAACCAGCTGACATTGACTTGTGTTATTTGTTATTATTGCAACAGTGCTTAGTGACTGTACTTCAGCTGAGAAGTTTGAATCAGAAAGTGATGGAATAAAAACCTCAGTTGCACACGGCCAGAAAAAAGACATTTTTCCTCTATACATGACAATAAGAAAGATAAACCTGAAAAGAGAATATATTTACATGTTAATTTTAGTGACCACATGCATTCATTGATGTATCTTATCACAGATGGTAAACCTATCACAGATGGTAAACTTATCACAGATGGTAAACCTATCACAGATGGTAGACTTATCACAGATGGTAAACTTATGACTGATGGTAAACTTATCACAGATGGTAAACTGACAGAAGATGAATACATGACCTTCTCAAATGTTCCGCGGCTGATATTTGATACTTAAAAATACTGCACCAACTTCTAACATATACCACAAACTTGTGCAGTAACTAAACAAAATGAACAAATCATGTACAACTATAAGAAACAAGTATATCAGCCTGTCTATGCCAAACAATTAAGAGTTTCCAAATAGTCACACAATGTAATCTGTGCAACAATTGTGACAGATTTCTCTGTAGAAACATCCGGAGATATTCTAATATTAAATTTAGGATCCCTCTACATAGCTTTCTATGACTTTAAAAAAGCTACTAAGTGCTACTGTCTGATTCGTACCAGATGATACCACACAAGCTGATAACAGGTTAATACTTTCAAGCTTGGCCTAATTTTGCAAATGTTGGTCTTACAGTCCATAACAAATGCTGCATCTGTGTACGTCAAATAGTTTTTTTCAAAATGAAATTTATTAATATTAAACAAAACGGGCTAAAATTATGATATAAATATCTCAAGAAACATAATTAAACTACCTATGACATGAAGTATTCATAATAAAAATAGATATTAGTATAAAGCATAAAATACCATTAGTGTGGAGGGAGGCATAGCACATCATTTTGACTCACGCAACATGCTCAAATTGTTGCTTTATTCACTTTAAAACATCACCACTTTCTCTGTTGTATGTTTCAAAGTCTTAATCTTAATCTTAATCAGACTTGTATTCAATATCCATGTGTAATCCAGATGTCTGATCATCGGTCTGTTCAAATAATGTAATTTATCAACTCTTGAACTTCTAATTTGTCGTTCAGGATGCCACAACTTTAGAATTTCACAAAAACCATAAATATCCACCTAACAGAAATAACTCTACATTAAACAAAAGCTGCGTAAACATCTGACTGATTGCTATCTTTAGGTTAGTTTCAACATGTGACTGATTTATATCTTTAAGTTAGTTTAAACATGTGACTGATTGATATCTTTAGGTTAGTTTAAACATGTGACTGATTTATATCTTTAAGTTAGTTTAAACATGTGACTGATTGCTATCTTTAGGTTAGTTTCAACATGTGACTGATTTATATCTTTAAGTTAGTTTAAACATGTGACTGATTGATATCTTTAGGTTAGTTTAAACATGTGACTGATTGCTATCTTTAGGTTAATTTAAACATATGACTGATTGCTATCTTTAGGTTAGTTTAAACATGTGACTGATTGCTATCTTTAGGTTAGTTTCAACATGTGACTGATTTATATCTTTAAGTTAGTTTAAACATGTGACTGATTGATATCTTTAGGTTAGTTTAAACATGTGACTGATTGCTATCTTTAGGTTAATTTAAACATATGACTGATTGCTATCTTTAGGTTAGTTTAAACATGTGACTGATTGCTATCTTTAGGTTAGTTTCAACATGTGACTGATTTATATCTTTAAGTTAGTTTAAACATGTGACTGATTGATATCTTTAGGTTAGTTTAAACATGTGACTGATTGCTATCTTTAGGTTAGTTTAAACATATGACTGATTGCTATCTTTAGGTTAGTTTAAACATATGACTGATTGCTATCTTTAGGTTAGTTTAAACATATGACTGATTGCTATCTTTAGGTTAGTTTAAACATATGACTGATTGCTATCTTTAGGTTAGTTTAAACATATGACTGATTGCTATCTTTAGGTTAGTTTAAACATATGACTGATTGCTATCTTTAGGTTAGTTTAAACATATGACTGATTGCTATCTTTAGGTTAGTTTAAACATGTGAACATTTGTTGTAAACTAAAAAGTCAAACTTCCGTCCGTGTCTATTTGTTTTTGCATCACCAATATCTATGTAGAAAGGTTAAGGAGTTTAAGGTAAAAGGAGGTTAAGGCCAGGTAAACAACTTCTGGTATATAATAATCTAAATAAAGCACTCCACATCCCTTATTGAAGAGGAAAGAATAGGACCACAGTACCCTGCAATACACACTAGGTGACTAATGCGGGTTGTGCATTGGGCTGGCAACCTCATCATGCAGAACAAAAACAGCCAATGCATAAGAACATACAGGCGTGACCCATGCTTTTTCCACCAGTGGTCCCTATGCCCTTACTGGAGTTTAAAAGAAAAGATGAAAGCAAGTTAGTTACCTTTTCACTTGCAATAATCTGAATCAAAGTTAATATCTGATCTCCCGTCATGTTCAGCAACAAGTGTTGAGTGACAGACATGTTTTTTACAGGATGTCAAAACAGGTGTCAATTATTACATATTCAACATTTTAGAAAGAAAGAGCATTAAAATATGTCAATACATCTTCTGTCACGTGTTGCTGAACTAGAAAAAATGGCAGCAAAGACAGTAACCTGTCAAGCATGTTCTAAGAGGTGACTTAGGAAGGGTTGGGCATGGGGCTGGCTATCCCATCCCATAGATACTATAAGCTACAAGAGAAATGAAACAGAAGCTCTACACCCTAAGATAGAAGAGGTGTGACTAAGTCCAGTCAACCACACATTCTTCTTCAGATCACCGCTGGGAGTTGTACTCGCTCTTACATCTGCATCTTCTTCTTCAACTGGCGGTATACTTCTTGCTTGGTGAGGTTTTACAAAGAAGACTATGCATTTCAAGTGTTCACTGGTCCCTATCTTTTTGAGCATGGTTGCTTCCCTGGGTCAGGCTGCCTCTCTTTGGTCTGTATAAGTGGGGCAGTCCTGCAGGACATGTTCTGGTGTTTGCTTGGGTGCTCCACAATCGCACGTGGCAGTATCTCTTAGACCCATTCTGTGGAGGTGGGCCTTGAGTCTGCAATGTCCCGTTCTGAGTCTGAAGATCTTTGTCTGCCGATCTCTGCCAAGTTTGTTTATGCTGTCATTTTCTGGTTTATATTCTTTATGCTGGTGTCTTCATTCCGTCCTCATGGATCGTTTGAGGAGAGTCTTTGCTTCTTTATAGCTGTATGGATAGTGAATAGGTGTGCAGCCACTTCTGGTTTTTGTGAGCTTATCTGCCTTTCGTTTCCAAGGATTTCATAGTGGGCCAGAATCCACTGTAGGACCAGATTTGTTTTTTGTGACAGCAACACGATGTTATATTTTATTTGGCGTGAGACTCTATTTTGTTTGGGGATTGAGATGGCTTGGCGTACGCTCCTGGAGTGGCCGTTTTCCTTGTAGTTGCATTTTGGCTGATAAGAATTTGCTTTTCTGCATGTACAGCTTCAGTTCTGAAATTGGTACATGTCTCTCCTGCTGGTATGGACTGATTTTCTATGCTGCCTTTGGAGTGTGCGATGTAGATTCCAATGCCTCCCCTTTTTTTGCTCTCTGTGGCCGATCGGTTTGTGTACATCTTCGGTATCATATCTATGACATTGTTTCTATGATTTTCTATCTAGCCGTGTATCATATCTATGACATTGTATCTATGATTTTCTATCTAGCCGTGTATCATATCTATGACATTGTTTCTATGATTTTCTTTCTAGCCCTGTATCATATCTATGACATTGTTTTTATGAATTTCTATCTAGCCGTGTATCATATCTATGACATTGTTTCTATGAATTTCTATCTAGCCGTGTATCATATCTATGACATTGTTTCTATGATTTTCTTTCTAGCCCTGTATCATATCTATGACATTGTTTCTATGATTTTCTTTCTAGCCCTGTATCATATCTATGACAATGTTTCTATGATTTTCTTTCTAGCCCTGTATCATATCTATGACATTGTTTCTATGATTTTCTTTCTAGCCCTGTATCATATCTATGACATTGTTTCTATGATTTTCTATCTAGCCGTGTATCATATCTATGACATTGTTTCTATGATTTTCTTTCTAGCCCTGTATCATTGTGGTAATGTAGTTTTATTTGTTATTAAAGAAAGTACTTGTAAACATCAGTGCTTAATGTAGTTTTCTTTGTTATTAAAGAAAGTACTTGTAAACATCAGTGCTTAATGTAGTTTCACTAAGCAGAGTAAAGTTCTACAACCATTTTATCTTTCACAAAATCACACAGAGTTTGCTCTTTTGCTCACTAGAGGGTGCTGTCACTCTGGTTGCCAGGGCAACATGGTGGCTTGGAATACTGGTGGGTGGGGGTAGAGGTGGGATTTGTGGTCGCTGTGGTGGATCTATCAGGAAGTCAGTCTTGCTGAATTCATTGCTGCCTGGAAGCCTAGACACAGAACATGTACATTAGAACATGGTAGAATATCGTTGCATCATTGTTGTTCCCTGTAGAACATGGGAACACAACTGTTATTCACCACTAAATTGTATTTCATGTTAAAACACAAAAAACATCATTCACAACATCCAAAAGGTTTTCAATGATGGGCTATTAAAAACAAACACTGCTATAGTGGAGTACAATACTGCAAACTGTGAATGTGTGATAAATCAAGGATAATGTTACATAGATGTCGATATGGTCCTTGGGAGCTCTCTCCATGGAAAGTTAGGTTAAGTTATTGAATTTAGGCATTGTAACTGTCCTACTCTATGACTCATAAACCTTCTTCTTCTTCTTCTCTGATCATTGCTCACTTAGAACATAACTGGATGAGTCTCAATACAGCTGTAGTTTCTCCTCAAGGGGAGTGATCATGGGCCACAATCTTCTCCTCAGATCAACATTCTGGAACCACTCCTGAAGTGCATGTGCAACTGTTATGTTTACCAGGCTGCAGTAACATAGACAGGTGGTGTGGTACCTATCTTGAGACTGGTGTACAGATGGTACCCACTTGAGTCTGGTGTAAAGGTGGTACCTATCTTGAGTCTGGTGTACAGATGGTACCTATCTTGAGTCTGGTGTGAAGGTGGTACCTATCTTGAGTCTGGTGTAAAAGTGGTCTCTATCTTGAGTCTGGTGTAAAGGTGGGACCTATCTTGAGTCTGGTGTGAAGGTGGTACATATCTTGAGTCTGGTGTAAAGGTGGTACCTATCTTGAGTCTGGTGTACAGGTGGTACCTATCTTGAGTCTGGTGTAAAGGTGGTACCTATCTTGAGTCTGGTGTAAAGGTGGGACCTATCTTGAGTCTGGTGTGAAGGTGGTACCTATCTTGAGTCTGGTGTAAAGGTGGTACCTATCTTGAGTCTGGTGTACAGGTGGTACCTATCTTGAGTCTGGTGTAAAGGTGGTACCTATCTTGAGTCTGGTGTACAGGTGGTACCTATCTTAAGTTTGGTGTACAGGTGGTACCTATCTTAAGTTTGGTGTACAGGTGGTACCTATCTTGAGTCTGGTGTACAGGTGGTGTCTCATTCTGTTGTGGCCAATTCAAAGACGTAGTATGATAACCTGGTCTTGTCAGGACAGTTGGTGGTGTCCGTCATCTGCGTGGTGTTTGGGATGTTCTTCCTGTCACTTGACCTTGAATTGCCCTTTTATTATGACATTTGTTTCTTTATAGTTGATCAGGTATTGTTCCTGTATCTTCCTGTCAGCTTCCTCATTTCATTTGGTGTTACAGTGCGATGGTATCCACTGAATCACTGCTTTCTGAAACCCTTCAGACATTTTCGTCCTCAATTCATTCAGTTCACTGTTCTTGTGGGGTTTGAGTGCCATTATGGCTGATTGTGCATCAGTTCAGTGTTCTGGTGGGGTTTGAGTGCTATTATGCTAGTATGTCGTCATTGGTTTTGTTCGTGACAGCACTGGGTCCTTGAGTGTCACTTCCTTTGAATTTGTCGTGGAGCTACTTCTCTTAGTGGGGACTCAGTGGTCCCGAGGTAAGGTATCTGTCTTGGGTGCCGGAGATTGTGTGTTCAAATCACGGCGGAGACCAGGATTTTTTTTACATGAATCTTCTGGTAAAAATTCTCCCGATCTCTGGGTAGTGAGATCGGACTTCCGTGTTCAGTGTCGAGCACGTTAAAAATTCCTTGGCAGTTGGAAATTGAAATGAGTAGGCTTAACGGCCGCTGTCCGAACAAAATTGAAATTAAAAATCTACCCAAGTTATTTGTATCCCCAGGTGGTTTGTTAAGAGCAGCTATAGATGGCGCCTAACTGGCTGCAGATCTACTTAGTTCTAGTGTTTAGTCTAATAAGATGGACTCACACATCGGTAAAAACCACCCTCCAAGAAACTGGTTGTATACAAACTCTATAGAGTCTTCTAAACCAATATAAAGATGTTAAGTTAAGTCTGCTCTTTCTGTGGTAGTTCATTTGTTGCTGGACTGGATGCTTCAGGAGTCTATTATATTTCTTCGCCTGCTGCATTATTTTATGTCCCATCTATTCTCTATTGACTGGAAACCTGTCAATGTTTCTAGTGCCTCTGTGGGCTTTATGGTTTCAATGATGATGCATGTGGCTTGATTCTGAAATCTACTTATTTTACCTAAGTGTGTTCTTACTGTGTATAGAGTCTTTTGAGGATTGTTATACCTGCACCCAAATTGGTGACTGCCAGCTTTTTTTATCATATACCTCTGGTCATTGCTCTATTTTCAGCCTTTTCTATCTACTTAATCAATGTCATTATACAATTCATGGCAATTCCTAGACACATTGGATTCTGCTTGCTCAGAAACAAGATATGTAATCAAGAGTATCATACTGAAACAACAGACATTCATCAACACATATCTCTGCCAGTCATCCAACACTTTGCATCCAATGGCAACAGGAAATAACAAACACACCTCTTTTATCTTCCAGCACTTTGTATCCAGCACTTTGTGTTTAATGGCCACAGGAAATAACAAACACACCTCTCTGTCATCCAGCACTTTGCATCCAACACTTTGTGTTCAATGGATACAGGAAATAACAAACACACCTCTCTGTCATCCAGCACTTTGTATCCAGCACTTTGTGTTCAATGGCTACAGGAAATAACAAACACACCTCTCTGTCATCCAGCACTTTGCATCCAACACTTTGTGTTCAATGGCTACAGGAAATAACAAACACATCTCTCTAACATGCAACACTTTGTGTCAAATGGCCACAGGAAATATAAAACACAGATCTGTCATCCAACACTTTGCATCCTACACTTTGCAATTCGACATTTTGAATCCGACACTTTGCATCCAATTGCCAAAGGAAATACCAAAATTCCAGAATATCCTAAAAGGAGCTGGTGGCCGAGTTGTTATCATACCATCTTTCTAATCAGAAAGACACTGGTTCATATATTTATGTGATGACCTAGGTTTATTTCAATGGTGAAAGAAGACCTAGCTTGCACACTGTTCAATGTCTGCTGGGGCAAATGACCTACGTTCCTCAGCAATATAAATTGGTTTTGAGTACACTAGCAATGGTATTAAATACAATTATGATAATTTTGAATGATACCTTGAAATCAGCTACAAGTTCAGTGATACTGCAAGCTGGCAGTTCATTTAACATCATTACAGGACAAGTAAAAAAAAAAAATAATTTGTCATGCCGTGCGGCACATAGGAAATATGGTGTTAGGCCCATATTATTTTGTCACCAACGGCACATAGTGGATGATGTGGCCAACATCACGGCCGGCTGCCTTTACTTCCCAGATTTTTCTGGTACCCAATTTCTGTGACTGAGAAGTCAGTGCACTGCGCTACTGCGGCCTTCATTACAGAACAAGACATTGACGTAAATATCAGAAGAGATGAACAAAAGGAAAGGGATTTCACTCACCTTGAGATTAAATTAGGTCTTATTAGAACATTGTCACTGGCATTCAAGTGTCCATCACAGCTGAAGTCCCCACCCCCTCTGTCCCATATCTTGTTATTTGCTGCTGTGATTACACTTAGCTCCTCCCCTTTCACAGCAGCCAAGTTAGAGGAGCTCAGTCTGTTTTTGGTGATCTATGTCGGTTTAAAAAAAACAAAAAGTCTTTTAGTCACATTAGTCAGTTATAGAGGACTAGATATCACAAATATACAACATCTGTTACAGAGGACTGGATATCCCAAATATACTTCTTCTTCTTCTTCATCGTACGCTGTTTACAGCGATATTTACATTGCACTGTTTTATTTTGTTAAGCCTGTGGCTCAGTGCATCCGATTTCAACAGGCGCTTCTATAGGGATGCCCTCCTTAGCCTTTGACTGTCCCCAGCCTATCTGCAAGGCAGCAGTTGTTTTTGGTCAGAGTTGTCTCTCTTAGGGAAGTTGTCTTGCAGGACTAACGAGTCTTCCCCACTCGTGTCTATAGGGTTTGGCAATGATATGATGGACTATGTACTAGTTTGTACTATCCCGGAAGAGAGACAGTCCAGTGTCACTGTGTCTCAGGATCGTCACGTCCTGCCAGAAACGTAGCATATGCATGTGAGTGAGGTATCTCTTTGCTCCTTTTATTTTCTCGGCTCATCTGCAGTGATGGCACGCCTAGCATTCCCCGCCACCTGGGACGTTGTCACAGTAGGGCAGAGGTGCAATGTTCGCTGGACTGCATCTCTTCTGCGTCCATTGGGATGGCTGATAGCAGACAGAGGTAAAGAGCAATGCAGGAATGCATTTGGCCAGGTGTATTTCTGCGGCTCGACCGGGCCGGGCTGAGACGCGAGCCCCAGGTCCCAACCATATCGTGGCCTCCCATCGCAGCGGTGCTGAGATTTAGGGCGGGATTCTGGCTTAGAGGCGTTCGGCCGTAGTCCCTCAGGTGGTAGCTTCGCACCATTGGCTTATCAGCCAAGCACGTGGACCAAATGTCAGCGACCTGCGATTCCTTTCGAAGGAGTGCATTTAACCAGGGGACAAGCCTGGTAATGGCACGGAGATGTTGTTCGCCTGGTGTGCGGACATATCTCATGATCAAGGTGTTGCGTCTCAACAGTTCGCAGTGAGGTGGCTGATCTACTGCTTACGACACCCCGATCGAGAACTAAGTCTTCTACTAGTGGTTTCACACCTCATCGCCGTATAGGGTGAATATCGGGCAGCTTCCCGCCCGCTTTGATCTGCGGACGGCAGAGACCTCTTTGTGCGGCTCGACCGGGTCGGGCTGGGACACGAGCCCCAGGTCCCAACCCTATCGAGGCTTCCCATCGCAGTGATACTGAGATTTAGGGCGGGATTCCGGCTTAGAGGCGTTCGGCCGTAAACCCTCCTATGGTAGCCTCGCGCCGTTGGCTTATCAGCCTAGCACGTGGACCAAATGTCTGCGATTTGCGATTTCTCTCGAGCTGAGCTGGACTACCGTAGCAACGCCCTGTCATTAGTAGGGTAAAACTGACCTGTCTTCCGAGGGTCTAATACCAGCACCCGTTCACTATTAGACCCAACGAATCAATAGAGGACTTTTTAGTCAGTCAGTGACCAAGTGTCTGGAACCTGCGATTTCTGTAGGGTTAAGCAGGGTTACCGTAGCAGACGCTCTTTCATTAGGAGGGTACAACTGACCTGTCTTCCGTGGGTCTAATACCAGCACACGTTCACTATTAGACCCAACGAAAGTGCTCTCGATTTGTTAGTCATTTTACAGTGTTGGCGTGTTGAGTCAAATTAAGCCGCAGGCTCCACTCATGGTAGTGCCCTTCCGTCAATTCCTGCCAAATATACAACAAGTGAAAAGGAGTTCTTCCCTTTTTCTCTATTTTAGTCACTCTTCTTCTACCCAGAGAAGTGTAGAAGTTCTTTTGTATATACTTGCAATCGAGTGTTCAGACAAACAGGTGATTGACCTCTTGTGTCTTTGCATGATGGAGCCTCCTTTTCATCTTCATGCAGGAATGGGTAGAAATGTCAATACCTTTAGAAATTTTGCCTGACCAGTGGCAAACAGTCTGCTCTTTTTACTTTTCAACTACCAAATCTTCAATTATGTGCACAGCTTGTACATGGAACGTTTATCATTCATCTGTGATATGATTAGGTGCCTGATCTCTCCTCTCTTGAGACCAGGGGAAGCTTGAAACTTGTGGAATTAACTTCAATGAACTTCATTGTACTATTCTGGAAGGTCCTACAGTTTCATAGTTATGAAGAAAGACTCAGAAAAATAGGCATTAGAGTTTCTCGAAAAGAGAAGAATTCGAGGTGATTTATTTCAGGTTTATAAGATAATCAATGGAAAGGATAAATGAGACTATACCAAGGATGTGCAAGAGCAGAATTTTGACTTGTGAAATAAAGTGTTTGAGGAAAGTCATCGGTGTTACCAGAAGAGACAGAATGCGGAATGATGACATTCGAAGTGTGGTCGGCACTACATCTTGTGTCGAATACATTTCCAGGCAGAAAATAAGTTGGTTTGGTCATCTCATGAGAATGCACCCTCATCATCTTCCACTGATGGCTTACAACGCTGGTAGATCTGGCTACAGGGCAAGGGGGCGAGGTAGGTGGATAGATGACATTAAAGTGATTGTGCAACGACAAGGGCTCACATTGACCGACGCAACGCACTTAGCGCAGGATAGACGACTCAAGCTCCCCACAACGCTAAACGGCACAAGTGGAAAGAAAACTAACTAACTAACCAAATTTTTTTCTAAATACAACCACCCACAAGAACACGAAGGCACAGCTACAAATTAATTAAAGTAAGGTCCAGATTAGATACCAGGAAATACTTTTTAGTCAGAGAGTGGTGAATGCTTGGAATGCATTGCCACAGGAAATAGTGGAGGCAGGGTCAATACGTGCATTCAATAATAGATTGGACGTGCATGGGTATTTTTTAATCAAGTGAATGTAAAAGAAGCTGGTTGTACACAGACTCTGCAGAGTCTTCTAAACCAGTTTAAAGACGTTAAGTTAAGTGAATCAGTTTACAGTTTTCAAACCACACACCCCCACCCCTCCACTCCCCCATATTGCACTTTCATGTCTTGAAATACGAGCACCTAACTCTCAGCTATAGTGCCGCCACTTTTACAAAGAGTCATTACAAACCATCATCATCCATTCAACCAACCAATACTCCTCAGCTACACGTGGAACACATGTCTTCAACAAATGCCCACCAAGTCTCATGTCCTTAGCCATCCATTTCAGCTATCTCCAAGTATTTAATGGAGTCGGATCAATTAACCATTTCCCATTTTCTGCCTCATGCTTTTTTCTGTGTCTTGGTCTTCCTCTATTTCTCTTACCTCTGGCATTTCAAAACAGTAACTGCCTTGAAATGACATCAGCTAGTTTTCTTAATGTGTCTCCTGTCCAACGCCAGCATCTTCTCCTTTCCTTCCCCTCCACTGCTGTTTGCCTGGTACTTTCTAACAGCTCTTCATTCACAATCTTACCATACCATTTCAATAACTTTATGAGTTTGTTCACATATTAATGAGCGTCTGATTAACATAGTGTTCGAGCACTCACTTATTACAGCAAAAGTATGAGGTCTAACTACTGATGCCAACACTCTCCAGTCAATCCAGATGCAAGTGGGTACCTGGCTTTCTATTTGGGAGGAAAGCAGTAAGGGGAACTGGCAACCTGGCCACATAAAGAAGCTGAGACTAATGAAGTGTCTAACACGTCATCCCTGATAGCAGTGTCTGCTATGGGACTGCCTTTACCGTTTCACATTTATGAATGGTTGTTTTTTGTTGTTTTTGTTTGTTGCTCTTTTTGTTAATTTTGTTGCTCTCCATGTTTCATGGCCGTACAATAGGACTGACTTTACATTTTCACTGAAGACTTTTATCATCTTCCTGCTTATTTTGCTCCAAGAAAAGATTGGCTCAATCAGTGGAGTTGGTCTACTAGCACAAAGTCAGTACTCATTTCATTGACCCTGTGGTGGCAGGTTTCTGTAGTACGTTGTATTACATAATGATGTTCCTAGCTAGCCCCACCTACAACCATTAGTTACATTTTATGGCCTGCATAATTGAGTGCAACAATCCTATTCTTTCCTCCCCAATAATGGGTTCAGGAACCCACCTTGGATAACATTAGGGACTCACCTTGGATAACATTAGGGACCCACCTTGGATAACATTAGGGACCCACCTTCATGCAAGAGCTTGTGGATTAAAGTAAGAAGAGTAGAGAGAAGTCTGAACAAAAAGGAGGGTAAGAGGGTAGTTATCCAGATAGAAGAAGGAGGAGTGCCTCATAATAAAGTCAGGTAAGTTTCAAGATACCTCTACACCTCACGGTAGAAGAGGAGCGACTAAGTAAGTTTCAAGATATTTGGCTCTAGATATATCATAGTTTATTCTAGAAACATTTTCTCACCTGAACTTGATCCTTGCCTTGTACCAGCACAGCATACAATGAGTGCCCCACAATATCATTTGCCTCAATTATGCAGATGTTCCGACAAACAACTCCATGTTTTTCATTATCATAAATGCCATTTCCTGTCAGGCTGACCTGTAAGAAGGAAGTTATGATACTGAACTGTAAGGAAAGAGAGACAACTGATAATTTAAAAATATGAGAACGCAGACAAAGACTGAGCTATAAATAATGTGAGATTAAAAGAAGTGATAGAAAGTATGAAAAAGAATAGAGTGAGATAACGAGAAGTAATAGAAGATATTCTTCTACTTCGGTATTGGACCTGAAAAAGACGTGTCGTAGTTTACAGTGAGGCTGCTATATCTGCACTTTTCGGCCCAACACATGTGATTTCAACAGGTTTTTTTAAGTACAGGATTTGTCTTCCCATTGCAATTTCTATTCCTTGGCCAGACTACACTAGTGCAGCCTGTTTCCAGGGCCACCACATGGAGGCGGAATAGGGTCTTGGTCATGACAGCAGTCTTGCATGAGATTTAATAAAAACTAGCTGCTGTCATCTTGTTGCCTTTTGTCAAACTGGTGTCATGAGTGAAATAATGACCAATGTTGCCTTAACATCTTCCTGGTGTCATGAGTGGAATAATGACCAATGTTGCCTTATATCAAACTGGTGTCATGAGTGGAATAATGACCAATGTTGCCTTTTGTCAAACTGGTGTCATGAGTGGAATAATGACCAATGTTGCCTTTTGTCAAACTGGTGTCATGAGTGAAATAATGACCAATGTTGCCTTTTGTCAAACTGGTGTCATGAGTGGAATAATGACCAATGTTGCCTTTTGTCAAACTGGTGTCATGAGTGGAATAATGACCAATGTTGCCTTTTGTCAAACTGGTGTCATGAGTGGAATAATGACCAATGTTGCCTTATATCAAACTGGTGTCATGAGTGGAATGACCAATGTTGCCTTAACATCTTCCTGGTGTCATGAGTGGAATAATGACCTTAACATCTTCCCATGTATAACTCACCACACCACCCCAAAAAATGTAATAAAAATTAAATGTTTTAATACTTGTTAAAATATAATACACAAGTTACACTATATAGAAAAATGGATACACTGGCATAAAAATATAACTTTATGTTATTTGTGATAAGTACTGGACTTTGAATACCTCATGGGTTGACTTGTCATGCGATGATGAATATATTGCTTGAAAAGAACCATGCCATTGAAACTAATCATGGCTTCAACACGTGCATATCTGCTAGGATTGTAAACAAAAAAAGCAGATAGCTTCTAGGCCTAGACTACAGACAGACCACAGACAAGTCTGCTAGATTCAGTGAAACTTTCAATACTAACTTATCAATCCATCACTCCAGGCTTGTCACATCAGTAATGACCTCAACTTCAGTCTCATCAGTAATGACCTCAACTTCAGTCTCAGTAATGACCTCAACTTTAATCTCAGTAATGACCTCAACTTCAGTTTCAGTAATGACCTCAACTTCAGTCTTAGTAATGACCTCAACTTCAGTCTCAGTAATGACCTCAACTTCAGTCTCAGTAATGACCTCAACTTCAGTCTCAGTAATGACCTCAACTTCAGTCTCCACATCATTGTCAACTGCGTTTTTATTCAAAATGTTTTAGGTTCAAATCACATGTGCATGTTGTATATTGTTTCCTGGTTGACTGACCGCTTCTCGTAGTTGATTCAGCTGTAAATGGGTGCCTGACAAAGTCAGCTTAAAATTTAGGAGCTGTCCTTCGAACTACGAAGTCCGTGTTCTGTCATCTGCACTTTCATCAACCAAAGGGACTGAGTACATATAGGAGTGCCCAGGTGCAATGAAGTTAGTTCTTTGGACCATTTTCCCTTTCCACGTTTGTTCATTCTCAATCACCCGCTACCAAGCTCTGAAAAAGGCATTGCAAGTAGCAGGATGTTATCTGGAGAATGGAATGCATTGTGTCGTAGTTTACAGCTTGACTGCGATATTTGCACTTTTCGGTCTGACACATCAGACTTTAGAAGGCATTTTTTGAGTACCGGGTTAGCCTTCCCTCTTTGATCTCTTCTCTTTAGCCAGTCTGTTCTGTTGCAGCCTGTTATCCAGGATCACCTCCTGGGGGTGTAGAAGAGTCTTGGCAGCTCTGGTACGCTGGTCCTAATGCTAACAGTCAGCTATGGGTCACTGACCACCGTAGCTCTTGCAACTGCTCTGTATCTTGATCCAGGTGTCATATTCAGAAACACTTTCTTCATCACAACTGAGATACCTGCCATAGTTAAGTACACTTTTCATATCCTGTAGCCATCCAATGAGAATGACAAAAGCCATGATTGTCACAGATTAATGACGGACTTTGAAAACTTGTAAATTTCCCAATAGAGCAGCTACTGACACCATTTTGGCCTCAAATTTTTTTTGGTAAAAATTTGTTTGGGCGTTCGCCTTAATCTATTCCCCAAGGCGTGTGTGCGTTACACTGTGGTTTTTATTTTGCGCCTGTCGGCCCAGTGCATCCGACTTCAGCATGCATTTTATGTAAGGGTCTGCTTCCTCCTGCATTTTCTAAGGGTTTGCTTCCCCGGGGTAACGGCCGGTGCTGTGATGGGGATCGAACCCAGCACCTTCTGGTTGTGAGCCGTGCCACTTAACCACTAGGCCACGCCGTCCCCAATGGTCTCAAATGAAACAAGGATATCCACTAAAATTTCGAAAGTTTATTTTTGTGCCAAATTTTCCCTCATTGTACAAAATTGTCCCTCATTGTACTGAAATTAAGGTCAGAGAGTGGACTTGGCACTTTGCAGCATGTTGGGGTGTATGGATATGGACATTTTGCAAGCGCTTTTGACCACATTAAGGTGTAAACGGATAACCACACCCAAAAAACAAAATTGAGACTAGTATAAAACAAACATTCAGATCTGACCTTATCAAAAGCTGAAGTAACTATTCCACTTCCTCTGTTATTTGTGATGCTGTTGACCTCAATAATGGCTGGTGAATTATGGGCCATATGAATCCCGTCCTTCTGATTTGCATGTATAGCATTGTAGAGCATTCGTATCTCTTTGTTGATTTCTATAAGTACTCCTTCACCTGAAAGTTCATAATACTTTTGTCAGAATATTTTCTTCTGTCACATAACATGTGGTTGGTAAAACTACTCTCACATAACATGTGGTTGGTACAACTACTCTCACATAACATGTGGTTGGTACAACTACTCTCACATAACATGTGGTTGGTACAACTACTCTCACATAACATGTGGTTGGTACAACTACTCTCTCATAACATGTGGTTGGTACAACTACTCTCACATAACATGTGCTTGGTACAACTACTCTCTCATAACATGTGGTTGGTACAACTACTCTCATATAACTTGTGCTTGGTACAACTACTCTCTCATAACATGTGGTTGGTACAACTACTCTCTCATAACAATATGCTTAGCACAACCAAAAAGTTTCAATATCTGGCAAGATAAGAAACAATTTGACTACTTGCACCGATCTTGCAAAAAATCAGATCCGGCAAATTATAGACCGGTGAGTTTAACGAGCATAGTCTGTAAATTGTTAGAGTCAATAATCAAAGAAAACATTGTAATGCATTTAGACAAATTTAATCTAATTAGAAATAGTCAGCATGGGTTTACTAGAGGGAGATCATGCTTAACAAATCTATTAGAATTCATGGAGGAGGTTACTAAAATCATAGATAAAGGGGAGCCAGTGGATGTTATTTATCTAGACTTTGCAAAGGCCTTTGATAGAGTACCTCATCAAAGATTATTTCGAAAGTTAAAATCACATGGAATAGGTGGCGAAGTTGCCAAATGGATTGAAAATTGGTTAACGGGAAGAAGGCAGAGGGTGGGCATAAATAAGGAGTACTCTGAGTGGAGTGAAGTGAAAAGTGGTGTGCCACAGGGCTCGGTTTTGGGACCAATTTTGTTCTTGATATATATAAATGATTTGGACATTGATATGAGATCCATGATTGCAAAATTTGCTGATGACACAAAACTATGCAGTAGTGTCTCATCTAAAGCGGAAGTGGATATATTGATGTCGGATTTAGATAAAATTCGAGAATGGTCTGTAAGCTGGCAAATGGAGTTTAATGTAGATAAATGTACAGTCATCCACATGGGTAGATCCAATATGGAACATAATTACAGAATGGGAGAAGACAATATTAGAAAGATAGATAAGGAAAGGGACCTAGGGGTTATAATAGATCATACAGGAAAGGTGAGTGAGCAAGTTAAGGTAGCAGTGAAAAAGGCAAATGCAATGTTAGGTATTGTAACAGTTCCCGCCGGAGCAAGGGGAGTTTAGGATGCCTGAACATGTTAAAGCTTAAAGCTACATGAATGCATGTCAAGGTCACTCACTGTCTCAGCAAAGGAGAACAGAGTTGGGTTAAGGAATGTGGACAGGTAGAAACTGACCACTGGCCTTCCGATTTTGGTAGGGGGAGATTGATTGACAGACGAAATTGGCAACGGGGCTTGCTGCGAGAGAATGAGTGACAGGTGTGCAAAGTGTTTCGTTCCAATTGGAATTGAAGATGACCATACCTGAGATCGATTGGTCAAGCTCTGGCCTTGCTTGAGGATATATAACTCGAGACAAAGTTTAGCTCGAGAGGCTGGATGAGAGATGGAGAGGCTGGGGAGAGTGAGAGGCTGTATGGAGGAGAGAGAGACTGAATGTGGATAGTATGTTTAACTCACCGACTTAGATAGAGGAGCGATTGATTGACGGTTGGACGAATGTTTAGTGATAGAACAGGATCGCTCAAATAGGTGTGTGAGTTTTGCATTAATAGATAATCTGAACGTGTGTTTGTAAGCAAGGACACATTGTGAACGAGTATGTCGAGATCGCCCGCCTGAGGGGATTTCAGTAAGGAAGAGTATTTGATAAGGTGTGTTGAAGACGCAGTTAAGGCGATGTGTGTGGGATGTAATTGCAAGGCAATAGAACTGGGTTTTTAGATCGTTGGGAATTCCATCAATAGCTAATGCTTACAATTCCCGTTTTAGTAGAATGTTTAGTTAAGATATGTATTATATTGTGTTTGTAATTTCTCTACTCATTCTATGATATGAGTATGATTTAATAAATATGCCACCTGATGTGTGATATGTCATTTACTGAGTATGGTCATGATGATGTGGATGAGTGTGAGAATGGTTCTAAGTTAGATCACGGCCAGGGCAAGCAGAGGGTCTGTTACACGTTATTATTATTTTGGTGCCGTGACCAGGATAGTCGTGGTAGATTTATAAATATAGTGCGTGTGTAGCTATAGATCTTGATTCGCATGTTTAACACAAGTGTCGCAGTTATATATAACTTGTGTGTGTAGTTAGGAATAGAGGAGTAGCTAGTGGTTAGAGTGTTAGTACCATAGACAGCTTTTCCAATCATCTGACTGGTAAGTGTGACATTTTTCTTCCACCTATTGTTGTATTATTGACAAGACTTTGTGCGTACTTGACAGTCTTATAAATTTTTTTGGTGGGCCAGACGGGTTTATTCAATATGTCGAGGTTGGACAATGTTAAACAATGTTATCATTGTCTAGCTTTTGGACATTTGTCTAGTTTAGTATCTTTTGAAGGGGGCATTAACAGGTGCTCATCTGTGGGGCACGAGCAGGAGTGAAGGTTGATGGCATTTGATCATGTTTTTGTGTGCAAATATTTTGACATTTGCATTTGGTGTTTGGGTTTTGACTAATGGTATTACTTGCATTTTTAGTGGGTTGTATGGTCGATATAGTATGCATTGAATTTTTCTTTATTTTGTTGTTGTTTTTTTTTTTTGTTGTTGAATCATCATGTTTACAGGTATTTGATACAGGTTATTTAGGTGATCTACAGAGCAGTATATCTCATCCAGACTGTAGGCCTCCGCAAGCACAAGTCACCACGAGTTCCAGAATCACATGTATGTGGAGTCTTTGCAGAGAAGACTACATTGATCAGAAGTTTTAATATTGACTATGACATATGTTGTCAAATATCGTTTTTGTGGGAAACATAAAGAATTTTGCTGTTTTCTTTGAGAGGGGATAGCTGTCAAGAGAGACAATGATAACTAGCCTGAGGATAACCCACGTAAGTTCGTGGCCTCACAGGAGTTAGTATGAAGTGAATCGTCGGCCAGGCGTGTAATGAGACCGCCTGAGAAAATTGACCTGAACTGGTCGTGTGTAACAATGAAGGTTCGTGTCCTTAGAGGAAGGCACGGGAACAGGTCGAGGTATATTGACCTCAATGAGTAAGGAGAATTCCTTAAGGTGTTTCTGTTTTGATGAGTTAAAGGTCCCGCAGGGACAGACTTTGGTGTATTTGACTGCAAAACGATGTAAAAGTGGTGGTTTGTGTTGTAAAAACGCCCAGCCACAGTGTTTTTCTTCTGCTTGTATTGATTGTGTATGTATTACAAAAAGTTTATATGTATCAAATGACATGTCTTTTTATGCATGTACGATGTGAGTGAAGTTGTAAACAGGAGTAGTGTTTACATTTTGGATAGTAGAGACGAAAATGGTGGTCATTTGCCAGATGAAAAAAATGACCATCCATGTTTCGGTCTGTAGTTTAGGGAGGTAATGTAACAGTTCCCGCCGGAGCAAGGGGAGTTTAGGATGCCTGAACATGTTAAAGCTTAAAGCTACATGAATGCATGTCAAGGTCACTCACTGTCTCAGCAAAGGAGAACAGAGTTGGGTTAAGGAATGTGGACAGGTAGAAACTGACCACTGGCCTTCCGATTTTGGTAGGGGGAGATTGATTGACAGACGAAATTGGCAACGGGGCTTGCTGTGAGAGAATGAGTGACAGGTGTGCAAAGTGTTTCGTTCCAATTGGAATTGAAGATGACCATACCTGAGATCGATTGGTCAAGCTCTGGCCTTGCTTGAGGATATATAACTCGAGACAAAGTTTAGCTCGAGAGGCTGGATGAGAGATGGAGAGGCTGGGGAGAGTGAGACGCTGTATGGAGGAGAGAGAGACTGAATGTGGATAGTATGTTTAACTCACCGACTTAGATAGAGGAGCGATTGATTGACGGTTGGACGAATGTTTAGTGATAGAACAGGATCGCTCAAATAGGTGTGTGAGTTTTGCATTAATAGATAATCTGAACGTGTGTTTGTAAGCAAGGACACATTGTGAACGAGTATGTCGAGATCGCCCGCCTGAGGGGATTTCAGTAAGGAAGAGTATTTGATAAGGTGTGTTGAAGACGCAGTTAAGGCGATGTGTGTGGGATGTAATTGCAAGGCAATAGAACTGGGTTTTTAGATCGTTGGGAATTCCATCAATAGCTAATGCTTACAATTCCCGTTTTAGTAGAATGTTTAGTTAAGATATGTATTATATTGTGTTTGTAATTTCTCTACTCATTCTATGATATGAGTATGATTTAATAAATATGCCCCCTGATGTGTGATATGTCATTTACTGAGTATGGTCATGATGATGTGGATGAGTGTGAGAATGGTTCTAAGTTAGATCACGGCCAGGGCAAGCAGAGGGTCTGTTACAGTATGATAAAAAGAAATATTAAACATAGGAGCAAGGAAGTGATCGTCAAACTGTATAAAGCTTTAGTTAGACCTAGATTGGAGTACTGTGTACAGGTGTGGAGTCCTTATCATAGAGGGGACATAAACATGCTAGAAAGAATACAAAAAAGAGCGACAAAGATGATAGTGGGATTCCAGAATTACAGTTATGAGGAACGACTCAGAAAAACCGGCCTACAGTGTCTCGAAGAGAGAAGAATTCGTGGTGACTTAATACAGGTTTATAAGATGATCAGAGGAATCGATAAATTAGACTATAACAAGTTTTTTAAAATACAGCCACCTACAATAACACGAGGGCATAGCTACAAGCTGATTAAAGAGAGGTCCAGGTTAGATATTAGGAAATATTTTTTTAGTCAGAGAGTGGTGTCTGCTTGGAATGCATTGCCAGGGGAGGTAGTGGAGGCAGGGACAGTTAATGCATTTAAGAATAAATTGGATGCGCATAGCTTTTAGAGCAAGGTGATGTAAATGTAACTGGTTGTATACAGACTCTGCAGGGTCTTCTAAACCAGTATAAAGATGTTAAGTTAAGTTAAGATCTTCACTTATAAAAATTAAGTAGATATAGAAAGAATATTCCAGCAGCACAACCTCCTCATGGCCAGTACAACCAACCAGCATACAAGAAATAACGGGAAAGCCAAAGTTACCATGGACTGAGATTAACAAACCATCCAAAAATGAATAATAGTGATTAACGATAACTAACTCCCTGCTGTCTTATAGGCAGACTTAGGACAGTCAAAAGTTTGAGAGAGCCCCCCCCCCCCCCCCCCCAATAATTTGCTCCAAACGCATGTGTTGGTGTTGTTCAGAAAGTCACAGATGTGGAAGTACAATTGTAAAATTAGACACAATGTAAATCGCGTTTGCAGAAGAGAATTGCACATTCAAAAACTAACCAACCAGATATATAAGCGGTGACTAAATGGGTAGGGCACTGGGCTAGTTATTCCATCCTGTTGGACTATAAGCCTCACAAAAATAAGACCTTTGCTTCTCTTGACTGAAGTGATATTTTTATTTATTCCATTTTTCTATTAAAAACAGATAGCTGACAGGTTTCCTTCGGCCAGGTTTCAGGAAACTAAATTCCGATATATGACAAAAACAGTTGTGCATAATATCAGTTAACTAAAGTAAACACAGAACAGGCATAACCAATGAGCATAACTAACAAAGGACAGGCATAACTAACGAGCAAATAACTTTGAAAGATGTGCCTGGAAACTTGCCACAGCGGGACATATTGAATACAAAAAAGACTGGAAAACAGTGAAGAAACTTATGAGAAGACAGGACAGGACAACTAGAAAACAGTGAAGAAACATGAGAAGACAACTAGAAAACAGCGAGAAGACATGACAAGACACAACATCACAAAGTAGATAAAACAATGGGAAAAAACACAAAACATACATCACAAAGTAGATAAAACAATGGGAAAAAACACAAAACATACATCACAAAGTAGATAAAACAATGGGAAAACACACAAAACATACATCACAAAGTAGATAAAACAATGGGAAAAAACACAAAACATACATCACAAAGTAGATAAAACAATGGGAAAAAACACAAAACATACATCACAAAGTAGATAAAACAATGGAAAAAAACACAAAACATACATCACAAAGTAGATAAAACAATGGGAAAAAACACAAAACATACATCACAAAGTAGATAAAACAATGGGAAAAAACACAAAACATACATCACAAAGTAGATAAAACAATGGGAAAAAACACAAAACATACATCACAAAGTAGATAAAACAATGGGAAAAAACACAAAACATACATCACAAAGTAGATAAAACAATGGGAAAAAACACAAAACATACATCACAAAGTAGATAAAACAATGGGAAAAAACACAAAACATACATCACAAAGTAGATAAAACAATGGGAAAAAACACAAAACATACATCATAAAGTAGATAAAACAATCAAGAAAACAAAATTACATGCAACATCACAATTTTCATCAAACACTACTGGTATTGCATTTCACAAAAGTATGAGAAACCCAAGTAAAACTTTTAGCATTACCCCTGATTTGCAGAAATATTACAACTTTAAACTGACTATTGTTGTTGTTGAATGCTCACAATAGCAGGATTACTCTTTTGTGTGCCCTAAAAAGGACATTAAGTGGTGGGTTATCGTAGCTTTCCTCACATTCTGATGAGGGTGGACCAGTTTTTCCTCCAGGTGGTTGTGCTATGCTTGGCCTCATCTACGTGTTGCTCACTACTACGGGGATCATGTAAATCCCTGACCTTGTTAGTCAGGCTGCCATGAAAACAGCCCGTTTAAAAGGAAAGGCTGCGAGGAAGCCAAGTTGAAAGGTCTTGGCCAGAATATTTTGCCTGACCCTGACTAACATATCTGATCAGTATATTTTTCCTGACCAGACATTAGTCTTCCTCCCCTAAACTGACTATAAAAACTCTGCAATAACACTGCCGAATCTGCACACATCTTTCTTACCTTTATTAAAGTAGATATTATTGTACTGCAGTAGTGCATAAATATTGTGTGGTTCAGGTAATGACAGCCCATCACTACATTGGGAAAATGATCTATGGCTCAAATCTGGTAGAAACTGTTGCAGATGGCTTTCCATAGAACTTGTCTGACAACAAATAAATACAACATCGGATTATTTCTTGTATCTTCTTTGGGGAGGGAGGAGGTATGGGTTATCGGGAAGAGTGTGTTTACTAAGCAGTCATGTAGATCCCTTATCCACTTTTGAGAGAGACAGAAGGGGTGTGCGTGCGTGTGTATGTGGTGTGGGGTGGGGGGGCATCATAGGGAAGAGTGTGTTTACTAAGCAGTCATGTAGATCCCTCATCCACTTTTCGGAGAGACAGAATTGTGTCTACCTCTGGCAAGTCAGCTCTCTATTTTTCTCTCATTTATAGAAATGTCTACCTCTGGCAAGTTGGCTCTCTATTTTTTTCCTTTCAACATCAGTTTCAACAAAGTGTTATGTAATTGAACAAAATATCTGAACTGTCTGACTCTTGATTTTGTTCATTCTTATTTTACCCATGTCTTCAAGACCTCCTTAACTAATTGATTTCCTTCCCACAAGATGAGCCCCATTCTTCATTCCACAACTAAAAGATCTCAATACTAGCCTCCAACTAGTTCATTGCTAGTGTCTCTGCACCATGAAGTAGTGGCGACTGTAGCTAGCACTTCATTACTTTATGTACACAGTACAATGCCATTACAATGGGGTGCACATTGGATTGGTCATTTCATTTTTTTCACAGAATATTCCAGAAATAACTGTAAGAGCACATAGATGCTTTCAAGCAGACTTTCTGCAAGGAGGGAAACTGTAATGGTGGCTTTATGCTCTTAATGGAATGAGAAATGCAGGATGATGTAGCTCCTATGTTTTACCTCACATGATGGCTGGTCTCGCATCATTACTCCACAGTGCCCATTGTTACATATCTGGTTGCCCTGGATACTCAAGTTGGCAGCAGCCATTATCCAAATACCACAGCCAGCATTGCCTGAAAAATTAAATAAACAGATGACCATTACACATGGATTGATCCCCAAACTGTTTAAAGAGTACAAGAAATTTGTCTTCCTTTTCTTCAGTCAACTGATGCTGTGCTTCTAGCTTTGTGAGGTTCACGAAGAAGACCGTGTTTGAGGTCTTCATCACAACCCCAAAGCTATTCAAGCATAGAAGCTCCCCTGAGTCAGACTGTCTCTCTTGGATCTGCATAAGTGGGACAGTCCTGCAAGATATGTTCTGGTGTTTGTTTGGGTGCTCTGCAAACGCACCTGCTGAAATCTCTTCTTCTTCTTCTGTGTTCTTTCTCAATCTCCCACTATCAAGCCCTGAACAGGGCTTTGCAAGTAGCAGGATGTAGTCCGGAGAACGGAATGTGTTGGGTCGCTAGTTTACAGCTTAACTGCGATAATTGCACATTTTGGTCTGACACATCCGTCTTCTGCAGGCTGGTATCTCTGAGACCCATTCTGTGGAAGTGGGCCTTGAGTCTGCAATGTCCCGTTCTGAGTCTGAAGATCTTTGTCTGCCCATCTCTGCCAAGTTTGTCTATGCTGTCATTTTATGGCTGGTATTCTTTGTGCTGGTCTCTCCATTCTGTCTTCATGGATTGCTTTATGAGTGTCTTTACTTCTTTATAGCTTTGTGAATGGCGAGTCTGTATTCCGCCACTTCCAGCTTTTGCAAACTCATCTGTCTTCTCATTTCCAAGGAACCAACAGTGGGTTGGAATCCAATGTAGAACTAAATCACTTTTTTGAGACAGTAACTCGATGTTATATCTTATTTCTAATGAGAGTCTTGTTTGGGACTTGAGATAACTTGGAATCTGCTCCTGGAGCCTGTTAGAATGAGTGCAAGAAGTAAATGGGACACATTGCCATGGTAACACATACAAATAAGATTAGATTGTTCCACACTAACTTAAGACAAGTCCTACTGAATGTAAGATTAGATTGTTCCACACTAACTTAAGACCAGTCCTACTGAATGTAAGATTAGATTGTTCCACACTAACTTAAGACCAGTCCTACTGAATGTAAGATTAGATTGTTCCACACTAACTTAAGACCAGTCCTACTGAATGTAAGATTAGATTGTTCCACACTAACTTAAGACCAGTCCTACTAAATGTAAGATTAGATTGTTCCACACTAACTTAAGACCAGTCCTACTGAATGTAAGATTAGATTGTTCCACACTAACTTAAGACCAGTCCTACTGAATGTAAGATTAGATTGTTCCACACTAACTTAAGACCAGTCCTACTGAATGTAAGATTAGATTGTTCCACACTAACTTAAGACCAGTCCTACTGAATGTAAGATTAGATTGTTCCACACTAACTTAAGACCAGTCCTACTGAATGTAAGATTAGATTGTTCCACACTAACTTAAGACCAGTCCTACTGAATGTAAGATTAGATTGTTCCACACTAACTTAAGACCAGTCCTACTGAATGTAAGATTAGATTGTTCCACACTAACTTAAGACCAGTCCTACTGAATGTAAGATTAGATTGTTCCACACTAACTTAAGACCAGTCCTACTGAATGTAAGATTAGATTGTTCCACAGTAACTTAAGACCAGTCCTACTGAATGTAAGATTAGATTGTTCCACACTAACTTAAGACCAGTCCTACTGAATGTAAGATTAGATTGTTCCACACTAACTTAAGACCAGTCCTACTGAATGTAAGATTAGATTGTTCCACACTAACTTAAGACCAGTCCTTCTGAATGTAAGATTAGATTGTTCCACACTAACTTAAGACCAGTCCTACTGAATGTAAGATTAGATTGTTCCACACTAACTTAAGACCAGTCCTACTGAATGTAAGATTAGATTGTTCCACAGTAACTTAAGACCAGTCCTACTGAATGTAAGATTAAATTGTTCCACACTAACTTAAGACCAGTCCTACTAAATGTAAGATTAGATTGTTCCACACTAACTTAAAACCAAGAACGGTCCTACAAAATGCCTAGCAAACAGGTCATCTAACTGAGAGCATCATATTAAAACTGTCAACCTTCACCAACTGTCATCTCAACGGACTACTTTGTGATCAATGGCAGGACCACAAGCACAGATGTGGGACCATGAGCACAGATGTGGGAACACAAGCACAGATGTGGGAACATGAGCACAGATGTGAGACCACGAGCACAGATGTGAGACCACGAGCACAGATGTGGAACCACAAGCACAGATGTGGGACCACAAGCACAGATGTGGTACCACGAGCACAGATGTGAGACCACGAGCATAGATGTGAGACCACGAGCATATATGTGGTACCACGAGCACAGATGTTGGATCACGAGCACAGATGTGGGACCACAAGCACAGATGTAGGACCACAAGCACAGATGTGGGACCACGAGCACAGGTGTGGGACCACGAGCCCAGATGTGGGACCATGAGCACAGATGTGGGATCACGAACACAGATCTATGACAAAGAACAGATCATCAAATATTGTTGAAGATTAAGGAGAACAAGTTTAGTTGGGTAGGACACACTCTCAGAAAGAAACCTAACAATATAGCCAGACATGTGCTAGATTTGTTTTAGAAAAATGGAAGAAGAAGCTACACAAATTTTAATCTGATGGGTTAGCTGCCAATCACAAGTGATGGTGGTGACATCATCAGATGGTTTTGTTGTGATGAGGTTTTGTTTTGATGATGTAACTTGCGCTGTATTTGGATTACAGTGAGAGAGCAACTGTGATAGTCATTAACCTTACTCTCTGGTCCCAAGCTGCATTGTACCAGTGGCAAGACATAAGTCAAAATGAGTGGAGGTAATTCAGGAAGCAGGGACTCTGGTCCCACCTCCCTCGAGACCAGATGTTACTTCAAACCTGCGAAACTCGATAGACTATGGTTTCCGTTTATCGCTTTGAGAGGCAAGTGCCTTACCTCTTGACCACAGCGACCCCCAATATGATGGGTTGTGTTAAAGTAGATAATCAGAGGAATCAATGGAATGTGATTATTGCAGTCGTATGGACCAAAGTCAATAACAAGAAATAAGTCAAAGTCACACTAGCATCAGCTTTTATAACAATACATAAAAAACAGCCACTAACCACTGATTAAGTTGTTCTCAATTGATCCCTTTCCATTCACACCAACCACAACGCCATCACTGATCCCGTTGATAATACTGTTACCCCTGACAAGTGAGCAACTTCCATTACGGATATCGATGCCACCCCAGTTATTTCCCTTGATCACATTATCTGAAAAGACAAAATAAACTAATCTATGTCAGACAAAATACATATTGTTAATGACTCAGGTCAGTGATTAATGTTGGCTGACAACCATGTATTGTTAATGACTCAGATCAGTGATTAATGTTGGCTGACAACCATGTATTGTTAATGACTCAGGTCAGTGATTAATGTTGGCTGACAACCATGTATTGTTAATGACTCAGATCAGTGATTAATGTTGGCTGACAACCATGTATTGTTAATGATTCAGGTCAGTGATTAATGCTGGCTGACAACCATGTATTGTTAATGATTCAGGTCAGTGATTAATGCTGGCTGACAACCATGTATTGTTAATGATTCAGCACGCTCGAGATGTGAGGAAAGCTACTGCAACCCGTCACTTAACGTCCTTTTCAGGACGCACTTAAGTGTAACCTACTCATTGTGGGCATTCAAACAACAACAACAACAACTGTCCCTGCCTCCACTACTTCCTGTGGCAATACATTCCAAGCATTCACCACTCTCCCACTAAAAAAAATTTCCTAATATCTAATCTGGACCTTTCTTTATTTAATTTGTAGCTATGCCCTCTTGTTCTTGTAGGTGGTTGTATTTTGAAAAAAACTTGTTTTAGTCTAATTTATTTGTTCCTTTGCTACCTCATAGTAACAACAATCACAAATATAAATATTTAAAGTATTTTCCCCCAGAATGCTTAGAATACTGACATTAGCTATCATTGCTACTACTTTATTTGGCTTGGCTTCGTTCGTTCTCAATCTCCCGCTACCAAACCCTGAAAGGGCTTTAGTAGCAGAACGTAGTCCAGAGAACGGAATGCGTTGTCATAGTTTACAGCTTGACTGTCTTGGCTTCGTTCGTTCTCAATCTCCCGCTACCAAACCCTGAAAGGGCTTTAGTAGCAGAACGTAGTCCAGAGAACGGAATGCGTTGTGTCGTAGTTTACAGCTTGCCTACAATATTTGCACCTTTCAGTCCAACACATCCGACTTCAGCAAACATTTTTTGAGTACCGGGTTAGCATTCCCTCTTCAATCCCTTCTCCTTAGCCAGTCTGCCCTGCTGCAGCCTGTTATCCAGGATCACTGCGTGGAGGTGTAGAAGGGTCTTGGCAGCTCTGGTTCGCTGGCCCTGACGCTAGCATTCAGGTATGGGTCGCTGACCACTGCAGCTCATGCGCTGCTCAGCATATTGATCCCGTACTTTATTTAATATTTACAAGTTGAGGATTTGCCCTGATTTCCTTCGTTAAATAATCACACACACTGGGATTCTGGGGGACACTTACCAAGAACACATCCCTTTCCACCTGCATTGACAGCCACTCCTGCTGCTCGTCCTTCATAGATATAATTTTCGCTAAAAATAATGTGTTACAAACCTGTTATTTTGTTGTTTGTGGAGCATAGTGTTACAACAGGTAGCTAGGAAGTCAAATGAGGATATATTATAAGGAAACAATATTTTAAGAACAAATTACAATCTATAACAACAAGAATACAAACAAATGAATCACCACATTCTTGTATCGTAGGTCCAGGACATTCTTAGAACTTGGATATGTGGTCCAGGACATTCTTAGGACTTGGATAGGAGGTCCAGGACATTCTTAGGACTTGGATAGGAGGACCAGGACGTTCTTGGGACTTGGATAGGAGGACCAGGACATTTTTAGGACTTGGATAGGAGGACCAGGACATTTTTAGGACTTTATACAACCAGTTACATTTGCATTACCCTTTTCTAATAGCTATGTGCATCCAATCTATTCTTAAATACATTAACTGTCCCTGCCTCCACTACTTCCTGGGGAAATACATTCCAAGCATTCACCACCCTCTCACTATAACAAATTTCCTAATATCCAATCTGGACCTTTCTTTAGTTAAACCTTTCATGTTTGACATGACACAAAACCAGTCTTAGCTCTGTGGCTGGTTTGACTTGACAAGTAACCAGTCTTAGATCTGTGGCTGGTTTGACATGACACAAAATCAGTCTTAGCTCTGTGGCTGGTTTGACTTGACAAGTAACCAGTCTTAGATATGTGGCTGGTTTGACATGACACAAAACCAGTCTTAGATCTGTGGCTGGTATGACTTGAAAAGTAATCAGTCTTAGATATGTGGCTGGTTTGACATGACACAAAACCAGTCTTAGATCTGTGGCTGGTATGACTTGACAAGTAACCAGTCTTAGATCTGTGGCTGGTTTGACAAGACAAGTAACCAGTCTTAGCTCTGTTGCTGGTTTGACATGACACGTAACCAGTCTTAGATCTGTGGCTGGTTTGACATGACACGTAACCAGTCTTAGCTCTGTGGCTGGTTTGACATGACACGTAACCAGTCTTAGCTCTGTGGCTGGTTTGACATGACACGTAACCAGTCTTAGATCTTTGGCTGGTTTGACATGACACGTAACCAGTCTTAGATCTGTGGCTGGTTTGACATGACACGTAACCAGTCTTAGATCTGTGGCTGGTTTGACATGACACGTAACCAGTCTTAGATCTGTGGCTGGTTTGACATTACACGTAACCAGTCTTAGATCTGTGGCTGGTTTGACTTGACACATAACCAGTCTTAGCTCTTTGGCTGGTTTATTCTTCTTCTTCTTCTTCATTCGTTCTCAATCTCCCACTACCAAACCCTGGAAGGGTAAGTAGCAGAATGTAGTCCAGAGAACGGAATGCGTTGTGTTGTAATTTACAGCTTGGCTGCGATTTTTGCACTTTCGGTCCAACACATCCAACTTCAACAAGCATTTTTTGAGTACCGAGTTAGCATTCCCTCTCCTATCCCTTCTCCTTAGCCAGTCTGCCTTGCTGCAGCCTGCTATCCAGGATCACTGCGTGGAGGTGTAGAAGGGTCTTGGCAGCTATGGTTCGCTGGCCCTGACGCTAGCAGTCAGCTATGGGTAGCTGACCACTGCAGCTCATGCGCTGCTCAGCGTCTTGATCCCTGTGGCTGGTTTAACTTATTATGTAACCAGTCTTAACTCTATGGTTTGTAACTAAGAGCATCTCATAAGCCTGCAGACTGTTACAATGAGATGGTTTAGAGACCTACTTTGTATCAGATGGTAAGAAGAATACGCAATATGGATCTGTGACAGAGAACAAGACAACAACAACACACATAGCTAGAGATCAAGTTGTGATGGATAAGTCTACCAAGTTCTCAATGGCCTTCCAAAGTCTGCGAAGCTTCTTCACAAAAATAGGATAGTGACAAAAGACTGGAATTAAAGTGGACAGAAAACAGAATTAAAACAGACGAAAACATGAAAGAAGGGAAAATTGAGCTCAAAGCAGAAGACAGAGAGATTTGGTTGAAGACGTGTACTTTGTAAGCAGTTAAACGACAAAGAAGGAGAAGATTAACATTAAATATTAAAATCTTGTACTAAAATAATTTGGTCTCACCTGATGACAGGGTCACCTCCATACAGGACATAAATTCCCGCTTCTGTGTTGCTATAAATATCATTTCTCTTGATATGACCATGCCCATTGCTAAGAACAACAACTCCTGACCTTTTTCCATGATGAATTTGATTGAACTAAATTAGCACACAAAAAAAGAAATAACAATCATTAAATTGTACATGCCTAACAATTATGTGCATTTCCACATTTCCACATAACAAAATATTCAGTTCACGAGTGCCATTGAGTGAAGTGAGCTATTTTAGTCGTCTCTATGGGCCAAGTGTTTTACGTCAGCCATTGTAAGTCTGAGTTGGCGGTAAACATGTAACTGCTCTAATGTAAAACTGCACTTTAACCGTGCTAAGTGTTCAGTCGTATTTAGTATCGTTTTACTGTCAACTTCTTAGTATTCATAGATAAAACAACTAAAGGAAACAAAGAACAAAATTTACATTTGGGAAAAACATAAACTCATAAACAAAACTGTGACACGCCAATAAAAAATGGGAAATAATAAATAAGCTACCTGTACAAGTGGGTCAGCACTCTTGCGAATGTCAATCCCAGCCTCATTGTTAGAATGAATGTCATTACCTGAAAGAGGCAGATACAAAACTACAGTGACTGACAATCGCTAGATTACACGCTCAATAGATATAGGACAATATGACAATCATAGGACACAAGATTTAACAATCATAGGACATAAGATTTAACAATCATAGGACACAAGATTTAACAATCATAGGACACAAGATTTAACAATCATCGGACACAAGATTTAACAATCATCGGACATAAGATTTAACAATCATAGGACACAAGATTTAACAATCATCGGACATAAGATTTAACAATCATCGGACACTCATTCCATATATATGACAGATAGAACCTTACAATCACCTACCACTAGTCAATCATACGACATTTTCCCAATCCTGGGTGACAACAATCAATAGCTTAAAAAAATTCTAGTTATAAGATAAAGAAAGAAATTAGATCTTGAACATTCCTTTGACACGAGCCAGCCTAGACAACCCAGCAGTTTAGGCTCAATCCCCAATCAGTGTGGGATATTATTTGTTAACACAATGGGTCCGAGGTTGACCCAGCCTTAAAAAATTGGATAACAGAACAAGTCTAGGAAGTAAAGGCAGCCAACGTGATGCTGACCATATCACCCCAAGTGTGCCACTGGTGTAAACAATATGGGCCTAACACAATGTTTCCAATATGCCAGATGGTGTGTAACTGAGATCTTTACTTTTATTTTGGATGTAGCCCACATTGGATGAAAACAGTGGGAAGACCAAAGATTCTGTAGATGAAGAAAAGGAAGTGAAGAGAAGGAAGAAGAGAACTTAACTTAACTTAACTTAACTAACTTAACGTCTTTATACTGGCTTAGAAGACTCTGCAGAGTCTGTTTACAACCAGTTCAAGAAAGACGTGAAGAGAAGGAAGTGAAGAGAAGGAAAAAAAGAGAAAGAATTGAACAGAAGGAATTGAACAGAAGGAAGTAAACAGAAGGAAGTGAACACATGGAAGTAAACAGAAGGAATTGAACAGAAGGAAGTAAACAGAAGGAAGTGAACACATGGAAGTAAACAGAAGGAAGTGAACAGATGGAAGTAAACAGAAGGAAGTGAACAGATGGAAGTGAACAGAAGGAAGTGAACAGAAGGAAGTGAACAGAAGTAAGTGAACAGAAGTAAGTGAACAGAAGTAAGTAAACAGAAGGAAGTAAACAGAAGTAAGTGAACAGATGGAAGTAAACAGAAGGAAGTGAACAGATGGAAGTGAACAGAAGGAAGTGAACAGAAGGAAGTGAACAGAAGTAAGTGAACAGAAGTAAGTGAACAGAAGTAAGTAAACAGAAGTAAGTAAACAGAAGTAAGTGAACAGATGGAAGTAAACAGAAGGAAGTGAACAGAAGGAAGTGAACAGAAGTAAGTGAACAGAAGGAAGTGAACAGAAGTAAGTAAACAGATGGAAGTAAACAGAAGGAAGTGAACAGATGGAAGTGAACAGAAGTAAGTGAACAGATGGAAGTAAACAGAAGGAAGTAAACAGATGGAAGTGAACAGATGGAAGTAAACAGAAGGAAGTGAACAGAAGTAAATGAACAGAAGGAAGTGAACAGATGGAAGTGAACAGAAGGAAGTGAACAGATGGAAGTGAACAGATGGAAGTGAACAGAAGGAAGTGAACAGATGGAAGTGAGCAGAAGGAAGTGAATCAAAGTTTTAAAAAAAACTCATTGACAGAACTGGCAAGGATAATTTAAACTCTCAAATGCTGGCAAGTAACTGTTGTGACCTTGTTTGAATGAAAAGGACAGCGCAAACTAAAGAAATGAACAAAATGTGTCATACCAGCAATGAGTCCTGTAGCTGCCAGTCGCATGAAAATTCCTGAAGTTTGGCAATGATGAATTTTATTTTTTAAAATAACAATCTGCAAACAAATCAATTCAAATACTTTTATGATATCAGTTCATTTAAACACAATATAATGTTCATTAATCTGCCATCACTCCCATTAACAATTTCATTCCATTACATCATTAATAAATTCAGTTTGATCATCCACAAAATCATTCAGAGCCTGGACACAAATACTATCAATATCAACATCATCATCAATACTTGCTTATCTTTGTCATTAACATCCTCACCACCAACATTTATGTCCGTATCACAACAACTACAATTACTCTCATTATTCCATTTGCTATACTCCCTCATCAGCATCATTATATATGTTGATTCACTCTTTTTAGTCTGTTTCTGTAGTCATCGGTGTAAAACATCACTTGTCATCTGATTCAGTGACATTCAGTATTTAACACCAATATTTCAGGGTTCAGTTTAGAAAAAACGTTTATGTATTTAGACTGGATCTAAAGATAGCTGAATAGATGTTGCATGCACAGATTTAATTATTGAACGTAGAGTTATTTCCGTCACGTCCACATTTACGTTTTCTGTGAATTTCTAAAGCTGCGGAATTTTGTACAATGGTGTTCAACAGCCAAGAAATGACATTTGATCCAGTCAATGATCATGCATCTAGATTATCTGTGGATACTCTATTCAAGTCTGATTCAGACTGACTTTCAAATAGATGACATGAAAAGTAAGAATGATTTAGAGGGGATAAAGCAACAATTTCAACATGTGACGTCAGCAAAAATAAACATAAAATGATGTGGTATATCCACCTCTGCATTATAATGACACTTAAAACTTCATACTAATATCTATATTTTTTATTATGAATACTTTGTGGTATAGACAGTTCAGCAATGTGTATTAAAATCTAAATTTTAGCTTGATTTGATTAATATTAATTTATTTCATTTTGAAAAAACCAATCGACATACACCGTTGGAGCACTTGCTGTGGACTGTCATATACAAGTCTGCAAAATGAGACCGGTCTGGAAAGGGTTAATCACCATCACCACCACCGTCGTTGCTAATACTGGTTTCCATAACATGTGCAACCATTATTTCTCACATCAACAGCACATGCATTACTTTTCACTATCATCACTTCTACTTGAACAATCATCATAGTCACTATCACCACCAGCACTGTCCTCATCATAGTCACTATCACCACCAGCACTGTCCTCATCATAGTCACTATCACCACCAGCACTGTCCTCATCATAGTCACTATCACCACCAGCACTGTCCTCATCATAGTCACTATCACCACCAGCACTGTCCTCATCATAGTCACTATCACCACCAGCACTGTCCTCATCATAGTCACTATCACCACCAGCACTGTCCTCATCATAGTCACTATCACCACCAGCACTGTCCTCATCATAGTCACTATCACCACCAGCACTGTCCTCATCATAGTCACTATCACCACCAGCACTGTCCTCATCATAGTCACTATCACCACCACCATTACCAGCACTGTCCTCATCATAGTCACTATCACCACCAGCACTGTCCTCATCATAGTCACTATCACCACCAGCACTGTCCTCATCATAGTCACTATCACCACCAGCACTGTCCTCATCATAGTCACTATCACCACCACCATTACCAGCACTGTCCTCATCATAGTCACTATCACCACCAGCACTGTCCTCATCATAGTCACTATCATTACCAGCAATGTCCTCATCAGCATCCTCCCTGCATCCTCATTGTAACCAGAACTTTTTTTCCAAGTATACGCAGGTATAAGCTGTATACCCATCTTTTTTTAAAAACGTCTTTGATCTTACAATTGAAATCCTTCATGATACTGAAGCTAAAAAACAAACTGTACTAAAATACGTGGCTTTTTTTCTAAATAAAACAGTATTTCCCATTTTTTTCTAGAAAAAGAACTGATTGTAACTTTTCTCATCATTAAAGTCATTTTCTAATTATTTATAAATTTATTTCCTTGTCACAATTATAATCTTTAATTTCATCATTATTTATTCTCTGCAATCAAGATTGTAACTCTCTCCATCCTCATTACTGTATCATCTTCATAATCATCTTACTAAAAATATTAGGAAAAGAAAAAAGAGCAAAACAATAGAAATGAAAAAGAATAACAAAAAGCATCATTTTGTAAACCTTTGAGCCACACCATAGGGTGAACAGTTAACGTGTTCCAGCTAAGCGTAATTAACTAGATGTGTGTCTTACAATCCAACACAAACACCTCAATTCCCTATGTATAAATCAGACTTGTTTTGAATATTGACATGTAATTCAGATGCATGATCATTGGAATGATCAAATAATAAGTAATATATTGATAAGTAATATATTGGCCCTTGAAGTCTTAATTCCATCTCGCAGAATGCCATAACGGAAATAAATATTAATTAAAGCAGAGGTCTTCAAATTTTTGGGGTTTGCGGCTCCCTTGACCTGTGCATAATTCACTGCGGATCCTCTCCATACTATATATAAGCAATTGAAAGCAAAAAAGATATATCATAATATTGAGCCCAACACTTTTCCCAAGCCATTGCGACCCCCTTAGCCGAGGGCGGCGACGCCACTTGTAGCCGCGACGCCACTGGGAGCCGCGACACACAGTTTGAAAATCTCTGATTAAACTTAAGCTGTGCATACACCGAAAATTCACCATACTCAAGGTCATTTCAAAAACCAAAATGTAATCACTAAGCAATTGAGTGAAACACAGGTGTTAGATGTTAATTATGGTCTCATCGGACGGCATCTGATGTATTATGCTCTGTCAATTATGGATGAAACTTTCAAGAATTAAACAACATACTCTAGAATTTTGGATGCATCGTATTCCATAACCCACGTTGCTGATGTCACACTCTGAGATGATGGCATGAGCCTGCAGACTGATCATCAGTCCACCTTTGCTGTGGTTCATCCTACACTGGTAGATTAAACAGCCTTGAACATGTCCAACGTATGAGCTGTGTACATACAATGAGGGATGATACATTGACAGGTTGTGAGGTGAGCATGAGTTGGTGTGTTGGCATGTTGTAAGGTGAGCATGAGTCAGTCTGTGTGTTGACAGGTTGTGAGATGAGCATGAGTCGGTGTGTTGACAGGTTGTGAGATGAGCATGAGTTGGTGTGTTGGCATGTTGTAAGGTGAGCATGAGTCAGTCTGTGTGTTGACAGGTTGTGAGATGAGCATGAGTCGGTGTGTTGACAGGTTGTGAGATGAGCATGAGTTGGTGTGTTGACAGGTTGTGAGGTGAGCATGAGTTGGTGTGTTGACAGGTTGTGAGATGAGCATGAGTCGGTGTGTTGACAGGTTGTGAGGTGAGCATGACTTGGTGTGTGTGTTGACAGGTTGTGAGGTGAGCATGAGTTGGTGTGTTGACAGGTTGTGAGGTGAGCATGAGTTGGTGTGTTGACAGGTTGTGAGGTGAGCATGAGTTGGTGTGTTGACAGGTTGTGAGGTGAGCATGAGTTGGTGTGTTGACAGGTTGTGAGGTGAGCATGAGTTGGTGTGTTGACAGGTTGTGAGGTGAGCATGACTTGGTGTGTGTGTTGACAGGTTGTGAGGTGAGCATGAGTTGGTGTGTTGACAGGTTGTGAGGTGAGCATGACTTGGTGTGTTGACAGGTTGTGAGGTGAGCATGAGTTGGTGTGTTGACAGGTTGTGAGGTGAGCATGAGTTGGTGTGTTGACAGGTTGTGAGGTGAGCATGAGTTGGTGTGTTGGCAGGTTGTGAGGTGAGCATGACTTGGTGTGTGTGTTGACAGGTTGTGAGGTGAGCATGACTTGGTGTGTGTGTTGACAGGCTGTGAGGTGAGCATGAGTTGGTGTGTTGGCAGGTTGTGAGGTGAGCATGACTTGGTGTGTGTGTTGACAGGCTGTGAGGTGAGCATGAGTTGGTGTGTTGGCAGGTTGTGAGGTGAGCATGAGTTGGTGTGTTGGCAGGTTGTGAGGTGAGCATGACTTGGTGAGTGTGTGTTGACAGGCTGTGAGGTGAGCATGAGTTGGTGTGTTGACAGGTTGTGAGGTTAGTTGGTGTGTTGACAGGTTGTGAGGTGAGCATGGGTTGGTGTGTTGACAGGTTGTGAGGTGAGCATGAGTTGGTGTGTTGGCAGGTTGTGAGGTGAGCATGAGTTGGTGTGTTGACAGGTTGTGAGGTGAGTTGGTGTGTGTTGACAGGTTGTGAGGTGAGCATGAGTTGGTGTGTGTGTTGACAGGCTGTGAGGTGAGTATGAGTTGGTGTGTTGACAGGTTGTGAGGTGAGCATGAGTTGGTGTGTTGACAGGTTGTGAGGTGAGTTGGTGTGTGTTGACAGGTTGTGAGGTGAGCATGAGTTGGTGTGTGTGTTGACAGGTTGTGAGGTGAGCATGAGTTGGTGTGTGTGTTGACATGTTGTGAGGTGAGCATGAGTTGGTGTGTGTGTTGACAGGCTGTGAAGTGAGCATGAGTCGGTGTGTTGGCAGGTTGTGAAGTGAGCATGAGTCGGTGTGTTGGCAGGTTGTAAGGTGAGCATGAGTTGGTGTGTTGACAGGTTGTGAGGTGAGCATGAGTTTGTGTGTGTGTTGACAGGTTGTGAGGTGAGCATGAGTTGGTGTGTTGGCAGGTTGTGAGGTGAGCATGAGTTGGTGTGTGTGTTGACAGGTTGTGAGGTGAGCATGAGTTGGTGTGTGTGTTGACAGGCTGTGAGGTGAGCATGAGTTGGTGTGTTGACAGGTTGTGAGGTGAGCATGAGTCGGTGTGTTGGCAGGTTGTGAGGTGAGCATGAGTTGGTGTGTTGGCAGGTTGTAAGGTGAGCATGAGTTGGTGTGTTGACAGGTTGTGAGGTGAGCATGAGTTGGTGTGTGTGTTGACAGGTTGTGAGGTGAGCATGAGTTGGTGTGTGTGTTGACAGGCTGTGAGGTGAGCATGAGTTGGTGTGTTGACAGGTTGTGAGGTGAGCATGAGTTGGTGTTGACAGGTTGTGAGGTGAGCATGACTTGGTGAGTGTGTTGATAGGCTGTGAGGTGAGCATGAGTTGGTGTGTGTTTACAGGTTGTGAGGTGAGTTGGTGTGTGTTGACAGGTTGTGAGGTGAGCATGAGTTGGTGTGTGTGTTGACAGGCTGTGAGGTGAGTATGAGTTGGTGTGTTGACAGGCTGTGAGGTGAGCATGAGTTAGTGTGTTGACAGGCTGTGAGGTGAGCATGAGTTGGTGTGTGTGTTGACAGGTTGTGAGGTGAGCATGAGTTGGTGTGTTGACAGGTTGTGAGGTGAGTTAGTGTATGTTGACAGGTTGTGAGCATGACTTGGTGTGTTGGCAGGTTGTGAGGTGAGCATGAGTTGGTGTGTTGACAGGTTGTGAGGTGAGTTAGTGTATGTTGACAGGTTGTGAGCATGAGTTGGTGTGTTGACAGGTTGTGAGGTGAGTTAGTGTATGTTGACAGGTTGTGAGCATGAGTTGGTGTGTTGACAGGTTGTGAGGTGAGCATGAGTTGGTGTGTTGACAGGCTGTGAGGTGAGCATGAGTTGGTGTGTTGACAGGTTGTGAGGTGAGTTAGTGTATGTTGACAGGTTGTGAGCATGAGTTGGTATGTTGACAGGTTGTGAGGTGAGCATGAGTTGGTGTGTGTGGGTACACTTATACAAGAGCCAACTGGACTATAGTTCTAGTGGGTACATTATGGTATGTGTGTTCAATCTCAATATCTTACTGTTGGAAGATAGCAATGTTTCCCGCTATAAATACTGATAAAGAAATTTGTCATGATGAAATCTTGCATGGTGGGCATTATAGATAAAATAACATAGTCCCATAGCAGACACTGGGGCTAGAGTTGGGTTTGAAGCTACTCGTGGTGAGTAGATGACATTACTTGGGTAGTTGGCTACAGTGGCTCTTCTTACATACTGAGGAGTCCTTGAGAAGGTGGACTAAAGTCTCCTTGGCTGTAGTGCAATACAAAGCTTCTTACCAAGCTCACTACATTAAGGAGTACTCATGGGGTGTCGATTCCCACCTCATTGGCCAGACTGCTGTAATACTGAATGTTTCCAGGAGCGTGAATGTCAGATCTGACTCAATGTGTTTCAACTGACCCTGATTACTCTACATTCCCCTGATTACTCTTCATTCCCCTGATTACTCTTCATTCCCCTGATTACTCTTCATTCCCCTGATTACTCTTTGTTTTCTTTCCTGATGACTTTCCATTCCCCTGATTACTCTTCATTCCCCTGATTACTCTTCATTCCCCTGATTACTCTTCATTCCCCTGATTACTCTTCATTCCCCTGATTACTCTTCATTCCCTTGATTACTCTTCATTCCCCTGATTACTCTTCATTCCCCTGATTACTCTTCATTCCCCTCATTACGCTTCATTCCCCTGATTACTCTTCATTCCCCTGATTACTCTTCATTCCCTTGATTACTCTTCATTCCCCTGATTACTCTTCATTCCCCTGATTACTCTTCATTCCCCTCATTACGCTTCATTCCCCTGATTACTCTTCATTCCCCTGATTACTCTTCATTCCCCTGATTACTCTTCATTCCCCTGATTACTCTTCATTCCCCTGATTACTCTTCATTCCCCTGATTACTCTTCATTCCCCTGATTACTCTTCATTCCCCTGATTACTCTTCATTCCCCTCATTACGCTTCATTCCCCTGATTACTCTTCATTCCCCTGATTACTCTTCATTCCCCTGATTACTCTTCATTACCCTGATTACTCTTCATTCCCCTGATTACTCTTCATTCCCCTGATTACTCTTCATTCCCCTGATTACTCTTCATTCCCCTGATTACTCTTCATTTCCTTGATTACTCTTTGTTTTCCTGATGATTTTCCATTCCCCTGATTACTCTCCATTCCCCTGATTACTCTCCATTCCCCTGATGTTAATGATGAAATGTTACAGATTTCTATATCTCAGATTTTTCTGAGAGTGAACTGTTTCCTTGCTTTACTTAACTGTAAGTCATGTACCAGTTTACAGATGGGTAGACTGAGCATCTTAAGAACAGAAACTGAACCTGAGCCTTTTGTCATGAGAGAAAAGCACTCTAACCAACACATGGAATAAGAGAAGATCACAATTTGTAAAGTATTGACTTGTTTTTATAAAGCCACAGAGACAGAATAGAAGGATTACCAAGCTGCATTTACTAATGCTCTAGAAAATGAATGTAGATTACAAAACACATGTTGTAGCAAAAAGAAGGCATTACAAGTGCTTCAATTGACTTTCAGATTTGTTGAGCTGCATACAGCATCAATTTGTACCGCTAATCTGAAATCATAAGCGGACTTAAAACTAGAGAGGAAAAGGGATAAGAGAAAGTCTACTCGCAGAATGGTGGTGAACTGACGAAAGTCTACTCACAGAATGGTGGTGGTGGTGAACTGACGAAAGTCTACTCACAGAATGGTGATGGTGGTGAACTGACGAAAGTCTACTCACAGAATGGTGGTGGTGGTGAATTGACGAAAGTCTACTCACAGAATGGTGGTGGTGGTGAACTTACGAAAGTCTACTCACAGAATGGTGGTGAACTGACGAAAGTCTACTCATAGAATGGTGGTGATGGTGAATTGACGAAAGTCTACTCACAGAATGGCGGTGGTGGTGAACTGACTAAAGTCTACTCATAGAATGGTGGTGGTAGTGAACTAACAAAAGTCTACACAGGGTGGTGGTGGTGAACTGGCAAAAGTCTACTCACAGTGTGGTGGTGAACTGACGAAAGTCTACTCACAGCTTGGTGGTGAACTGTCAAAAGTCTACTCAAATGGTGGTGGTGGTGAACTGACAAAAGTCTACTCACAGCATGGTGGTGGTGGTGAACTGACAAAAGTCTACTCACAGCATGGTGGTGAACTGACAAAAGTCTACTCACAGCAGGGTGGTGGTGGTGAACTGACAAAAGTCTACTCACAGCATGGTGGTGAACTGACAAAAGTCTACTCACAGCAGGGTGGTGGTGAACTGACAAAAGTCTACACACAGCAGGGTGGTGGTGGTGAACTGACAAAAAGTCTACACACAGCAGGGTGGTGGTGGTGAACTGACAAAAGTCTATTCACAGCATGGTGGTGAACTAACAAAAGTCTACACATAGCGTGGTTGTGAACTGAGATTTGGACATGCAAATCCACTGAAATGAATTCAGATATTATTGTAGTTATTTAATGCCCACAATGAGTAGGTTTACTCTTTTGTGCACCCTGGAAAGGACATCAAGTGGTGGGTTGTAGTAGCTTTTCTCACATCCAGAGCATGCTGATGAAGCTGGACTGAGGTCTTCCAGGCGGCTGTGCTATGCTTGGCTTCATTTGTGTGCTGCTCACTACTACGAGGATCACGTCGAATGATCCAAATCTCGTCAGTCAGGCTGCCTTGAAAACAGCCTGTTTCCAGGCAACGCTACATGTAAGAAAGATTGTGGTTTGGGTCAGTGTATCGACCCCGATGCGACGTCGTGGTCAGAATGTTTTACCCGACTGGACTAGCGTCTCATTTCCCCATGAATTCAGATAAAAGCAAAACAACTGAATAATGGTTGAACCAGGTTGAGAGCTGGTATGAAGTATATATGTCCCAGTGGACGTAATACGCTTGTGTCACTTAATTGGTAATATGATTAAAAAGTTGAATTTAAGGAAAGAAATGTAAAAAAGCAAACAAACCTCATTGAGGTATCTTCTAATATGTTCACTGGCACAGGTTTGGTGCATTCGCTATTTATAGATACAATTTCTGCCTGCACACCCCTAGTGGAAGTGGAACTCTCCAAATGATTTACATGAAACTCATTAAGGTGAGGCAGCATAATGACAGACTCTTCACTAAAGGAGAATTCATCATCTGTGTCAGAAAACTGTGTGCTTTCTACATCACTGCTGTCAGAGGTTTGGCTTGAAACTTCATATGCATCATCTACAGGATGAGATAACAAAGAATTTTCAAAATTTTGTAGTATTTCATTCTCTTGGTCAAAATTTTGTAATATTTCCTTCTCTTGGTCAAAATTTTGTAGTATTTCATTGTCAACATTTTTTAGTATTTCGTTCTCTTGGTAAAAATTTTGTAGTATTTCATTCTCTTGGTCAAAATTTTGTAGTATTTCATTCTCTTGGTCAAAATCGAGGTTGAGTGTTTTTATGCAGCTGAAAAAATCCTGACCTAATTAACAATTTGAAGTAATTTAACATTTGAAGCTGGTGACCAATTGCGTTGTTGTGTGTTACAGGGGTCAGAAGGTGAAGCAAAGAATAGTAACTTTCATGCCAGTCGTGTTGCAAGAATTAACTAAAGAAAGTTGAGATTTACGTTAGCTACTCTACCTGTCAAATATATAAGCCACAGAAAAGAGTATTTGCATGCAACAACGTCAATTGGTAGAGATTTCATATTGTCTACTATCTATTTCTATAAGTGAGGATGTGTGTCTATCCTCAGAGAAAAAGTATGTTGTTCATGCATGCTTGTATTTCAGGTTCCAGCCTCGCAAAATCTGGCATAGAGATGCCTTTTATGTGTTAGAACCAAGAAAAGTTTTTGAAACATTTACAAAGCAGCATTGAGAAATATGACTTGTGACCCTATGACCTAATTGACGTGTGATACACATATGGCATGTGCAAATGGTATGCTTAATTTCAGTTACACATTTTAATGAAAGTGTGGGCTGGAAAAAGTTATAAAATCGCTTGTTTTAAAAAAAACAAAAAAAACAAACATTGGATCAAGAATTTGATAATAGTTATTTCACTGAATATTTATTAGAAATATTAATTGTTACGCCACGCTCGAATTTGTGTTCAAGAAAAGACTTGGTGATGGGCACATGGGATGTTTGATGTTCAGCATAACCTGGAAGATATGGATGGAAGGGTGTTGCTTTAAAATGAACTGCTTTATAATTATCACACGCAATGCCGGCTACCCGAGCTAGCCAAATGTAAAATACTCTACCGTTTCATTTCAATAATAAATGTTTTATGGCAAACGTATGGGCAGTGATTAAACAACAAACGTATGGGGAGTGATTAAACAACAAACATATGGGCAGTGATTAAAGTTCAGCACCTGGAACAGATTTTCCTTTTACCACCTCATCCTTCCCCATTCAATATAAAAACAAACAAACAAACAAACAAACATGTACGCATACACTCACACCCACCCACTAAGCCATGCACAACCACAAATTCTACATACAAATATGTGTGTGTATGCATATGTTTGTGTGTGTGTGTGTGTGTGCGTGCGTGCACACATGCATGTTCGTATTCATGCATACATAAAGGTATGAAAATGAAAGGCAAGAGGGCAAAATACACCTGCCTAGTTGATCCTGACTGCCTCCTAGTTCAGACAGCAACGCTGTTCCCAGTTCCCTTTATTAAGCCATTAAATTCAGGACTAATGACTTTAATTTTAGAATTTAAAAATGGATTAACTCACTTTCTGTTTCATTAGAAGAATCCTCAATTTCATCCAGAATGGACAGGTCATCGTCAGATTTCATCAGAACTTCATCACTCTGTGACCTCCGTATTGGATGTATGAGATGAGAATGAAGGACATCATAAGCTAGAGAGTGATTATCTGAATCACCAGGATGGTCAGAACATGCAACCTCCAGACCTTGAAAGTTGACCCCATGATTCTCAGACTTTTCTTGACCATTGCTCACCCCACATGGACTAGGCTGAATGCTTGCAGAACCAGAGAGAGCAAGAGAATCAACCAAATCTGCCCCGTCATTATTTGTGCTAGTGTCGATGTTTACTTGAGTATTGGTAGTACTGTTGTTGCTGCTGCTACCACAAGAGAGACTAACAGAAAAATCTAAAGGTCTTTGGTTGGATATGGCTGAACTCTGCAACATGGTTAGTTTGTCAGTTTCCATGGATTTTTCTGTGTCCTTAAAATCAAAACTACCTTCAAGAACCTGAATTTGTAGACCAATGTTTGTTTCCATAATACAGATGTTCTGTTGTTCAAATAATTGATCTGTAGAACAATTGACAGTGTCAGGTTTAGTAACATCACAGATGTTTTGATCTGTAGAACAATTGACAGGTACAGTGTCAGGTTTAGTCACATCACAGATGTCGGTGTTTTCAATATGCTCATTCTGGGAAGAGTTACTATGACTTCGGTCTTGGTTCCCAACACATCCTGTGGACTTTCTCCTTGTATTACTGACTTTTAGTTGTGCACCTTTTGGAAGAGGAGGTAATTTACTATTGTTTGTTTCAGTGCTTGGAGATACAATTTTGGAACTTCTTGTGTAAGAAGATGCAGACATTTGTTTCTCATGACCTCTTAGCAAAATCTCTGATTCAGTATGAGAACTGGTTACATTTTCATCCAGCTGGAAACCTACATGGCTGTCAACACTTTTACGACGATCACTCTTTTTCAGAGCCGAGTGTTTGATATTTTTGGAGTTGGACTGATCCTGAAATAAACTAAAACCTGGCTTGGCAAACTTCTCATCATCACTGCTGCAAGCATTAAAGGAACGTTTCTCTTCAGTACGGAGCGTAACATTTTCTTCACATACCTGTGGCAATGAACATGCACCAACAGATTTTTTTCTTGCATTGTTTCCTAAAGTTTCATTTTGGTTTGCTAACACAGTCACACTAGCGGGACTATTTTCAGACATTCCCCCTGCATATTTTGAGTTATGAGAGTTGTAACTTTGAGAAAGTAATTCCTTTTCATTAGAAAACGATAAAGTCTCATTTGAACATTCATGATTCATTTTCAGATTCTCGTTTTCATTTTTCTGCGTACCAGTTGTAGTAGTGGTGACTAGAGGAACTGCTGTTGTAACTGGCTGATTATCTGTGAAGGAATCTTGGTACATAGACTGAAGATCTCTACAGCCAATCAAACCATCTCGATCACGGTCATGGCCAGGATAATGTGATGCTGGTAAGCAAGAGTTGTAGAAATTTCCACCTGGCTCGTCAAAGTTAAAACTTGGATCATGAGATGCTGTGTCAAAACACTGACCAGAAGACCTAGTTGTCTGAGATTTGCCAGTGAAAGACGACTGAGCAGTAGAAGTTAAACTCGAGGTAACTTTAAGTCCATGTTTTTTTCTATGAAGTGAACGTTTCTGGTGGTAGATGGCATCCGTACGGTCTTTTAAGAAAGTGTATGACCAATTTTTTTCATCCTTTGGATGTCCTTCAATAAATATGTTGGCACCACCACTTTGGGAGAACTCACAGTTTTCTATAATGCTTACATTCAAATGTTGAAGGATAACAGATGCATGTCTAAATGTGCAGAACTTAATGTGTACAGTGCTGGGATTTGTGGCACAGATTATCCCATCCTCCACAATGCAGTTGTCAATTTGGAGATATCCTGAGTTAATCTACAAAAACAAAAACATCACTTAATAACAGAAAAACAAGTCAGTAATACAAGCAGTTGAGAAAGAGAGAAAGTTTATATATGAGGTCAGCAAACCTACAACTGTTATAAACAAAATACAGTTACAGAAACATTTGTCTGATAGAGAGTGAGAGAAGAAAAGAGTGCTACTCAACGTATATTTCACATTAAAAAAACTTTCCTGGTAACATTATGTCCCATGGAGAAAATTGCCTTAAGTGACTAAGTAAAATGCAGGCACTAACAATAAACCTTGTGAACCATTGTACCTTAGTACTTACACTAACAATAAAACTTGTGAACCATTGTACCTTAGTACTTACACTAACAATAAAACTTGTGAACCATGGTGCCCTAAGTACTTACACTAACAATAAAACTTGTGAACCACGGTGCCCTAAGCACTAGACTGCTCAGTCTTGTAGATATAGATAGCTGTTTGATGCCAACATTCAGGATCACACTGCCCAGCTCTCCGCAGCCAATCAATTCAAACGGAACTTTCGACATGATTCCACCCTGCTCATCATAAATGCCAGGATGCATTACAATTCTGTCATAACCATTTGCAACAGAAAGAGCTGCACACAAGGTTTCATGCTCCAATCCTGGCCCAACATGAATGCTTTTCTGAAGGACATTTTTCTTAAAGAGAAGAGAACAAGTAACATTTTTTGCATCCCTTTTATGTCTCTGACACCAAAACCTTGTTGAAATATGTTGATCTCGGTAAGCAAACCTCCAAGATGGGGGCTCCGTTTGAGTGTTTAGAGGCCAGAATGGGTGATGCCATTCACTGAAAAAGCATTAAAATAGATTAGTTAATTTGTATGTTTATATCAGAGTAAAAAAATTTTTTTGGAAATGAATAACATGATTGGATATTAATGTAACTTCCCTCATCGCTACATTTGTTGAAGCGCAAGTTCAACTGCCCTACTGAGCTTTTAGGAAATGATTGGGTATTAATGTAACTTCCCACATTGCTACATTTGTTGAAGCATAAGTTCAACTTCCCTACTCAGCTTTTAGGAATGCATGATTCCAGCTATTTGCATTTCAGTTTTATAGCAATTGTATTTATATGGTGAGGTTGCCAGCTCCATGCACAATCTTATTTAGTTGCCTCTTTCAATATGCAAGAAAGGAAACAATAGTCTTATGATATTTGCCCCTCTGATCTACCCAAGTGAATTTTGAGTATGGCTTATACACATTAGCGGACCTATATCTCCTTTGGATTGTCATGTAAAAATAGAAATATTTCAGTGTTGAAAAATACAAAAACTACAACAATACAATAATAAATAATGAAATGTCTGGCTGTCTCTCTTCAAAATGATTCTCCAATGTGGATATGCCATATTTATGAGATTTGAAGTTATTTTATGTCTTCTTGGGATTGTCATGTAAAAGTTACTTTATGTCTCCTTGTAAAGAGATTGTTCAGCATGTCAAGTGTTGGGTCATTTTTATTTCTCTGCAAACTATATTTTGCAAATTTTTGTTTTTTCAATTCATGTTCTTCAATGCAAATAAAAGCCAATGTGCTTGCTCGTCTCAGATTTGCACTGATGACATTGTCACCCTCAGCCACAGCGTCAAAGAAGCGGAGAAAAACCTGAATGAGCTCAGCAGAGCATGAGTTGTAGTTGGCCTACAAAAGAAAACCCAGTTCATGCTCAACACCTTCTGTCCAAAGGAGACATGTGCCTAGAGATTGTCCCATCGAAATCGTATATTCACATATCTACTTGGGCTGAAAGATCACGATCTTCCATCCAATAAATCAGGAGATCTCACAAAGGATAACAACGGGCTGGCTCAGCTTCAACTGCAACCCATACTGCAATAGATGCAAAACGACACTGCTAGAGATCATATCTTCAACAGCGTGGTTACTCCAGCCATGGCATAAAGCTGAGAGGTGTACAGCCTACAGAAAAAAGAACCTACAGAAAACTGATGCAGAAAGACTCCGCGTTGCCCAACAAGCGATGGAGCGAAGAACATTGAAGTTTTCCATTCGAGACCAAATCCTCAAAGCGAAGATCAGGCATCAAACGTCTTCACTGACATCATAGATGTCGCACTGTTACAAAAATGCAAATGGGCCGGCCATGTGGTGCGCATGCGGAATAACAGATGGACACGTAGAGTGATGTCGTTGTGGCCCTACAACTTCAGACACCCTCATGATAACAGATGGACACGTAGAGTGACATCGTGGTGGACCCACAACTTCAGACACCCTCATGATAACAGATGGACACGTAGAGTGACATCGTGGTGGACCCACAACTTCAGACACCCTCATGATAACAGATGGACACGTAGAGTGACATCGTGGTGGACCCACAACTTCAGACACCCTCATGATAACAGATGGACACGTAGAGTGACATCGTGGTGGACCCACAACTTCAGACACCCTCATGATAACAGATGGACATGTAGAGTAACGTCGTGGTAGACCCACAACTTCAGACACCCTCATGATAACAGATGGACATGTAGAGTAACGTCGTGGTAGACCCACAACTTCAGACACCCTCATGAGCAACCAAGGTTGAGGTGGAGACATGACATGAGAAATGTACACAAAGACAGAGAGTTAAATGAGTTTACTCAATATTTGACTACGTGGCATCAGACACATGTGCCTAATTGAATACCAAGATTGAGATATTTAGAGATTAGAGCTTTTTCAGCTTCAGCTTGTTCTCAAACAATCTTTGAATAAGAAGGCGCATGGCTGTTTTAGAACATAGTTCCCAAGTACATGAGTAGGAACTACTTTGTGTTCTGTAATGGCCAAGTACATGAGTAGGAACTACTTTGTGTTCTGTAATGGCTCTCTAATGTCCTCTACCTCCTGCCTTGAAAGTGCAATTGGACAGGCTTCCCTGTGCCCATCTCTTGATATTATCTTCCTACTTACAGAGTTGCTTTCCTCTGGCCAGTTTTCTCTCTACCTTTCCTTCTGATATAGTTTTCAATAATGTGTCATTCTTTATTATATGACCAAATACCTTAACTGTCTGATTCTAATTAAGTTCATTCATTCACTTATTACACTCAACCTCTTCAAAACTTCTCCGTTATTACTAGCATGTTACTTAAATTGAAACCAAAAACTAAGTGATATTTTAAAAATTCATTTTAAATGTTAATCTGCCATTTTGTTTAACTCATAAACATGAAAGACAGCAACAAAATTAAACACAAAAAAAGACATTAAAAAACATTTTAAATCAATAATCAACATATGTCTGCAGAAAACATGACTAAAAAAGTTGGACAATATCAACTTAGTTGAAATGATAGAAAGAAACAAACCCAAAACACATTATCTTTGAAGGAAAGATAAAGATAAGAACCAAATAATTACCTCTAGAATAAAGGATTAGAAAGAAAACTAGACAAAACTAAGAGAAAGTGAGACAAGAATGGTATCAAGACAAACACCTGTAAATGGTGAGAAAACAAACTAGCATTTTTTTTATGGTGATCTTTTTCATTTTGGTAGCAAATTTTAACACACGAATTACAAAAATCTGTGCAGCTAATGTCAGGAGCCAACCAAAAAAGTCTATGAATACCTGCAACTAAGGTAAAGCTCTTTCCAACGTGTTGAGTCCACACTGGCTACCAATTCTGCCCAGGTTTTGCACACACAAGAAACACGACAAAGGTCTGCTCCTGAAAGCCAGGACAAAATAATCTGCCAAAGTTCCCAAGGGAGACCAGTTTTGTCTCCTGGCAAGACCTAAATTTGAGACATGACAAGATGGATCAACAAACAATCATAATATTTAAAATGTGATTATTTATTTTCTTTAATGTTAAAATGGAAAAGCAGTCCATAAAAATATTTAGTGCATTTAAATCATTAGTTTGATAAGGACAATAGTTTTTTGTTTTAAAGAAACACTAAAGTAGTTGGGAAAAAGGTGAAATTACATTTATTAATAGGTACTAGTTCTACTGTGCCCAATCTCTCATTTGCTTTCTATTTGAAGGTAATAAGATTATTTCATGTGGCATTCCAGTGTATCTGTTACTTAGTTGTGGCTGCATCAGCAGTTCTGGAATTGTGTTTGTCCTCCAAATGCTCTTCAATTTGCCCACCTCTGAATGACAGTTGGTTCCATGTCAATATCTGATGTTATCAATCAACTAAAATCTGACAATCCACTATGAAGCAGATGTCTTCAACCAACACATGCCAAGTCTACCTGTCATCTATCTCTTGCTTTGTCACCTGATACATCATTCCCACCACCATTATGTTTGCTTCCAGCTCCCTTCATCAAATCTTGCTTCCAGCTCCCTTCATCAAATCTTGCTTCCAGCTCCCTTCATCAAATCTTGCTTCCAGCTCCCTTCATCAAATCTTGCTTCCAGCTCCCTTCATCAAATCTTGCTTCCAGCTCCCTTCATCAAATCTTGCTTCCAGCTCCCTTCATCAAATCTTGCTTCCAGCTCCCTTCATCAAATCTTGCTTCCAGCTCCCTTCATCAAATCTTGCTTCCAGCTCCCTTCATCAAATCTTGCTTCCAGCTCCCTTCATCAAATCTTGCTTCCAGCTCCCTTCATCAAATCTTGCTTCCAGCTCCCTTCATCAAATCTTGCTTCCAGCTCCCTTCATCAAATCTTGCTTCCAGCTCCCTTCATCAAATCTTGCTTCCAGCTCCCTTCATCAAATCTTGCTTCCAGCTCCCTTCATCAAATCTTGCTTCCAGCTCCCTTCATCAAATCTTGCTTCCAGCTCCCTTCATCAAATCTGTTTCTACCTCTCCTGCCCTATTGGGTCCAGAACAGTGAGAGTCTTGTTATAACATCTGGGTCTGTTCTAAAAGTATGCCCTAACCAATGTTTTCCCGTCACCTCTGTTTCCAGTTAGCTGCCAAGTTCTACTCTACAGGACCACGTTAGTCTCCTTGTTGCATTTTTCAACCCCAAAATTCGTCGTGGACATCTTAAGAATATCTGTACCACATTCATCAGCAACCTTTGTTGACCTTCAAGCCATACAGTAACACTGATTGACCTTCAAGCCATACAGTAACACTGATTGACCTTCAAGCCATACAGTAACACTGATTGACCTTCAAGCCATACAGTAACACTGATTGACCTTCAAGCCATACAGTAACACTGATTGACCTTCAAGATATATAGTAACACTGATTGACCTTCAAGCCATACAGTAACACTGATTGACCTTCAAGATATATAGTAACACTGATTGACCTTCAAGCCATACAGTAACACTGATTGACCTTCAAGATATGTAGTAACACTGATTGACCTTCAAGCCATATAGTAACACTGATTGACCTCCAAGATATATAGTAACACTGATTGACCTTCAAGCCATACAGTAACATTGATTGACCTTCAAGCCATACAGTAACATTGATTGACCTTCAAGCCATACAGTAACACTAACTCTCTATTGGAGCTGAAGATACTCATTTTCATAATGGATTTAATTTCTTTGAAGTTCCATAAACTCCCCATTGCAATGACGACCTTCTTTCCTTCTGTAGCCTCTATCTTTTAATGTACATCTCACATTATTAATGATGCAACCAAGATAATGACAAGAATCAACATCTTGCACTGGAGCATCCCCTAACATAATTTGAATGTTGTTAGGACTATCTTATTCATAAAGTCTTCTCAAGCCTGTTCAACTTTGCAATTGTTGTTGGTCATGTGACAGAAGAGCTATGTCTTCAGCAAAGTCCATGTTTTCTATATGTGTTTTCTAGTCTTCTTATGCGACAGGATTTTACTTGGTTCTGTTCCACAATACACAATTTTGAATTCTCTTCCATCATTCACATTTTGTAATCCTTCAAAAGCATTTGTTTATGTGGGACTGTATCTTCTTATGTAATAAAAATGGAGAAAAAAAAATGTTAATATGAAAACATGAATTGATGAGGGATTATTTCACTTGAAAGTAAGATCAAACATAGAAGCGTCCACATACAGTTTACACTCTATCTGCTACTGACAGTCAAATATGTAAATAAACAGAGATGACCCTGTCATAGAAAGAAATGTAAAATTAATAAAGAAATATAGAATGTATTAATGAAACAGATATAACACTGACAGGTAAGGATATGTGGTTTTATGGATGAACAAAATATGAAAGTAGGAGGCATATGAATTTAAATTCATTGTAAAGTCAAGACGATAACAGTTAACTTATATTGGGCACATCATTAGAGACACAGAGTTCAGTTTGAAAATACTCATACAACAGAGAACCAAAAAAAAGGAAGGAGATGCTGCAGATATAATTACTAGGGATTGACAAAAACACCAGGACCTAGAACTTAATGATACTGACCTAGAACTTAATGATACTGACCTAGAACTTAATGATACTGACCTAGAACTTAATGATACTGACCTAGAACTTAATGATACTGACCTAGAACTTAATGATACTGACCTAGAACTTAATGATACTGACCTAGAACTTAATGATACTGACCTAGAACTTAATGATACTAACTATTATTACAGCATCTATTTCCATTACTGGGGCCCACTGGAAAAATGTAACAGGCTGAGGAATAAAGGATGCTTATCTCTGCTGTCACTGCAAAGTACTTGCTAGCTTTTTATTTTAGATCTGACAGAAAAATCATGTTTTACTGATATTTGGAACAAGTGTCCTATTGGTCAGGAGACCAGCACGATTACCATTTGGCCTAACCACCCACTCCACCTAACCACCCACTCCACCTAATCACCCACTCCACCTAACCACCCACTCCACCTAATCACCCACTCCATCTAACCATCCACTCCACCTAACCACCCACTCCATCTAACCACCCACTCCCCCTAATCACCCACTCCACCTAACCACCCACTCCACCTAATCACCCACTCCACCTAACCATCCACTCCACCTGACCACCTACTCCATATTTGAAACACGTGTCCCATTGGTCAGGAAACCCAGCATGATAACCACTTGACTCGACCACCTACTCCTTATTTAAGTACATTTCCGTAATCTGCTTACTCCTCCATTTTTACATATTCTAAGTCGACCTGTACTTCTACAGGGACAGATCCCTCTGGGCAGGTCCCACTAAGTCGACCTGTACTTCTACAGGGGCAGATGTCCCCGTGTAGGTCCCACTAAGTCGACCTGTACTTCTACAGAAGTAGATCCCTCTGGGCAGGTCCCACTAAGTCGACCTGTACTTCTACAGGGACAGATCCCTCTGTGCAGGTCCCACTAAGTCGACCTGTACTTCTACAGAAGCAGATCCCTCTGTGCAGGTCCCACTAAGTCGACCTGTACTTCTACAGGGGCAGATCCCTCTGTGCAGGTCCCACTAAGTCGACCTGTACTTCTACAGAAGCAGATCCCTCTGGGCAGGTCCCACTAAGTCGACCTGTACTTCTACAGGGGCAGATGTCCCCGTGCAGGTCCCACTAAGTCGACCTGTACTTCTACAGAAGCAGATCCCTCTGGGCAGGTCCCACTAAGTCGACCTGTACTTCTACAGGGGCAGATCCCTCTGGGCAGGTTCCATCTCTGGTGTGAGCTGGATGTAGCCAGGAGGAGGATTTCCTGCTTAGCGAGCTAGGCTCGAGCAGCTTATTGCTCCACTATGGAGGGTGGTTAACTGTTGTGCGAGTCCATCTTAATAGACTCAAACACAAGAGCAAAGTAGACCAGCAGCCTGTTAGGTGCCATCTATGCTGCTCTTAACAAACCACTAAACAATGGCCGGTGTTATGCCATGTCACACAGTTAGTCATCTCTTACAACATGCTCTCTGTGGGGCAGTGGTGCTATTCTTGTCTTTGTCATACACATAGACCTCGGCAAACCACTCCGGTAATGTATCTTAATTTAGCCTCTATCCTTTGGCAATGCAGCACAGCAATGTTGAGTTATTGATTCCAAACACTGAGATGTTTCTATACATAGCCTATAGCATACATGGTCTACAGCATAGCCACCTTACAGGTGCTGATAATCTCTACCTGTAAATGAAAAAGTATATTTATATTTCCAGGTATGTTCTGCTCATTAATATTATGTATACCTTGTTATTGGCAGCCTCTGTTATGACATTTGATGCAGACATGATGATGATTCATGCAAGTTCACTGGCTTACCTTCTGAACTCATGCTGGAATAACACAATTTTTGGGAAAAGTGTTCAACATATACTAAATGTATTAACTCAATATGGAAAGTATAGAATATTCATGCATAGCATCAAGCAAACTGTAGAGTTATAAGAACATTATTTGACTAAAAAGGGAGAGGAGACTATCGTCTGGTCAGGCAAAACATACTGATCAGACATATTAATCTTGGTCAGGCAAAATATACACTGGCAAAGACCCCCACCTCATTTTTGTCACAGCTCCCTAGAAACAGATTGTTCTTCTTGGCAGTCTGGGTAATGAAGTAAGGGATTAACATGATCCCTGTAGTAGTGAGCTACATGCAGATAAAGCCAATCATAGCACAACCCCCTGAAGGATCCACATCAACCTTTATCAGCATGCTCAGGATGTGAGGAATGCTACTGGGTGAGAAAGGCTATCTCTAGTACATCCTTTCTTTTTTCATGTGTATGCAATTTTTACTTACAAGGACTGCATATTGGATGGGAACTTAATTACTTTCAGAATTTTGCCTGGACAGTGGATGGAGCTTACTCTTATAGATTTTCTCAGAATTTTGCCTGATTGATATAATTCTAGCCTCAGTAACCTGGACAAATAGAAGAATGGGAGATATACATTTTGGAAGAAAAGTCCCAGATTAGGTGAGAATGCATTAGAAATCCAAGAGAAAATATTAACCCAAGCTTGACTTTGTTCAGAAGATTTTTTTGTGATATTTTTAGCCAAAAATGAACAACTAAAATTTTCACAAAGGGGATAGTGCATACAAAAAATCATAAGTTTCTGTTATTTATTTACAAGTTTCCAAAATAAGCTTACAAGAAATCATTATGACAGTGTCTGCATCCTCAGATTAGTCTGGCAGGATCTTTGCTTGGATAAGATTATGTGTCAATTTAGAAGTAATGAATTGTCTGTCATTGAAGGGTTTATACAGACCAACTAGTATTTCATAATGAGTGCTGTGAAATTGAAATCCTGTTGCCGTGTTGGAAACAACTTTACAAGTACCGAAAATGGAGTGTACCGTAATACAACAATGATACAAATTTACAGTTTAGGCAAATATTATGATCTATACGGAGTACTGTAAACTTGAAACCTCCTTTCCCATTCAGTATGCTAGTGAATTTATTGACTTATTGCTGTCTTAGTTATTGGCTGCGCAGTGCGAGTGTGTCTGTGACACTACTGACAGTGATGAGAACACTTTGAAATTGAAAAGCAGGAAATTATTTATTTTAAAGAAATCAATGCGGTACAGCATAAATGTGCCAATGTGTATGCGTATTTATCTTTGATTAACAATACTTTTTTAAAGTCATGTGTTACTTTATGGACTTGAAAATGCATCCTTGTCCCAACTCGTCACTCGTCTCACTCATCTCCATGATAAACAAAAACATTGTGAAGTGCGCAATGCACAAAACGCCGACAAATACCGGTAACTTCAAAAAAAGGGGAACGTTACTTGTACATAAGTAGACACATTGACAATTATTCAGCAACTGGGCAACATTAAGAGGATTTCAAAGTCGATTTTTCACTTTTCCAGTGACATGGAACATTTTTGAAGAATTGCATATGGATAGTGACTCTTTGAACCTTTCTGATGCAGTTCTGTTTAGTTACATTACCAATAAAGTTAACGTTTTTATATTGGTTTAGAAGACTGCAGGGTCTGTTTACACTATACAACTAGTCTCTTTTACATTTACTTGATCTAAAAACAGCGCATCCAATTTATTATTGAATGCATTAATAGACCCTGCTTCCACTATTTCCTGTGGCAATGTATTCCAAGCATTCACCACTCTCTAAACAAATATTTCCTAAAATCGATTTTTCTAATTTGGACCTTTCTTTAGTTAATGTGTAGCTGTGTCTTCTAGTTTTAGTAGGCGGCTCTAATTTGGAAGAACTTCTTGCAGTCTAATTTATCTTTTCCGTTTGTTATCTTATCATCACCATAGGCGTCTCAGTCTCTATGGACCATGCACGTGGCGCTATGTAAATTTTGTTCAGCTCTGTCTCCTGTATTTCGACACTGTCTGCTATGGCTGTAAAGGCCGATCCGCGAGTGACAGTCCCTACCACAGATCGTACAACCGTCCTGAGGAGGCTGGCTTGCCTCGCTGTTTCTTGATCTCTTCAGTCTTTCTCTTTTCTCTGCAGCCAGAAGACCTCTACGAGTGTCAGCAGCCACTATGCCCCCTGCAACTGACTGTCTCCAGGTAGCTCGATCCTGAGCAATTTCTTCCCAGCCCTCGGATGGGATGTCGCATGACTTCATGTCCCTCTTGCATACGTCCTTGAATCGCAGTGTGGGACGGCCGATTCTTCCAACTCCAATGGCTTGCTGTCCATAAAGGATATCCTTTGGCAGCTTCTCGTCTTCCATGCGATAAACATGTCCCAACCACCGTAGACGTTGCTGGCTCAACATCGAGTACATGCTGTGAGTGTTTGTTCTCTGTAAGACCGTATTATGTGACACTCTCTCTTGCCAACCAATCCCCAATATACGCCGTAGACACCTCATGTGAAAGGTGTTCAGCCACCATTCCTGTTTAGTGTAAGTGCTCCAAGTCTCGCTTCCATACATGAGAGTGCCAAGAACGCAGGTCTGATAGACACAGACCTTGGTATAGTGGGACAGTGCAGTGTTCTCTCAGACTCTCTTCGTCAGGCAGACCATAGCGGTACTTGCCCTGCCAAGCCTACTGTCTATCTCCTTCTCGAGCGAGAGAGTGTTGCTGATGGCAGACCCCAGATAAGTGAAACTATTGACGACCTCCATAGTGACACCATCAATCTTTATGGATGACGTAGTGGTAATGCCATGTGCGCAGATCTTTGGCTTTTCCAGGCTTATGGTGAGACCAAACTGCTTGCACCCCTCGGCGAATCTGTCTCCCAGTCTCTGCAAGGCCTCCTCACTATTGGTCATTAGAACTGCATCATCCGCAAATAGCACCTCCCTAATGAGCACCGTCCTCATCTTGGTCCTCGCACGAGGTCTGGACAGGTTGAACAGCCGCCCATCTGACCTGGTGTGCAGATAAACACCGCCCACAGATGTGTCTCATAAGTGTAGGATAGGAGCATGGAGAAGAAGATCCAAAAAGAGGATCGGCGCGAGCACACATCCCTGCCTCACTCCACTCTTGATGGGAAAAGAGTTTGAAGATGATCTGTCGTAAAGAACTGAGCCCGTCATATCAGTGTGAAAAGAGTTTGAAGATGATCCATCGTATTTAACTGAGCCCTTCCTATCAGTGTGAACAGAGTTTGAAGATGACCCATCGTATAGAACTGAGCCCTTCATATCAGTGTGAAAATAGTTTGAAGATGATCCATCGTAAAGAACTGAGCCCTTCATATCAGTGTGAAAAGAGTTCGAAGATGATCCATCGCAAAGAACTGAGCCCTTCATATCAGTGTGAAAAGAAGTTATCATGCTACGCAGTTTTGGGGGGCAGCCGATCTTCTCGAGAAGTTCGAATAGACCGTTTTTATTAACCAAGTCGAAGGCCTAGGTGAGACCTAGAAACATCATAAAGAGAGGCTAGTCTTGTTCTCTGTACTTCTCCTGGATATCTTATAAACCTGTATTAATTCCCCTTGAATTCTTCAGTTTTTCTTAGTCTTTCCTCAAAACTGTAATTCTGGAATCCCATTATCAGTTTTGTTACTCTTCTTTGTATCCTTCCCAGCATGTTTATTTATCCTCTACGATAAGGACTCCAGACCTGTACACTGTACTCCAATTTAGGTCTAACTAATGCTTTATAAAGTTTGACAATCACTTCCTTGCTCCTATATTTAATATTTCTTTTTATTATACCTAACATTGCATTTGCCTTTTTTTACTGCTTCCTGGACTTGCTCACTCGCCTTACCTGTATGATTTATTATAGCCTAACAGCTAGATCCATCATGTTTTTGCCCTGTCACTAAACATCACCAAATCTATCGGCAAAAATTTGTGCAAATAAAACTGTTGGTGCAAAATCTGAACTGCTGTTTTTATAGCATTGGCCTTGTCTTCAGCGTTTGAACGGTTTTCGTCGCATGAATCACAAAACTCGTATATGGACCCATCCGGGCATTTCATATGGATGCCATACCCTGCAAAAGAGGTAGATTTGAATGCTGGTCCATCCGTATAGACCAGGACTGTCGATTTTGGTTAGCTAGAGACTGTCTCTAAGGTACATGTCTTGACGATATTATGTGTAGTCTCCTTGGTGGCTGCCTTATCTAACCTAACACTAACAGTAAGATCCAGCAATAGGCCTAATTACTAGCTGTAAATAGATATCCAAAGAGGTTTGAGACCGGCACGTATGTTGTCACCTTTTCTCTTGAATCTTTACACAGAGAAAATCTTCAGACAGATTGAAGGAGGGCCTGGACTAAACATCAATGGGAGAATAACCAACAATTTGAGATGTGCTGATGACACTGTATTGCTGGCGAAAAGTGAGAAAGAGTTGCAGGAACTAGTGGAGATAGTCAACACCAGAAGGAGATTGAACATGGTTTAGACACTAACATTAATAAAACAAAAGTGATGTTATTTACCAAAGCAAATGTTCTTAGTCGACCTGTACTTCTACAGGGGCATATGCCCATGTGCAGGTCCCTGCTCTGGTATGAGTTGGATGTAGTCAGGAGAAGGGTTTCTGCATCATACAAATTGACCATACAGAGCTAACCAGTCAGAGTAAAGGGAACATATTCTTAACAATATAAAACAAAAACAAAACAAAAAATGGTTATTTGCATAATCTTTTATTATCAGCGATTCTGTAATGTCACAAGAACACATTTAAATAATAAATGCTTGACTGTTGTTATGGACTCTTCACATTAGAACACTCAATAATTGAAGTCTGGTTCATTTCCCTGGATTTATGTTGGTAAAACTTTCCACAAAACATTCTCTATTCAATGGACATCACAAACAGTTCTCACGACACAGGAGAAAGAGGAAAACATGCAATTCTGGTAAGAAATTACATTTTATGCCCAAAATGCAGGAAAGATAAATGAACTGCAATAAGTTTACTAAAGAGCAACGAGGAATCAAAAACATAGCTATTATAAGATAATTAATTTTCTTCTAATGTAGCAAAACATAAGCAGTATGTCACAGACCTCTTAGCATTTTTGGAAATAGAAACTGAATAGCCATAAGAGCTAGGTTCTAGCTTCCCTTAAATCAATGGACATAATTCAGGTATGTCCTCTATTGTGGTGATTACTTACCAGTTCAGGTATGTCCTCTATTGTGGTGATTACTTACCAGTTCAGGTATGTCTTATTTATTGTGGTGATTACTTACCAGTTCAGGTATGTTTTATTTATTGTGGTGATTACTTACCAGTTCAGGTATGTCTTATTTATTGTGGTGATTACTTACCAGTTCAGGTATGTTTTATTTATTGTGGTGATTACTTACCAGTTCAGGTATGTCCTCTATTGTGGTGATTACTTACCAGTTCAGGTATGTCTTATTTATTGTGGTGATTACTTACCAGTTCAGGTATGTTTTATTTATTGTGGTGATTACTTACCAGTTCAGGTATGTCCTCTATTGTGGTGATTACTTACCAGTTCAGGTATGTCTTATTTATTGTGGTGATTACTTACCAGTTCAGGTATGTTTTATTTATTGTGGTGATTACTTACCAGTTCAGGTATGTCCTCTATTGTGGTGATTACTTACCAGTTCAGGTATGTCTTATTCATTGTGATGATTACTTACCAGTCCAGTCACCATATTCTTTATATGATATTCTAGAATCATGTTCATAATTTGGCGATGCCCATTTTCAAAATGATATTCACCAATGCTCTGTCTTCCTCTATTCCGTTCTTCCTTAATTTTCTCTAAATATAATAGTTTTTACAAATATCTGCAAACTTCTTCATCCGCAAAGACCATATCTTCTTCTTCTTCTGCGTACGCAGTCAGACAGTAACCATTATTTTTTCGAAAAAAGCGGCGATCATCCTGAGGCTGTCGCCACTGCCATAGAGCTTGTCTTGCAGTTCCACTGGTGATGGCCACATCTGCTCTCTCTGGTCCTCGTATGTCGGGCAGTTCTGCAGCAGATGTTCAGCGGTCATTTTACCAGTACCGCACGGGCATTCGTCGGTACACCCTATCTTCAATTTGTTGAATAGGTGGTACCTCAGTCTATTGTGGCCAGTGCGAAGTCTGAAGACAACGACCTGCTCTCTTCGGTTCAACTGGTAATAGGCATCGTTTTTGGTGTAACCAGTATGTTCGGTTTCCCATTTGGTCACGTATCTGGCTTTGATAAGCCGTTTTGACTCTTCGTACGTCATACTGGTATCTGTTTGTGGTAGTCTTGCACCTTCTTTTGCCAGTCTGTCTGCCTCCTCGTTGCCTTGGATGTTGCAATGTGATGGGACCCACTGTACCACTACCCTTTTTGGTGTGGACTGCTGGCACAGTTTGCAGAGTGCTGCTCTTAAGTCATTAAGCTCAGTGTTTTTCTGGCTTTTTAGCGCTGTGACTACGGCGAGAGCATCTGTAAGCAGGACTATATGGCTTTCATTTTCACTGTGTGTCACCATTTCTTCCACTGCCGCCCTCAGTGCCTCTGCCTCCGCTCTGAAATTGCTTGTGTACTTACCAGTAGCGAATGACAGTGTTATTTTTCTGCCATTTGGTAGGTTCAGGAATGCTCCTGCCCCTCCGTTCTGTGTTGTGTTTGTTACAGAACCGTCGGTGTATGCATGGGTCCAGTCCATGCTTGGGTAGCTTTTCGTTATGAAGCTTAGGGTAGTATCTCTCCTTTCTTTTTCAGTCTGGCAGTTTTTGTTTGCAATACCTGGTATATTTTCTACCACCTCTGGAAATATATCCTGCCTCCAGGTAGGTTTTCGTACAGTAGTGATGAGTTTTGGTGTTGTTAGTGCGTTTATGGGATCTTCGTGCATCTTTGCTTTGGCTATTTCTGCAAAGTTTCTCCGCTTTAGTTTCCCATTTCCCAAATTGTTTAGTCTCTGGTGCATTGGATGGTCGGTCAGTCTTCGGAGCTTCTCTGACTGCAGCTGGGCTCTGCAGTCTCTTCTATCGGTCATGGATTGCAGTTTTGTAATCTTTTCAAGTTCTACAATTGGCGTTGACTTCATGTCACCTGTTATAATTCTCATGGCTTGGTTTTGAAGTTTGCTAACTTTATCGAAGTTCGCCTTCGCTGCTGTTGTCCATGCCGCAATGCCATACTCGAGAACTGGTCTCACTCTTCCAGTGTACAGTTTCTTTAGTATGCCTTCGTCTGCTCCCCAGCTTGTGCCAGCAAGTTTCCTCATGATTGCCATTCTTTCTCTGGCTTTCATTCGGTTTCTCTCAATCTGACTTTTCCATGTCATGCGCCGATCAAATGTGACTCCCAGATAGGTTGGGTTGTCGTTTGGCTGCAGGAATTTGCCATTTAGACTTAATTTGGTACTTTGGGGTTTTAATGAAAGCGAGAATATTGTGCATGTGGTTTTCTCCTCGTTTATTTTGACCAGCCATGAGTTCGCACACTCTTCCAGCGATGTTAGGGCCGTCTGCATCCGATTTCTTGCTCTGGTGAGATTCTTTTCAGAGGTCCACATAGCCAGATCGTCTGCAAACATTAAGCTATGGACTCTTCTTGGTATATTCTCTGTAATATCGGAGTGTGGGTGACAGTACTCCCCCTTGGGGTACTCCCTGCTCGAGTGTCACCTTTTTGCTCATCTGCCCTTGTACTTGGACTCTGGCCGTTCTTTGTTTGAGGTAGTGGTTGATCCACTTGTACATTTTCCCACAAACATCACTTCTTCTTAGCTTGACTCTAAGTCCATCTTTCCAGACTTTGTCAAATGCCTTTTCCAGATCCACCCAAACAGCTACTGTGTGTTTCTGTGCCTGGTAGGCATCTTCTATCTTCTGGGCTATGAGGATGACCTGGTCCTCAGTGGATCTGTGCTGTCTAAAGCCGGCTTGCTGTGGAATTAGTATTCGTTTTTCTTCCAGATGCCACATCAGTCTGGTGTTTATCATCCGTTCCATCAGCTTGCCGACACAGCTCAGTAGGCTTATGGGCCTGTATCCATTTGGATCTGTTTTGTCCTTTCCTGTTTTTGGTACTGGTACCAGTACTGCGTCTTTCCATGCCTGTGGTACAATTCCCCTTTTCCAGCTTTGGTTCAGGACCGATAGTAATTTCCTCTTCGCTGTTTGGCCCAGCCCCATCAGCATTTCGTTTGTTATCCCGTCTTTTCCGGGAGATTTCCTTTTCTTTAGTGTTCTCATAGCCTCTTCCATTTCGCGCATTGTTAATTTGGCCATAATGTGCTCTTCAGGTGCCGTATTCATGTTTTCGTGCCCCTTTAGCTCTTCGCTAATGTCTGTATGCTTATCTGCAGGGACCTCGATGTGGTTTGCTCTGGCATAGTGATCGACAAAGGCGTTTGCGGCTTTCTTACCTGTGATCAAGTTCTCGCCCTGCTTGATAGTAATTTGTTTATTTAACGGGGTTTCGTCGTTCATGGCTCTGACTAGCTTCCATAGGTTGTTCCCGTCTTTGTCCAGGTTTAGACTTTCCGTTTTATTTTTCCAGCTTTCTCTTGCTGTTTGCTTGAGAGTGTGTTTGTACTTCGCCGTGGCGGCTTTGAGGGCGATGTTTGCCTCCATGGATTTTTCTCGCTCTGCCATGTTCCTAGCATTTGTTACTGCATTTTCCACTTTCTGCAACTCATCATTCCAGTAGGGCTTATAGTTTTTCCTAGCTCCTCTTGGGATGGTTTTAGTGGCGGCTTGCATTATTGCCTTGCTTAGGCTTTCCACCATGGGCTTCATTTTGGTGTTTCGTGTGTTGATGGTTTCACACAGCCCATCTGTCAGGATTGCAAATCTGTCCCAGTCGGCTCGTTTGTGATTCCAACGTGGGAGCGGTTTTGTTTCCTGTGGGCCTACTTCCATGTCAATGGTTAGCCTGATCGGCCTGTGGTCGCTACCTGCCAGTTGGTTTAGCACCTGGCGGTATATTTTATGGTGTATGTCCTGTGTGGAGAAGGCCAAATCTGGAGTCGAGGTGGTATGCCATGTTCTTGAATAGAAGCTAGGGCTATCCTCCGGCCTATTGATTAGGGAGAGATTTGCATCTATCTCCCAATCTTCCACTTCGTCACCTCTGCTGTCTGTGTCAGAGTATCCCCATCTCTCCGAGTGGCTGTTGAAATCTCCAACTACTATGCAGTTGGAGTCTCTGACCTCCATACTCGAGAGCGATAGGTCTCTATTTGGTGGTCCGTACAGATTGAAAATGCAGAGCTTCGTCTCTTGAGCCATTATGTCAACTCCTACAATTTCTGCTTGTCCGGTGTGATTGACAGATACCGCGCTACTCGGTATGCAGTTTCTGGTCAGTATCAGGACCCCTCCTTTGTGGCCTTCTCTATCTAGACGGAAGGTCTGGTATCCTCTGATTGAGAATTTATGATTATTGTTGAGGTGCGTTTCCTGGATACATGCCACGTCAATCTTACCTTCATGCAGGTGATGTGTTAGGGAAAGTTTTTTGTTAATGACTCCCTTCGCATTCCACTGTAGTATTTTGAGGGTCTTGAGGTTTTGGTCAATAGAAGTTGCCCCATAGCCATGTGCATTTACTCCACGACACATGGGTGGGTGACCACCAGTAGTCAAGGGTGGGCCCCTTCGAGGCGTGAGGCCCGGCACTATCGCTGCCTGGCGGGACTCCGCAGGATGAGCGCCATGCGTTTTTCTAATCGGTTGTACTGTCATCATGCTGCGATTTACGTTGCACTGTTTTGTTAGGCTTGCGGCCCCGTGCATCCGATTTCAACAGGCGTTTCTGTAGGGATGCCCTCCTTAGCCTTTGGCTGTCCCCAGCCTATCTGCAAGGCAGCAGTTGTTTATGATCAGAGTTGTCTCTCTTATGGAAGTTGTCTTACCAGACTATCGAGTCTTCACTACTCGTGTCTATAGGGTGCAATGATGATATGTGAGATGATATATGAGATGGACTGGTTTACCCGGAAGAGAGGCAGTCCAGTGTGTCTGTATCCCAGGATCGTCACGTCCTGCCAGAAACGTAGCATTTGCATGTGAGTGGGGTATCTCTTTCTCCCTTTATTTTCTTGGCTTTTATGCAGAGATGGTACGCCTAGCATTCCTCGCCACCTGGGGTGTTGACACAGTGGGGCAGGTGTGCAATGTCCACTGGTCTGCATCTCTTCTGCGTCCAGCATGATAGTTATATGGCTGATACGTACAGAGGTAGATATCGTAGCCGAAGTGCATTTAGCCAGAGGACAAGCCTGGTAATGTCACAGAGATGTTGTTCGCCTGGTGTGCGGACAGCTCTCATGGTCATTGGTTGAGTCTCGACAGTTCACAGTGAGGTGGCTGCTCTACTGTTTTCGACACCTCGACCAGGTACTAAGTCTTGTGTTGGTGGTTTCGCACCCCATCGCCGTATAAGGTGAGTATCAAGCAGTTGTCCGCCCGCTTTGATCGGCGGACGGCAAGGACCTCTTTCTGCGGCTCTACCGGATAGGGCTGGGGCGCAAGCCCCAGGTCCCGAGCATGTAAGAGCCTCCCATTGCAGTGGTGCTGAGATTTTGGGCGGGATTGCGGCTTACAAGGGTTCGACCGTAATCCCCCACATGGTAGCCTCGCGCCATTGGCTTATCAGCCTGGAACGTGAACCTAAGTGTCTGCGGCTCCTCTCGTTATGAGCTGGTTTTCCGTAGCAACGCCCTGTCATTAGTAGGGTAAAACTGACCTGTCTTCAGATGGTCTATTTCCAGCACCCGTTCACTATTTGGCCAGACGAATTTATTGAGGGCTTTTGTTTGTCAATGACCAGGTATTTGAAATCTGCGGTTTCTGCGGAGTTAAACACGATTTCCGTAGCGTTCTTTCATTAGAGTGTTAGAGAGCTGACTTGTCTTCCGTGAGTCTAATACCAGCGTACGTTCTTTCTTAGACCACCCCACGAAGGTGCTCTCTTTTTGACAGTCATTCTACAGTATTGGCGTGTTAAGTTGATTTAAGCCTCAGGCTCCACTCCTGATAGTGCTCTTCCGTCAATTCCTTTGTCAGAACACTGGATGCAGACCAACCGAGCCACAGGGGGCATAACCCCAGATTTCTGAGGGTCTAAATCCAGCACCAGTTCCATATTAGACCCCAGAAAAGTGGTCTCGGTATGTCAATCATTTCAGTGTTGGCCGTGTTGAGTCAAATTAAGCCGCATGCTCCACTCCTGGTGGTGCCCTTCCGTCAATTCCTTTAAGTTTCAGCTTTGCAACCATACTTCCCCCGGAACCCAAACACTTTGGTTTCCCGGAAGCTGCCCGCAGAGTCATCGAAGCAACTCCTGCGGATCGCTAGTCGGCATCGTTTATGGTCAGAACTACGATGGTATCTGATCGTCTTCGCGCCTCTGACTTTCGTTCTTGATTAATGAAAACATTCTTGACAAATGCTTTCGCAGTAGCTCGTCTTGTGGCGATCCAAGAATTTCACCTCTAACGCCGCAATACGAATGCCCCCGTTTGTCCCTGTTAATCATTACCTCCAGTTCCGAAAACCAACAAAATAGAACCGAGGTCCTATTCCATTATTCCATGCACCATTATTCAGGCAACCGAGGCCTGCTTTGAACACTCTAATTTTTCAAAGTAAACGCGCCGGCCACCCAGGACGCTCAGCGAAGAGCACCCGTGGGAGAGAGCCGGCAGACGGTAGGGCAGGAGACAACGGGCAGTGAACCGGCGCGAGCCGGACCGCCCGCCTGCGCCTGAGATCCAACTACGAGCTTTTTAACTGCAACAACTTTAATATACGCTATTGGAGCTGGAATTACCGCGGCTGCTGGCACCAGACTTGCCCTCCAATAGATCCTCGTTAAAGGGTGTAAAGTGTACTCATTCCAATTACGGGGCCTCGAAAGAGTCCCGTATTGTTATTTTTCGTCACTACCTCCCCGTGCCGGGAGTGGGTAAGTTGCGCGCCTGCTGCCTTCCTTGGATGTGGTAGCCGTTTCTCATGCTTCCTCTCCGGAATCGAACCCTGATTCCCCGTTACCCGTTACAAACATGGTAGGCATGTCACGTACCATCGACATTTGATAGGGCAGACATTTGAAAGATGCGTCGCCGGCACATGAGGCCATGCGATCAGCACAAAGTTATCCAGAGTCACCAGTGGGGACGCCGCAACCCCGCGAGGGGAAACGACTATTGGTTTTGAACTAATAAAAGCGCTCTTTCCGCGAGGGTCGGAGCTTGGTAAGCATGTATTAGCTCTAGAATTGCCACAGTTATCCAAGTAGGATCGTGTCATCTAAGGAACCTCGACTGATTTAATGAGCCATTCGCGGTTTCACCGTGAGACAGTGTGAACTTAGACATGCATGGCTTAATCTTTGAGACAAGCATATGACTACTGGCAGGATCAACCAGATATCTGTCGGAGACGTACGTACAGCACACACCGGTCGGCGGAGGAAGGGTGTGTAAAAAGCCTCACTGGGACGGCCGCAGGGACCGACTGACGGGACGGACGGACGGTTGTTCCACCCGTCCCTCACTCCGTCGACCTAGGACCGCTTGACAGGGGCCTCCTACACGCACCAGACGACCGACCGACCGACCGGGCTCGCTCGAGGAGGGATGGCAGCGCTCTGTGCAGAACGGATCCCAACGACCTCGGCGATGAATTTCACAGGGACTAGAGACAATTTGGCCTGCCGGCCTGCCCTTCTCCGGAGGAGAAGCAGGGCCTTGAGGCACGATTCCTGCTTTCCATTTGCCGGTCACAAGCTCTTTGCGAGAGTCGGACCACCAGCGAGACGTACTGTCGAGCTCTGCTATAAGCCTTAGATAAATCACCACGGATGGACCACGTTTCCTGATACGGACCAGACCAGTGCACCTCGGTGGAGGAGACGCCACAACAAACCGCACCCAATTCGCTCTACGGGGAAAGGCAGGCGAGCGTTTTCCGCAAGCCCGCGCTATCGCTCCGCCTGGCGGGACTGAGATCGCTTTACGAACACTGGTTGTAATTGAGTCGCGGCGGCGAGACAACTACCCCAGATCAAAGACCATATGAACCAGTAGTTTCCAGTTTGCTGGCCATTCATGATAAAATGAATATATAAAAAATTTCTTTATAGCACTTATTCGTAGTTACATACTTTCCGTGTCTAGCAACTTGTCACAGTTATTGAATCAGAAATCAACTGCTCTGGAAGCGCTTTCATTTGTTGCCATGAGATCCACCACAGTACATGCTTCTTTCATTCTTGGGCAATTTTACTGGTGTTAGGGGTCTTGGAGGGCTCCACGTTTGCAGACAAAGTCGTCCACATATCCCCATTTTTTCTAATTTGATCTACACCTGGACACTCCCAATTTGTTCAGGACTCGTATGGCATATTATGCCCTGTTGCAAGTTCTTCTTTGGTCTCCATCCATTCCTCACCATATCTTTGACACCATTTTTCTGTGCGGTTATGCTCGGGTTGCTCGTATGCTAACTGTACAGTTTGAAGGAAACGTCCTAGATTTCAGTCGTCCTTCTTCTGGATAAGATCCAAAAAGGGGTGTCTCTGATCACAGGACTACTTTTTCATTTTAACTTCTGACACAACAGATCTCCCGATTTGTGGTGGTGTGATGCCAGCGATAGCATAAACTTTTCCTTTTGGTGATGGCTTAAGGCACCCAGTTACAATGCGATATGAATCATTTACTGCCACAATGTATCTCATGTGTGCGGACTCAGTCCATACTGGTGCAGCAAATTCTGCTGCAGAAATGCACAATGGAAGGGTTGATGTGTGCAACACCATTGGTGATACTCCCCATGCTGTGTTTATTAGTTTACGCAGTGTGTTATTTTCTGCGCTAAATTTTTGTTTCACCACCTTACAGTGTTCCTTATAGGACAATGTACAATGTACGACCCATTATAATTCCTAGGTAATTAGGTATATCGTTATATTCAAGCTTATGCATCTGCCAACTAATCTGAGCTTTCTGTCCTCACTTGTTTTTCAAGTGAAATGCCTGAGTTTTGCTGGGGTTAATTTTGAGATGGTTATTCTCATAGTACTCAGCCAATCTGTCTTTAGTGAGTTTGAGCTATACTTCATTGAAACACTTTCCCTGAGCAGCAACCACCTTGTCGTTTGCATATATGAATTACATAGTACCTGGACTGATCGGTTGATCATTTAGGTAAAAATTGTTGTATAGCATGGGTGCCAGAACACTACCTTCTGCCAGATAATTTTTTTTGTTCCTTCAGCGAAGACTTTTTTGTTGTTGCATTGTCAGTTAAAATCGTCTATTCTGTAGTAGACATTTACTTACCTGGGTCAGGTGCCAATCAGTTTGTGACCTTGTATGTCTTTGATGGATGTAGGTGGTTGTTGTTGTTGAATGCCAACAATGAGTAGGTTTACTCTTTTGTGTGCCATAAAAATGATTAGGAATGGCCTCATCAGCCTTTCAGGCTCTCATAGAGAGTGTGGAACAACATCACACTGACCATCTCCACACAGGTTGCTGTGTACAGATCATGTGTTATTAGTACCCTGCTCTATGGCAGCGAAACATGGACACTGTATGTCTCTCATGAGAAAAGGCTAAATGCTTTCCATATGTGCCGCCGGAGACGCAAACTTGGAACTTCATGGAGTGACAGAGTGACTAACAGCGACATGTTGGACCATGCAAAGATTGCCAGTTTAGTTATGATCCTCCGCCAGTGCTGCTTATGGTGGCTTGGTTACGTGTGCAAAATGGAGGATGGGCGAATATAAAAAGATATCCTATACGGAAAGCTGACCACGGGCAAACGTCAAATAGGTAGGACCTTCCTCCGTTACAAAGATGTTTGCAAGTGTGACCTGAAGGTGTTGGATATGAACACCTGTAACTGAGAGGAACTTGCCAAAGACAGACCTGGCTAGAGGCAGGTTTTGTGTGTTGGTCTGCAGGCAGGGGAAGACAAGGTGCAGACTCCAAACATGTGCGGCAAAAGCAAGGGCAACAACTGACTGCCCCCTCTCTAGCGTGGAGTCCATTGTCTCTCGAGACTAACAGGATGCCAATCAATACACATTAATAGTTTGAGGTGTGGTTATTGTGGCATATAGTTACTTTTTCAAAACTTACATTGATATCAATTTCAAAATGAGTTTAAAGTGTACATTTATAACAATGCAGAAGGTTACCGTTTTACTATAACAGTTTTTGACAGGGAATCTAAGATGAGTCATTTATATTGCGATATTCATGACCCAAAGAAACGAACGCAATTGGTGTTTGGTCTGGATAGATCATCCTCAGAGTGCACTCATATCAAGCAAGGAAGGAGATTGGACATGTCTCAGAGGGCACTCATATCAAGCCAGGAAGGAGATTGGACATGTCTCAGAGGGCACTCATATCAAGCAAGGAAGGAGATTGGACATGTCTCAGAGGGCACTCATATCAAGCAAGGAAGGAGATTGGACATGTCTCAGAGGGCACTCATATCAAGCAAGGAAGGAGATTGGACATGTCTCAGAGGGCACTCATATCAAGCAAGGAAGGAGATTGAACATGTCTCAGAGGGCACTCATATCAAGCAAGGAAGGAGATTGGACATGTCTCAGAGGGCACTCATATCAAGCAAGGAAGGAGATTGCACATGTCTCAGAGGGCACTCATATCAAGCAAGGAAGGAGATTGGACATGTCTCAGAGGGCACTCATATCAAGCAAGGAAGGAGATTGGACATGTCTCAGAGGGCACTCATATCAAGCAAGGAAGGAGATTGGACATGTCTCAGAGGGCACTCATATCAAGCAAGGAAGGAGATTGGACATGTCTCAGAGGGCACTCATATCAAACAAGGAAGGAGATTGGACATGTCTCAGAGGGCACTCATATCAAGCAAGGAAGGAGATTGCACATGTCTCAGAGTGCACTCATATCAAGCAAGGAAGGAGATTGGACATGTCTCAGAGTGCACTCATATCAAGCAAGAAAGGAGATTGGACATGTCTCAGAGTGCACTCATATCAAGCAAGGAAGGAGATTGGACATGTCTCAGAGGGCACTCATATCAAGCAAGGAAGGAGATTGGACATGTCTCAGAGGGCACTCATATCAAGCAAGGAAGGAGATTGGACATGTCTCAGAGGGCACTCATATCAAACAAGGAAGGAGATTGGACATGTCTCAGAGGGCACTCATATCAAGCAAGGAAGGAGATTGGACATGTCTCAGAGGGCACTCATATCAAGCAAGGAAGGAGATTGGACATGTCTCAGAGGGCACTCATATCAAGCAAGGAAGGAGATTGAACATGTCTCAGAGGGCACTCATATCAAGCAAGGAAGGAGATTGGACATGTCTCAGAGGGCACTCATATCAAGCAAGGAAGGAGATTGCACATGTCTCAGAGGGCACTCATATCAAGCAAGGAAGGAGATTGGACATGTCTCAGAGGGCACTCATATCAAGCAAGGAAGGAGATTGGACATGTCTCAGAGGGCACTCATATCAAGCAAGGAAGGAGATTGGACATGTCTCAGAGGGCACTCATATCAAGCAAGGAAGGAGATTGGACATGTCTCAGAGGGCACTCATATCAAACAAGGAAGGAGATTGGACATGTCTCAGAGGGCACTCATATCAAGCAAGGAAGGAGATTGCACATGTCTCAGAGTGCACTCATATCAAGCAAGGAAGGAGATTGGACATGTCTCAGAGTGCACTCATATCAAGCAAGAAAGGAGATTGGACATGTCTCAGAGTGCACTCATATCAAGCAAGGAAGGAGATTGGACATGTCTCAGAGGGCACTCATATCAAGCAAGGAAGGAGATTGGACATGTCTCAGAGGGCACTCATATCAAGCCAGGAAGGAGATTGGACATGTCTCAGAGGGCACTCATATCAAGCAAGGAAGGAGATTGGACATGTCTCAGAGGGCACTCATATCAAGCAAGGAAGGAGATTGGACATGTCTCAGAGGGCACTCATATCAAGCAAGGAAGGAGATTGGACATGTCTCAGAGGGCACTCATATCAAGCAAGGAAGGAGATTGAACATGTCTCAGAGGGCACTCATATCAAGCAAGGAAGGAGATTGGACATGTCTCAGAGGGCACTCATATCAAGCAAGGAAGGAGATTGCACATGTCTCAGAGGGCACTCATATCAAGCAAGGAAGGAGATTGGACATGTCTCAGAGGGCACTCATATCAAGCAAGGAAGGAGATTGGACATGTCTCAGAGGGCACTCATATCAAGCAAGGAAGGAAAAGGAAATTTGACGATAATGACAGAGATGTCATAAAATGGGAGATATTGAAACTGTTTATGAAAAATCAACTTGTTCCTCTGCGAAAACTAAAATGAACATTAGAGCTTGTGTGGGCTAAAGTCCAAGGATAAGTTGGTGAACAGAACAGGACATTTAAAATGTGTGATGTTGAAGTGCTGACACGTGAGTAGCTTTCAAAAATAGACATTCAGTTCTGGAAGAAGTGTGTTGAACATGTGCTCCGGGAAGAAGTACAGTACAGGCAACGAGATGGATTACAATTTGTTCTAGGCCAGTCAACTGGAAAAGACTCAAGCAATTTCAGAGGGTAGGCAGAGGCACTGAGGGCTGCAGTGGAAACAATGCTGACAGGCGAAAGCAATGAATGGCAGATAGTCCTGTTTACAGATGCCCTGGCCGTAGTCACACCACTAAAAAGCCAGAAAAATACTGAACTTCATGATTTAAGAGCAGTACTCTGTCAACTATGCCAGCGGTCCGCACCAAAAAGAGTAGTGGTACAGTGGGTTCCATCCCACTGTAACATCCAAGGCAACGAGGAGGCAGACAGACTGGCAAAAGAAGGTGCAAGACTACCACAACCAGATTCTAGTGTGACCTACGAAGAGTCCAAAAGGCTCATTAGGGCCACATACATGGCCAAATGGGAAACAGAACATAATGGTTACACAAAAAATGATGCCTATTACCAGTTGAACAGAAGAGAGCAGGTCGTGGTCTTAAGACTCCGCACAGGCCACAACAGACTGAGGTACCATCTATTCAATAAACTGAAGATAGGTGGCACTGATGAATGCACTTGTTGCACAGGGAAAATGACCGCTGAACATCTGCTGCAAAACTGCCCGACATACGAGAACCAGAGAAAGCACATGTGGCCATCACCAGTGGCAACACTAGACAAGCTCTATGGCAGTGTCGACAGCCTCAGAATGACCGCTGCTTTTTTCGAAAAAATAAAGGTTGACGTTTGACAGCGTACGAAGAAGAAGAAGTTCTAGGCCAGTAACAATTATCAACCTCTTTGAATCATCAGATTCAGATTAATATAATCTTTTGTGGACATACTGATTATCAGACTTGGATGAATTAGCATATGTTTATCAAAACAATTAGGTGTACATACTATAGCAACAAATACACTGCAATATTCAAATGCGTCACACAACATAAAATTAGTTGCACAGTTCATACAACCTTGGGGTCTAAGGGTGACTGAAGGGTTGTACTAACTGTTGCATATTGGAGCCATTTTTACGATTGTACATAAAGGGCAACACAAACAATCAATTGATCTATCAGCATTTGAAGTCAACATATTATTAAAATCCTAGATCATAACAAATCTATTCTACTGAGCAGTTCATAATTACTTGTTTCTTTTTCAGTAACTCCATGTTTGTGAGTAGATTTATTTTCTGCATTGTTAAGTAAATTTCACTACAATATCAAAACAATTATGACAAAAACATGAAAAAGAGTCAAGAATGAATGTAATAAACAGTTGTCAAACTGTCAGTATAGAGGGGATGTCTGGTGAATAACCTGGGCACTATGTGGAGTCTGTGATATCATTGAATGGGCAAGAGATTTCATACTGTCTGCCAAATTGGAAAATTGCTCCATCTTTTGGCTATGGTGTGTTACCTCTAGACCCTTCTGTAAATCTGCACTCCTCAATGTGGTCTCCATGTTCTCAGTCTTGGCAATCAGGGACAACATTTCTCTGTCTTTATTTTCAATCTAGGACATCATATTTTTGGTAACTATAGCAAATACATACAGAGAATGAGTTCATATTTTAAATATAACTTTCAATGGCTGCAGAAAATAAAATAGATTAAAGAATAAACTTAATGTACAGTAATCTTAAAATTGAGAGTATTAAGTGCCTTTCTTTTATATTTCATTAATATCATTACCATTATTGACATTAGCATTGTAACATTAAAATCAAACTAATTTAACTAATGAAAGCTATAGCCTATATGTAAAAGATGTACAACACAGCCTTTACTTGCAGCAGTAAAAAAACCTAGGAAAATGGTGTGACAACATTCTTACTTAGCTTAATTTCAAAATATAATATACTTGAACATGGTTTATGTCAAAAGTAAGAGTAGCTTTATTTCTTGGTAGATCGAGATAAACTCTGTATTATTTCATATTCAGTTTGTCTAATAATGTTATTAGTCAGAGTCTCAAACCTTTTTGTGAAGTTCTGCTCCGTGCTCAACAAGCAGAATTTTTTCTTTACGCAGCTGAGCGTTCTCACAATCTGCTGCCTTCTGCATTGTTTCCAACTCTGACAAATGTGATTTCACAATGTTTATCTGCATTCTATACTCTTCGGAGGAGGCTCGTTCGTTTGTCAACTGTAACAAAACAATAACATAGAAAATGACAGCATCTGCAGTTAGAAGATAGTCATACAAAAAAGGTCAACATATGTCACCAAACTATTTTGGTTATCAATTTTTTTCACTGCTTAAAATAATTATAGATGTAAATTCTGATGTATCTTATTTTTGACATTTCTTGCATTTCATAGTTTTGTCAGGCATTATAAACATAGTCAGTGATAAACATGGTTTGTATCACTATCATACATCATAGACACAGGCAGTGTTAAACATTATATGTAATAGTATCATACATCATAAACTAAGCAATCATTAACATCTATCCAAAACTGGGTTAAATGGTGACATTTTAAAACCCATATTTACTAACAGCCTACTGCTGGCAGGGTTTGAAGGCTAAAAGCAGAGACAAGACTCAGAATAGCAAAAGGAGATTTAAATCGGACGGGAATAGAAAGAAAAGAAGTCAATAGTTGCATTTCTCCATGTGCTTTTCCAATTCTCATTTATATTGGTTACATTTTCCTTTATATTGGTTAAATTCTCATTTATATTGGTTAAATTTTCCTTTATATTGGTTAAATTCTCATTTATATTGGTTAAATTCTCATTTATATTGGTTAAATTTTCCTTTATATTGGTTAAATTCTCATTTATATTGGTTAAATTCTCATTTATATTGGTTAAATTCTCATTTATATTGGTTACATTCTCATTTATATTGATTGACCTTTGTCAATGCTGAGGTCTTTTAATTTTCACATAGGCTCTTGCTTTTGTATTTGTGCTCATGCCAAACTGACATACTTTTTTATGTTAATATTCTACTCATGATTGATTCGGAATAATCTGACTTTCGAAGGCTAATGATCCAGGCAGAACTTAAAGACACAGAAAAATGCTTCACATTTCTTGTAACGCATTTAGCATTCAACAAGAAATTATTTCAACATTACACAAACCCATTTCAGTTTATGTTGGCCATTAAACCAATCTAAGACATGAATTAGTGACATTCTGACAAATCTTGGTCTAGTTTCTGGTTTTGGATGCATAGTTCAGGTGTACTGAAATTGGTTCACTCATCATCTTCAAGTGCCTTGCTGGTTGCCATTGGCGATCATGAATCTGCACTTCCTTTTACCATGTGTGTCATTTATCAGTTCTGTTGTTGATTGTCTCCCATGACATTCCTTCAAGCTTTCCAATATTTTCTCTTTTTGTCCCCCTCTATCCCTCTTCCTCGTAATTCTGCCAGTTGTCACCATATTTTTCAACTTGCCTCTTCTCATGACATGCCTGAAAATGGATGACTGCCGTAGCCTGATTTATGCCATTAGCTATGTTTGTGTCTGTGTCTCCTCAAGTAGCACATTATTAGCTTTCATTGCAGTCCATAGAATTCTTAACAATCTTCTGTAAAATCACATTTCCATTGCCTCAATTGTTCTCTAAGCTTGTCTACTGATTGTCCATGATTTGCTATTGTATATAAGTATTGGTTTTATATAGTATTTAAAAGTTCTCTTCCACATACAACCCTGAGGTACATAACGAAACACTACCCAAGCATGGACTGGACCCATGCATACACCGACGGTTCTGTAACAAACACAACATAGAACGGAGGGGCAGGGTAATTCCTGAGCCTACCAAATGGTAGAAAAACAACACTATCAGTAGCAACTGGAAAATACTCAAGCAATTTCAGAGTGGAAGCAGAGGCACTGAGGGCTGCAGTAGAAGAAATGGTGACAAGCAAGATAAATGAAAGCCATATAGTCCTGCTTACAGATGCCCTGGCCGTAGTCACAGAACTAAAAAGCCAGAAAAATACTGAAGTTAATGATTTAAGAGCAGTACTCTGTCAACTATGCCAGCAGTCCGCACCAAAAAGAGTAGTGGTACAGTGGGTTCCATCCCACTGTAACATCCAAGGCAACGAGGAGGCAGACAGACTGGCAAAAGAAGGTGCAAGACTACCACAACCAGATACTAGTGTGACATACGAAGAGTCAAAAAGGCTTATTAGAGCCAGATACATGACCAAATGGGAAACAGAACATACTGGCTACACAAAAAACGATGCCTATTACCAGTTGAACAGAAGAGAGCAGGTCGTGGTCTTCAGACTTCGCACTGGCCACAACAGACTGAGGTACCACCTATTCAATAAATTGAAGATAGGTGGCACTGACGAATGCATGTGCGGTACTGGGAAAATGACCGCTGAACATCTGCTGCAAAACTGCCCAACATACGAGGATCAGAGAAAGCAGATGTGGCCATTACCAGTGGCAACACTAGACAAGCTCTATGGCAGTGTCGGCAGCCTCAGGATGACCGCTGCTTTTTTTGAAAAAATAAAGGTTGATGTCTGACTGCGTACGATGAAGAAGAAGAAGAAGACAAAAAGCTCTCTTCCTTAATTCCAGTAATGGGAATTTGTTGCCCAAGATTCCCATCATACTCTGGAAGACTGTTTTTGCCTGAGCTTTTCTGTTTTTTATTTCATAAGTGCGTCTTCCATCAGGATTACGAGTGTATACAACATTTGGAGATTTGAGCATCTTAGTTATCCCCTTTGCTTCTGATTTCTTTTAATTTAAGCTGAGACCTTTATTTTTGCTTTGGATAACTACCATGTTGACCATTTCTTATAAGTCTGACTCATTATGAATTATCAAAGCAGTGCCATCAGCGTAACGCAAGCTGTTTATGTTCTGTCCACCAATTGATATTCCTGGCATTGTCTCTATGGATCCCAAGATATTCCTGGCATTGTCTCTATGGATCCCAAGATATTCCTGGCATTGTCTCTATGGATCCCAAGATATTCCTGGCATTGTCTCTATGGATCCCAAGATATTCCTGGCATTGTCTCTATGGATTCCAAGATATTCCTGGCATTGTCTCTATGGATCCCAAGATATTCCTGGCATTGTCTCTATGGATTCCAAGATATTTCTGGCATTGTCTCTATGGATTCCAAGATATTCCTGGCACTGTCTCTATGGATCCCAAGATATTCCTGGCACTGTCTCTATGGATCCCAAGATATTCCTGGCATTGTCTCTATGGATTCCAAGATATTCCTGGCACTGTCTCTATGGATTCCAAGATATTCCTGGCATTGTCTCTATGGATTCCAAGATATTCCTGGCATTGTCTCTATGGATTCCAAGATATTCCTAGCATTGTCTCTATGGATTCCAAGATATTCCTGGCATTGTCTCTATGGATTCCAAGATATTCCTGGCATTGTCTCTATGGATCCCAAGATATTCCTGGCATTGTCTCTATGGATTCCAAGATATTCCTGGCATTGTCTCTATGGATTCCAAGATATTCCTGGCATTGTCTCTATGGATCCCAAGATATTCCTGGCATTGTCTCTATGGATTCCAAGATATTCCTGGCATTGTCTCTATGGATTCCAAGATATTCCTGGCATTGTCTCTATGGATCCCAAGATATTCCTGGCATTGTCTCTATGGATCCCAAGATATTCCTGGCATTGTCTCTATGGATCCCAAGATATTCCTAGCATTGTCTCTATGGATTCCAAGATATTCCTGGCATTGTCTCTATGGATCCCAAGATATTCCTAGCATTGTCTCTTTGGATTCCAAGATATTCCTGGCATTGTCTCTATGGATTCCAAGATATTCCTGGCATTGTCTCTATGGATCCCAAGATATTCCTGGCATTGTCTCTATGGATCCCAAGATATTCCTGGCATTGTCTCTATGGATCCCAAGATATTCCTGGCATTGTCTCTATGGATCCCAAGATATTCCTGGCATTGTCTCTATGGATTCCAAGATATTCTTGGCATTGTCTCTATGGATCCCAAGATATTCCTGGCATTGTCTCTATGGATCCCAAGTCTGTAGACAGAGGACAGCTCAGAGAAAAACGCACATCATTCAGGTTTACTAAACTCATTAATCAAATTCTGAATGGGTCACTAAACTATTTTCCAATTTGTAATATTTTGAAACTTTGTTAGAATTTATATTACAAGTCAGCTAAATTTGCAAATGTACAGCCCTATATGTATCATATGTGGTTGTCATGAAATTAGTAGCGCACTTCTGTGACAGTTCATCTATCTAATTCCTACCTGTTTCAAGTACTGCCCGGCTATCTCCTGCTCTCGCTTCAACTCATCTCTGAGAATATTAGTCTCACTCAGCTTCTCGCTCAGAGTGGTCACTTCAGCTATGCTTCTCAAGTGTTGCTGATCAGTTGAATCACGAAGTTCCTTTTCCTTAAAAAAAGTATATTCATTTGATCTGTTTTCACTCTTCCTTTTTTGCTCCTAAAGGAGTAGGAGCCCACCACTAGAGATGTGCCCTTACAGGAAGCATGTGTCACAGCACCTGATGTGCCCTTACAGGAAGCATGTGTCACAGCACCTGATGTGCCCTTACAGGAAGCATGTGTCACATCACTTGATGTGCCCTTACAGGAAGCATGTGTCACATAACTTGATGTGCCCTTACAGGAAGCATGTGTCACATCACTTGATGTGCCCTTACAGGAAGCATGTGTCACAGCATCTGATGTGCCCTTATGGGAAGCATGTGTCACATCACTTGATGTGCCCTTACAGGAAGCATGTGTCACAGCATCTGATGTGCCCTTACAGGAAGCATGTGTCACATCACTTGATGTGCCCTTACAGGAAGCATGTGTCACAGCACCTGATGTGCTCTTACAGGAAGCATGTGTCACAGAACTTGATGTGCCCTTACAGGAAGCACGTGTCACAGAATTTGATGTGCCCTTACAGGAAGCATGTGTCACAGAACTTGATGTGTCCTTACAGCATTAGTTCATAAAACAGTTTACAGTGTGAGATACCCAAGACACTCAATGTTTGGACATCAGGTACAGAGCACAAGACCCAAGACACTCAATGTTTGGACATCAGGTACAGAGCACAAGACCCAAGACACTCAATGTTTGGACATCAGGTACAGAGCACAAGACCCAAGACACTCAATGTTTGGATATCAGGTACCGAGCACAAGACCCAAGACACTCAATGTTTGGACATCAGGTACAGAGCACAAGACCCAAGACACTCAATGTTTGGACATCAGGTACAGAGCACAAGACCCAAGACACTCAATGTTTGGACATCAGGTACAGAGCACAAGACCCAAGACACTCAATGTTTGGACATCAGGTACAGAGCACAAGACCCAAGACACTCAATGTTTGGACATCAGGTACAGAGCACAAGACCCAAGACACTCAATGTTTGGACATCAGGTACCGAGCACAAGACCCAAGACACTCAATGTTTGGACATCAGGTACAGAGCACAAGACCCAAGACACTCAATGTTTGGACATCAGGTACAGAGCACAAGACCCAAGACACTCAATGTTTGGACATCAGGGACAGAGCACAAGACCCAAGACACTCAATGTTTGGACATCAGGTACAGAGCACAAGACCCAAGACACTCAATGTTTGGACATCAGGTACAGAGCACAAGACCCAAGACACTCAATGTTTGGACATCAGGTACAGAGCACAAGACCCAAGACACTCAATGTTTGGACATCAGGTACAGAGCACAAGACCCAAGACACTCAATGTTTGGACATCAGGGACAGAGCACAAGACCCAAGACACTCAATGTTTGGACATCAGGGACAGAGCACAAGACCCAAGACACTCAATGTTTGGACATCAGGGACAGAGCACAAGACCCAAGACACTCAATGTTTGGACATCAGGTACAGAGCACAAGACTCAAATCCAGACATGGCTTTCTAAAATCAACAAAGCTGATACAGACAATCCCTGAAAGCCGCCGTATCGAGAGATGGCACAAATTGATGCATGCTCCAGAGATGGAACTTCAAGAGGAACCTGTCACCAGATACCATCTACCATACACAACATGAAGTTGCTGAACAGATTCCAAACTGGTATATCACGATTCAAGAGGAATTTGACATGCTGGAGAAAAATGACAAGGCAATCCATGGATGCATGAAGTGTGATGTAGTGCTTGGACACAGAAAGGAAGGAAGGGCATTGTGAGATTGATAGCACCAATCACAACTCTCCTGTGTATATAGAACATGTTGTATATCTTACAATTGTTCTAGTTTTTTTTCCAAATAGGTCACTACTTTTTGTTAGTTTTAATAAATTAAAACACTATTTAAGACTTCTATTTTAACTAATAATGCATAAACAACTACTCTCTTAGAACAACAAATACCAAAACTGCTGCTTCAAAAGAATGGTTTCTGAGCATCATTTTGTCTCTTCACTACAGGTGAAGCAAAGTTACAAATGATAACTGGCTCCCATACAGGAATCCTGTATTTCAGCACTGGCAGTCACAATAGGAATGGTTTTGCATGATGAGACTGCTAACTCCATGCACAGCTTTCTTTAGTCACCTTTTTAATGACATGATTGGAAAGTTACTTACTTACTTAGCTGCCCACCTTCTACCTTGTTTTATAGAGGTTTGCAAGAAAGAACACAAGACCACTTCTTCTACTTGGCCTGGTTCAAGTCTTGTCCTCTATCTCTTACAGACTGTCTTAGGTTTGCTATATTATGTTCTCAATCACTTGCAAAAGGGATTGTTCCACGGTATTTGAAAAATGCAGGAGTGATCCCCTTATTCAAAAAGAGCAAAAATATCAGATCCAGCAAATTATAGACCGGTGAGTTTAGCGAGCATAGTCTGTAAATTGTTAGAGTCAATAATCAAAGAAAACATTGTAATGCATTTAGACAAATTTAATCTAATTAGAAATAGTCAGCATGGGTTTACTAGAGGGAGATCATGCTTAACAAATCTATTATAATTCATGGAGGAGATTACTAAAATGATAGATAAAGGGGAGCCAGTGGATGTTATTTAGCTAGACTTTGCAAAGACCTTTGATAAAGTACCTCATCAAAGATTATTTAGAAAGTTAAAATCACATGGAATAGGTGGGGTAGTTCCCAATTAATTGAAAATTGGTTAATGGGAAGAAGGCAGAGGGTGGGCATAAATAAGGAGTACTTTGAGTGGTGTGAAGTAAAAAGTGGAGTACCACAAGGCTCGGTTTTGGGCCCAATTATGTTCTGGATATATATTAACAATTTGGACATTGATACTGAATCCATGATTGCAAAATTTGCTGATAACACAAAACTATGCAGAAGTGTCTCATCTAAAGCAGAAGTGGATATATTGAGGTCGGATTTATATCAAATCTGAGAATCGTCTGTCAGCTGGCAAATTAAGTTTAATGTAGATAAATATACAGTCATCCACATTAGTTGATCCAATATGGAACATAATTACAGAATGGGAGAGAACAATATTAGAAAGATAGATAAGGAAAGGGAACTAGGGATTATAATAGATCATACAAGTAAGGTGAGTGAACAAGTCCAGGTAGCAGTGAAAAAGGCAAATGCAATGTTAGGTATGATAACAAGAAATATTAAACATAGGAGCAAGGAAGTGATAGTCAAACTGTATAAAGCATTAGTTAGACCTAGATTAGAGTACTGTGTACAGGTGTGGAGTCCTTATCATAGAGGGGACATAAACATGCTGGAAAGGAAACAAAAAAGAGTGACAAAGCTGATAGTGGGATTTCCCAATTACAGTTATGAGGAAAGACTTAGAAAAACCAGACTACAGTGTCTCGAAGAGAGAAGAATTCGTGGTGACTTAATACAGGTTTTTAAGATAATCAAAGGAACAGATAATTTAGACTATAACAAGTTTTTTTCAAAATACAACCACCTACAATAACACGAGGGCATAGCTACAAATTAACTAAAGATAGGTCCAGATTAGATATTAGGAAATATTTTTTTAGTCAGAGAGTGATGAATGCTTGGAATGCATTGCCATAGGAAGTAGTGGAGGCAGGGACAATTGATGCATTTAAGAATAGATTGGATGCGCATAGCTTTAAGAGCAAGGTAATGCAAATGGAACTGGTTGTATACAGACTGTGCAGAATCTTCTAAACCAGTATAAATATATTATGTTAAGTTCAGTTAAGAAAGAACACAAGACCACTTTCAGTCTTCCACTTGGCCTGGTTCAAGTCTTGTCCTCTATCTTTTATAGACTGTCTTATGTTGTCATCCCAGTAGACTGGGATGTTCTTGGGGTCTGGATCCTTGGCTCTTTGTTTCTCACTCCTGCTGTGGTAGCCAATCATTCTGCAGACATGTCCGACCCACCAAAGTTGAGATTGCTCCACTTGAGTCTGCTAGGGCTGGGCTTCAAGATTTTCTTGTTTTGTCCGAGTGCGGACCTTGTCTCTTATTGTTACTTACACCACTTTCCTTAGATATCTCATTTCTGGCACTTTGAGCTTTTTTCTAAGCCATGGCCATTGCCCATGACTCGCATCCATAAGTCAAAACTGGTACATAGATGGAAGGGTACACAACCATCTTAGTTTTCTGACTTAGTTCTCTTTTGCTGAGGCATCCTTTGTTTATGGCATAAGTTGACCAGTTGCTGCTCTTTGAGTAGCCAATTATTCTTGAAAACCTCTCTCCTGGTCAATTCCAGCTGCAAAGTATTTCAACTGTGTGGCCTGTTCCAGAAACTGTTCACCAAGGATAATGAGATGTTTCTTCTCTTGGAAGGGTACAGTGGTTCTATTCTTCCATCCTGGGTACCACTCAAATGATTTAAGATTATAATAATATACCGGTAAGTGATTCTTTCTGACTTGACTGATATATAACCATTGACTCTTGTTGTTAGTAGTGACTAACACAGGGTTATCTAACCTACTCATATTTCGCAGCCTGTAACATGATGGGTGTTCCAAGTTGGGATGAGAGATAATTAAGATAAGACATTGTATAATAATAATGACTTCTTTGCGCTCAAGATCTTTGGTCATGCAATATCTGCAGGCCAGTCATCATGATGAAGTCTGGAGAACTCAGCCTGATCAGTAGACAAGTGATGCTGGGGTGTGAGCTCTACCGTTGCTCCGGTACCATGGAGCGTAGCTAATTCACCCTCAATTAGTGTCAAGACAGTACATTTCTGGCTTCTGCCTGGTATGGAAAGAAAATCCACAGACATACCAGCCAGACAGAGCAAAAAATATGGAAGGTACAAAATTTCAGTTTTACAAACAAGTTGGGACAACACCTTCGGTTATCATAGTCCATGTCTGGCAGTGAGTGACTAGACTGTTATGGATGAACGATGGACTACTAGAAACGAACATAAACAAACATAGGAAAACCCAGGAGGAGGAAGTACATACAGAAACAAGACAACAAACTTTTTTCGTATGTTCTGCAGTTTAACATTTGTGGCTTGAGAACTAAGCAGCTTGAGCTTGCCATTGTTTTCAATAGCCCCAGGGTTCATGTGGCTCTCCTACAAGAAACTCTACATAAGGGCATTGAAACTTGATAGGATACACTAGCTATGCCTGTGAGTGCACTAACTGTTGAGGCATAGCTCATCATTCATCATTAGCTCTTTTCCGTTTTGTCAGACGATAGTAATTGTGCTTTGAAAAGGTATACAACTACAGTCCATGACGGTAACCAATGTGACTCGTAAGACCAATCCTGGCAGAGAAGCATCTTCCACAGTGTGTGCAAGAAAAATCAGGACCGTTTGCAGCATCGCATGGTGTGGCATGTCTTCTCAAACTCTGAGTCTTTAGCCCACCAGCAATGAGTTTGTCGGTATTCCATGCTTAATCCTGCCTCTCCATGTAACACAATCCATGGCATCCTGTTCCCATGATTCCAAATCGATGCCTGCGTCATTCATATCCCGCTTGCATACATCCTTGTACTGAAGTAGTGGCCGGCCCCGAGACCTTTTCCCCAACTGTAATTCCCCATAGAGAAGATATTTTGGTATTCTGCCATCATCCATCTTGTGAGTGTGTTCCAGCCAGCGGAGCCTTCGAAGACTAAGTATGGAAAAAATTGTGACAGTACCTGTTCTCTCCAACACCTCTGCGTTGGTGATCTTGTCTTGCCACCCAATGCCCAGGATACTGCGCAGGTATCTCATGTGATAGCTGTTTAGCCGCCTCTCCTCTGGTGCATGTAGGTAGACCATGTCTCACTGCCATAAAAAAGAGTGCTGAGGACACAGGCCTGGTAAATAAGAGTTTTTGTTCGAACAGTGAGCTTCTTATTTTCCCAGACCCCTTTTGTTAATCTGCTCATTGTTGTTGCTGCCTTGCCTATCCTGATATTGATCTCTTGGTCCAGGGATAGTTTATTATTGACTGAGGATCCCAAGTACATAAAGTGATCTACTACATCTAGAACCTCATCATCAATGGAGATTACTGGTGGCTTGTTTGCACCCTGGACCATAACTTGTGTTTTCGTTTTGCTGATTGTTTTGCTGATTGTTTAGCTGATTGTTAACCCGAACTCACAGCAGGCATCCGAAAATGGAGATAGTAAGATTTGCTAAGGCATAGCTGCTTACATCCACAACCACATTCAGGGATATGCCACACATACAACTGCCCTGTGACAGTTCCAGCTGGAGCATGCACATTCAGGGATATGTCCCACATACAACTGCCCTGTGACAGTTCCAGCTGGAGCATGCACATTCAGGGATATGCCACACATACAACTGCCCTGTGACAGTTCCAGCTGGAGCATGCACATTCAGGGATATGCCACACATACAACTGCCCTGTGATAGTTCCAGCTGGAGCATGCACATTTAGGGCAGGGGAAACTGGGCTGGCAACTTTAAGAACAAAGGTTGCCTGAATACATGCCAGGGTCAGTCACCGGTTCGACACTAGGTCGAAAAAGGAAATGAGGGTTTTAGGTGGAAGACTTTGTCTAGAACAGGGGTGGGTGTTCGGAGCTGACCACTCTGGAAGTAAGAATTGGCGTAGATGGGGGTTAATGACAGTCTAATGCTGCCATGACCGGCTACGATATTTAGAGTGACAGGGATTCGTAGATAGTCAACCAATAACAATTAGTTGGGGGTAGTTCCAAATTAGAGTGATGGCTAAGTCAAACAACTAACAGAAGCCATTGGACAACCATGTTGTTGCTTGAGACTATAAAATACTCTGCAAGACTAGCTAGGAGGAAGGCTGAGAGGACATCTGAGAGTGAGTGAGTTTGCAGGGTGACTGGACCATCATACACCTCGAGTTGACCAGTCGCGATCAATAGGTGTTATGATGGACACCATGTGAACAGTAAGCGATCTGAATGTGTGTCGTACATGCAGGACACCTAGTGAATGATGTGTGATCTAATTACATATGAATGTACAGATTTGAGACTTCTATAACAAGTGCAGTCATTGGGACAGACACACAAGCCGTACATCCAGAAGGTACAGAAGGGATGGCTTAGGTATGAATGGATAGCAGCTGTTGAGGCCTCAAACCTCCAGGGGTTGACATGGATCTACTGTCCTGCTCATGCTGGGGTTTAGGGCAATGAAAGAGCTGACATTATGGCTTCACAAGCTCCCATCATGGACACATTAGTAATGGATAGAAGAGACATTTTGAAATCAATCAATGAACGCCTGCTAGCAGAGGACACCACAATAGATGAAGCAGCAATCCACAGACTGCAAAGTTTTGACATTAAATGAGGATCGAGCGGAGTAGGGCGCATGAGAGGACGGACCAGTAGAGTGTACAACCAGCGAGCTACAAGGACCATCAGCATTCATACCTTACGCCATTTGATGAGAGAGACTGAGCACCTATGGGTATGCCCAATGTGCAGTGACGTCGATTCTTAGAAACAGAACTCTTTAGATAAGTAAACTACTCAGCTAAACCTAGACTCTACCACAGCCCATCCCACAGACATACAGGAAGTTACCATCTGACACACTGGAGCAAAATACATCATATACAACACGAACAGCCTTGAAGAGGTCAGTGAAGATGTTACAAAAGCAATCTTGGAAGCAGCATCACAATATACCTAAGGGGCTGTCGGAAGTCATATAGACCATCATGGAATAGAGAAATGAGAATTTCAAGGCTATTTAGGCAATTGGGCTTGTTTTTGTTGACCATTTGGGATTGTGACCTTCCTTGATCAGCTGTTTAAGATAATTGAGCTTATCTTCATTGTCGATTAGATCTCTGGGCTTACTAGAACAATACACCACTGATATACTTACTAGAACAATACACAACTGATACACTTACTAGACCAATACACAACTGATACACTTATTGAAACAATACACAACTGATACACTTACTAGAACAATACACAACTGATACACTTACTAGAACAATACACCACTGATACACTTACTAGAACAATACACAACTGATACACTTACTAGAATAATACACAAATGATACACTTACTGAAACAATACACAAATGATACACTTACTGAAACAATACACAACTGATACACTTACTAGAACAATACACAACTGATAAACTTACTAGAACAATACACAAATGATACACTTACTAGAATAATACACAAATGATACACTTACTGAAACAATACACAAATGATACACTTACTGAAACAATACACAACTGATACATTTACTAGAACAATACACAACTGATACACTTACTAGAACAATACACAACTGATAAACTTACTAGAACAATACACAACTGATACACTTACTAGAACAATACACAACTGATACACTTACTAGAACAATACACAACTGATACACTTATTAGAACAATACACAAATGATACACTTACTGAAACAATACACAACTAATTCACTTACTAGAACAATACACAACTGATACACTTTCACTCTTAAGCAGATATGGATTTCAACTCCTAATATATAAACACTTACTCTCTGCAGCTGCCCAGTTATCTCAACAAGTTGCTGATTCAGAGAAGCGTTCTCGTGGACAATACTAGCTATATCATCTGCTATTTTGTCTCGGAGAAACCTGTCATGCCCTGCTTCAAGTTCTGCTTCCTTCAGTTTCTGATGCAAGATGCGAATCTCACTCTAGGAAATGGAACAATTGTGTCTTATTCTATTTCTTCACAACCAGTTTTTGAAAATATGTGACAAAGGGAACAATTTTAAAATATCACCACTAAATGTTACAAAGGGAACAATTTTAAAATATCAGCACTAAATGTTACAAAAGGAACAATTTTCAAATATCACCACTAAATGTTACAAAAGGAACAATTTTAAAATATCACCACTAAATGTTACAAAGGGAACAATAGTACCAGTAAATGTTACAAAAAGAATAATATCAAAATATCACCACTAAATGTTACAAATAGAACAATAACAGCACTAAATGTTACAAATTGAACAATATCAAAATATCACTACTAAATTAACTAAAAAGAAGACAAGCGATGTTCATTGGACACATAATCCCCCAAAAACCAACCTGATAAACCTTGTACAATAGGAAAACTAGAATGTCATATAGAGACAGGGAAAAACGTCTCAGATGATCTGACAAAATGGAAGAACAAACTACGCGTATCTGAGGGGCTCAAATGACAGTTGGTTGTAGAATGAATTAACCATCAATGCCACATGGCATGACACTTGATGATGATAAAAAAGTCATGAATTGTAGAGCCTTCTAGTTTAGAAGGGTTAGACTGCACTTTTACAATAGACTTTCAGTGTGACTTCTCTGTCACACAAACTGCCTTCCAGAAATCACTCGAGCAGAAAGCAGCACGAAGCAGGAGTGTGGTCTTCAAACAGGAAGTGGCAGTTTTCTAACTCTCACCCTTAGCTCTTCCTGCATTTTGTCCTTGACATTAGTAGAACTGGAAATGTATTTCTCTTCAATCTCTCTCAGCTGGACTTCTGTTGTGAGGAGCTGTGCCTGCTTCTCTTGCAGGGCAGCTTGAGTACCATTGTGCTGTTCAATTCTTTGCTCGAGCTGTTAAAAAATAACAAGTTTGTTTCCTTTTAATATAAAGGAGAGGAAAATTGACATACCATAGTCAAACAACACTATGATGTGTCACACAGTAACACAAATTTACAGTTGGCTACATTTTGTTGTAGCAAAAACATTGTGAAAATGTGATAATTATGGAAATAATGCTAACTTTCTGTCACATGTATTCACTTGATTTCATCAATTTGATGTCACTTGATTTCATCAATATTATGTCACTTGATTTCATCAATATGATGTCACTTGTTTTCATCAATACAATGTCACTTGATTTCATCAATATGATCTCACTTGATTTCATCAATATGATGTCACTTGATTTCATCAATACGATGTCACTTGATTTCATCAATATGATGTCACTTGATTTCATCAATACAATGTCACTTGATTTCATCAATACAATGTCACTTGATTTCATTAATATGATGTCACTTGATTTCATCAATACAATGTCACTTGATTTCATTAATATGATGTCACTTGATTTCATCAATACAATGTCACTTGATTAGATGATATGTAAAGATACCATTGGAATCGGGGCAGGAGGCATCACTATAAAGGAATATATCACAAAGTACGCAAAGAATAGTTGCTCACAGAACCAAGACATCAAACTGAAAATGTTGGATAGTCAGTGTTCAATGGGAAGATAGTACTTGATTGGTTCTGATTATTTATCTATATCTATTGTCTGATCCTGGTTTGCCTTTCGACGTCAGGTGTATAAGTGACATCTGGACAGCGCCTTGGTGTCACTTCATATAAGGTGGAACTGGCTGCCTCGGAAATTCTGTCAATCCATCTTTTGCGGGGTCGGCCTCTAGCTCTGGTACCGCTGTGTTTAAGTGTTAGAGCCATCTGTGGGATGCTGCTGTGTTGCTGTCACGATATGGGGCCCAACCACTGAATTTGCTGTTTTCTAATGAAGTCTAGCACTGGCTTAGTGCTCATCTGTTTCCTGATCTCATTGTTTCTGTCCCGTCTCGTCACATTTAGCATTCGTCACAAGCATTTCATTTCTGTTGTTTCTATTGTTCTCTTATCTGTTGCTGTCAGTGTCCATGTTTGACACTGGTAGCATAGTGTAGGCATGAGAATTGTGTTGAACAGGGCTCTTTTTGTGCCAATCTTGACGTGCTTGTTCTTCAGTTTTGTTGATATCTGGCCAATGATTTGGTTTCCTTTAGTGCATCTGTGATCGGTTTCTTCTTACATTCTTCCATTAGATGATTCTAGGCTTCCTAAATATTTGAAATCCTTCACGTGCTTGAGTTGTTGCTGTTCTATGTAGATCTTAGCGGTTGTTGCTGTTCTATGTAGATCTTAGCGGTTGTTGCTGTTCTATGTAGATCTTAGCGGTTGTTTCTGTTCTTGCTATTGTCATTGTTTCAGTTTTACTCACGTTGATTCTCATGTTGTTTCCTTCTGTAGTAGTCATTGTTTCAGTTTTACTCACGTTGATTCTCATGTTGTGTCCTTCTGTAGTAGTCATTGTTTCAGTTTTACTCAAGTTGATTCTCATGTTGTTTCCTTCTGTAGTAGTCATTGTTTCAGTTTTACTCAAGTTGATTCTCATGTTGTTTCCTTCTGTAGTAGTCATTGTTTCAGTTTTACTCAAGTTGATTCTCATGTTGTGTCCTTCTGCAGTTAAGTTAAGGTTGTTTAAGCGTTGTTGCAGCTGTTCTTCAGTGTTTGCAATGAGTACTTGATCGTTTACAAAGAAGATTTTGCTACAGATGTTGTCATCGTTAAACTGGGCTTCTTTGCTGATTTGGTCCATGTAGGTGATGAACAACAGGGGAGAAAGCACACATCCCTGTCTAACTCCGGTTTTGATAAGAAACCGTTCCGACTCACCAGCACTTGTTTGTACTGTGAACTGACTATTTTTATACAAACATTCACATATTCTTATCAAGTGCTGACTAACATTCACATATTCTTATCAAGTGCTGACTAACATTCACATATTCTTATCAAGTGCTGACTAACATTCACATATTCTTATCAAGTGCTGACTAACATTCACATATTCTTATCAAGTGCTGACTAACATTCACATATTCTTATCAAGTGCTGACTAACATTCACATATTCTTATCAAGTGCTGACTAACATTCACATATTCTTATCAAGTGCTGACTAACATTCACATATTCTTATCAAGTGCTGACTAACATTCACATATTCCTATCAAGTGCTGACTAACATTCACATATGCTTATCAAGTGCTGACTAACTCCATAGTTCTTCAGTGTTCTCCACAGCTGTTGTCGGTTGAATCAGTCAAACGCTTTTTCTTTTAATCTATGAATGCCAAATAAAATGTTTCATCACATTCTATGGCTTTTTCTATTAGTTCCGATTATAAAAGTCAATATTCAATGGGAAGGTAGTACTTGATTGGTTCCGATTATAAAAGTCAATATTCAATGGGAAGGTAGTACTTGATTGGTTCTGATTATAAAAGTCAATATTCAATGAGAAGATAGTACTTGATTGGTTCTGATTATAAAAGTCAATATTCAATGGGAAGGTAGTACTTGATTGGTTCCGATTATAAAAGTCAATATTCAATGGGAAGGTAGTACTTGATTGGTTCTGATTATAAAAGTCAATATTCAATGAGAAGATAGTACTTGATTGGTTCTGATTATAAAAGTCAATATTCAATGAGAAGATAGTACTTGATTGGTTCTGATTATAAAAGTCAATATTCAATGAGAAGATAGTACTTGATTGGTTCTGATTATAAAAGTCAATATTCAATGAGAAGATAGTACTTGATTGGTTCTGATTATAAAAGTCAATATTCAATGGGAAGATAGTACTTGATAGGTTCTGATTACAAAAGCCAATGGAGAGCAAATCATAGAGTGACAGAGCGATGCTAATGACATCTTTGTTTGATGATTTACCTCGCTTTTCAGTGAATTTGTCTTCATATCTGCATTCTTCAATTTAACTAAAAAGGTGTCAAGCTCATCTTTATGATCCATCATCTCATCATTTTTGTGAGCAAGTTCTCTTTCAAGTCTGTCTATTTCCTTTTTCATAGTGACCAGCTCTTCCGTCAGAAGTGTCTTCTCTCTTTGATGATTCTCTGCAAGCGGACAGTTTATAACTGAGCATCTCAACCAATTAAAATATCTTATTCAACTGCATTAATTCTCTATGCAACAATATTGAAAAATGTATACTATATTCTTCTTCTACTTCAAGAGCTTCATCATCTAGCATAAATAACTGTTGGTATTATAGAATTCTTAACGTTCTTCTGGACTTTAGTGACTTCAGTTCGTCCTGATTTATTATACTTTGTCCATGATTCACTTATATATGACATTATTTATTCTATTCATTATACTTTATCCATGATTATACTTTGTCCATGATTCACTTATATATGACATTATTTATTCTATTCATTATACTTATTCCATGATTCACTTATATATGACATTATTTATTCTATTCATTATACTTTATCCATGATTCACTTACATATGATATTATTTATTCTATTCATTATACTTTATCCATGATTCACTTATATATGACATTATTTATTCTATTCATTATGCTTTATCCATGATTCTACTCATTATACTAAATCTGGCAAAGATGGCGCCATAACTGCGAGTCTACATTTCTCTACTGTTTTGGATCATTATGGATGCCGCCAGACCACGGATTTGCCTGGAATTCACACTAGTCGACGACTTTCACTTGTGTTCACGGAAACGTGGTGTTGTTTTCCGTCGGGACTTGTTATTTCGTTCTTTTTTTGTGATTTCTTCCATCCGTTTATCCTGGTCTGGACGCCGGCAGAATCAGCGAATGGAACTACGCTTATACCAGTTATACCTGTGTCGTGTTTCACGGGTTAGTTCTGCCGGTTCACCTTCACGAATTTGGCGTGTGGGAATTTTAGATGCTACTATGATGAGATGAATACAGCTGGGGAGAGATGCCAGACTCACTTACACGCTGAGTGTTGTCCATACGACCTCTTGTGGTTATCGAAAAGGCACGACAAACTGCGTTAGATGCCTTCTGACCTTTCTACCCTGCGGGTTACAATGTTACATGTTTACGGAAAGGCTTCGGTGGTAACCCTGAGACAAAATCTGCATCCTATGCTATCTCCAGTTGTCTCGATGAATGTCTTGCCACTGGCAAAAGGTAGCTTAGGCCCTGTGAGTGAGGTTGACAAAAGGCGCAGTTTCTTCCTCACTTTAATCCAAATCACCGTGCAAGTCACCCATTTCAGCGGACACAGCAAGAGATACGACTGTCCACACGGCTGAACAAAGAGAGTGGTCTTCATCACTTGTGATGGACAACTATTATACTTTATCCACGATTCACTTATATATGACATTATTTATTCTATTCATTATACTTTATCCATGATTCACTTATATATGACATTATTTATTCTATTCATTATACTTTATCCATGATTCACTTATATATGATATTATTTATTCTATTCAACACTCGAGTACATTCCTTATGACTCATAACTGTTGATGATTTGTGCCCTTGATATATGCAATGCTGTTTTTGTTTGAACTATTCTTTTATTTATTATGCCTCAATGGAATAGTCAAGTGTACTTTCGTATTAAAATCTACAGACTTATAAATTGTTCCCTTTTACTTTGCTCTGAAAAAAATTTGAATAATATCTAAACAATTATAATTTAATTTAAATTCCAAAGAAAATTTACTGTTTTAGTTTGTTGCTTTCAAAAAGAAAACTTCACTGATAGCACATGTTAAGGAATGGTCTTGGGACCGGCTCTATTTGATGCAAATATTTTACTTGTTTTTTTTTCTCTTTCATATTCTTGTTTCTCTCAAAGATAATTACTCAAACCTTTTTCCGGGATCAAGATGCTGAGCAGCGCATGAGCTACAGTGGTCAGCGACTCATAGCTGACTGCTAGTGTCAGGGCCAGCGAACCATAGCTGCCAAGACCCTTCTACACCTCTACGCGGTGATCCTGGATATCAGGCTGCAACAGGGCAGACTGGTTAAGGAGAAGGGATCGACGAGGGAATGCTAACCCGGTACTCAAAAAATGATTGCTGAAGTCAGATGTGTTGGACCAAAAGGTGCAAATATCGCAGTCAAGCTGTAAACTACGACACAACGCACTCCGTTCTCTGGACTACATTCTGCTACTTAAGCCCTTTCAGTGTTTGGTAGTGGGAGATTGAGAATGAACGAAGCCAAGCCAAGCCAAACCTTTTTCCAGTTTTAACACTTCCTCAATTCTTTCTTTCTCTGAAGTACACACTTGCATGTTGAAGTCTTTCTGTTTAATCTCCAGGTCCAGTTTGTCCTTTTCAGACTTCATCTCCTGTTATACGAATATAATACGTGTTGTAAATGAATGCTTATGAGGCAAAATTCCCATAGGGTAACATTTTTATGGGGACAAAATGATTATGGGGACAAAAATGATTATGGGGTGAAAATGATTATGTAAGGTTGAAGACTGATAGCCGGAATGATAAATTGGGCAAAACTAAAAGATAAATAGAATGGATAGAATGTGTTTTCTAAAAACTGGGCAGTTTTGTCAACAAGAATATGACTATTAGAAAAGGAAAACAGTGTTTATATGTAATAGGAAATAATAGAAGTTTTTTTATTGTTTGCTTTTCAATGCACAGAATTTTGTATACATGTATAGCAAAATAATTTCAAATTTGAAAACAGGGTTAATCTATATACATTCAAAAACGTTTGTTCATGTACCACGGAGACTATTCTCCGCATACCTTCATCCATTCGCTCTCCTCCTTGCACACCTATGTAAATTCCTTATATATACATATACATCTTTGAGCAAAATGCATATATCTTTACCTACTTACATGTGCCTTTTAGATACACCCACATATATACACACACATGCATACACGCACCCATATATATATATATATATATCCATTCACACACATACATGTATACCCACACGCACATATGCATATGTTATACATACACATATACAGGCATACGCACATGCAAATGCATACACACACACACACACACACACACACACACATATATATATATATATATATATATACCCTCACGTACGCATGTATGTACTTTCATGCCCACACAAACGCGTAATATGCATCCACACAAATAACAGCCTCTGTCCAGACTGTTCACAAGCTGTGGAACATCTGGACAAAGGTCTCACTCCTCAATAGAAATAAATTCAAATATAGATACAAGACACATACATTTGTTTTTGATACCAAAACATTTCGAGAAAGAGAATAAGACTACATCAAATGATACCATACAAGTAGATGGATCTATGACATTTTGAGTTGCTTGGCCAACAAACATTTGAAACAAATTTGATGTATCTATCTATCTGTCAAAATGCTAGCAGTCAGCTTTGAGTCGCTTGCATTGACGCTAGCAGTCAGCTTTGGGTCGCTCAGCTTTGGGTCGTTCAGCTTTGGGTTGCTGCAGCTTATGCACTTCTCAGCATCTTGATCCCTCTTACAGAATGTAAAGGATGGGGTAGCTAGCCCCATGTACAGACTTCTTCAGTCACATCCTACAATGTGTCTGGAAGGTTATATTTCTCCACTCCCCACTCAGGCCCATGTATACACAAGCATTATCCACAACAACCTGACCTACATCTAGTTATGAAGTGACACTGATGTCTTAATATCTGCTATGAGCAAGGGAGCACACCACGAACTCACCTGGCAACAAGATTTGTGAGTTACACAACTTTATGATAACACCTTTAATATATTCAACTTTCCTTTCATTCAATAAAAAAAAATTGTCTTTCCAAGTACAACAAAATGCTTTATTTTGTAAGTAAATTTGAGCAAAACTTACCCGTAACTTAGTCAACATACTTTCAGCTTCCAGCTTCATATGAGGATGTATTTCAGTAGCTTTCTTAGCTTGCTCTCGTCTAACACTTAGTCAAGGACAATGACCACTAAGTATTACATGCCATTAATTCTTGATTTATTTGCAGTATCGTCTTTACTAAAAATAGAGTCTTTAACGTAACTTGCATCTTGTATGGATGCAGCAAACATTTTCCAGGAGGAAAGAACGGGACTACTTCACACCACCAAGCATTGTGTAGAAGGAGACAGAAGTGGTGCTTATGAGGTTCTTCATGGTTAAACAGGGGAAGCCGCTACTCCGTGGGCACTGACCTGGTCAAGAAGGCCAACTCATGTGGTGCCCCCATGCTCCTATCAGTCAAGGCACACTAGTGATGGATAGAAGTGACATTTTGAAATCAATCAATGACTGCCTGCTGGATGAGGAAACCGCAATAGATGAAGCAGCAATCCACAGACTGCAAAGTTTTGACATTAAACGAGGTTCGAGTGGATAGGGGCACATGAGAGGACGGAGCAGGAGAATGTACAACCAGCGAGCTATAGGGACCATCAGCATCCATACCGTACGCCATTTGTTGAGAGAGACTGAGCACCTATGGGTGTGCCCGGAGTGCAGTGACGTTGATTTTTACAATCAGAAACAGAAACATTTGTTAGTGATTTCCTTTTTGTTCTTGCTAGGCCTGGGGCTTGGGCAGGTATCGGCTTGACCTGTTCACATTTAGTCTTCTTCTTATCCGGCCTTCATTCTAGAAATTGTTTGTGACTTTGTGTCCTAGTTTACAGCTAGACTGCGATATCTGTGCCTTTCAACCTGGCACATCCAATTTTGGCACTGAATGTGCCTTCCCTCTTTGATCTCGTGGCCAGGCTGCATGGTTGCAGTTTGTTTTCAGGGTCGCCACTTGGAGGTGGAACATGTTCTTGGTCAGTTATGAGTTACTGACTCTGATACAAGCAGTCAGCTATAAGTCGCTGGCTGCTGTCGGTTAATTCAGTGCTGCCTCTTAGACCCCTGACAATTAGTCTACCCAGGCTGCCGGACGGATGTATCGGAACGAAAGGTGCAAATATCGCAGTCAAGCTGTAAACTAGCGACACAACGCATTCCGTTCTCCAGACTACATTCTGCTACTTGCAAAGCACTGTTCAAGGAGATTGAGAGCGAACGCAGAAGAAGAAGAAGTCTACCCAGCAACATTATAAGAACAAGGTCTTGGTCAGTTATGAGTTACTGACTCTGATACAAGCAGTTAGCTATAAGTCGCTGGCTGCTGTCGGTTAATTCGGTGCTACCTCTTAGACCTCTGACAATTAGTCTACCCAGCAACATTATAAGACCTGTACTCTGCCTTTGGTTGTGCTGGCAACTGCTAAGCTACCATTGTTTGAGGTCTTGCTATCAGCATTTTCCACCATCATCTCTTGGAGCTATGTCAACATATATACATTTTTAAAATATATTCCAAAGTATCTCAGTATTTTCTATATCAATGTGTGGATTATATTAACAAATGACTTTTCAAAGTCTACAATGTGTATGGGAAATAAAGGATACAGATAACTTGTCTCCAGTTCCAAAAAATAAATCTGCCTCTGGAGACACTTTATGTACCCACCTTCAATGTAAGCCAGGTCATCTGTAGACTTATTCTGCTTTCTAAGCAAGATAAACAATAAGAATATGAATTTAGCCTACTGTGCATGAAGTTGTTGATTGAATTTTTACCCTGTTTTTGTTAAATATTTGTTGTTATGTACATGCACACAATAATCTAGAATGCAACAATACACATTACCTACTGTAGATAAAAGTTCTCTTGCCCAATTCTGTTAGCTATAAGGTAGGCAAATTTAGAATTTAGTTTGTTTGAACTAAATCAATAGTAATTCATATGTGGATACATTATTATGTCTGTTATATTAATTATTTATGATATGTCTATAGTAAAGATGCTTAGATACTATACTGTAATATTTATTCTTACATTCTATTATAGGATGAATGATTATAAATGTAATAATACAACACATCTCTTTCATGTCTGATGTTTTTACACATCATCAAATCTCAGTTTCTTCCATTTTAATCCCATATTCACTAATTGTTTAATAAAAGAATATTACTGAATGAAGAAGTAAACTAAACTTTAGAATGATCAAAAAAACCCTCCCATGTATAAATTAGATGGTACTATAGGTCATATGGGTATAAGTTATTAGTCCCCGTTAATTCTCAGTAAGTCATCACATACCCACTCATGTTTCCTGTGTATAAATTAGATGGTCCTGTAGATCATATGGGTATAAGTTATTAGTCCCTGTTAATGCTCAGTAAGTCATCACATACCCACTCATGTTTCCTGTGTATAAAATAGATGGTACTGTAGATCATATGGGTATAAGTTATTAGTCCCTGTTAATTCTCAGTAAGTGCAAATGGAGGAAATTTTAAAGAAGCTGCAGTCAAGGTGTAGTCAAGGAAGTAAGGGAAATTTGAGTGAGGAAACAGCTCACAGGGCAGAGAGCTTTGGAGAGAAGTATGCACATATAGGTGAGGCGTCAGTTTTGGTAGTAGGAGATTCAATGGTGAGAGAGGTTGGCAGACATTTGTCTAAACAACACAACATGTTTGAAAGAATGGATATTGGGGGAGCAAAAATAGAGGACATAGAGGGGAGAATAAAGAGGTTAGATGACAAAGGAAACAGTCATGTGGTAGTATTGGCAGGTACAAATAATGTAAAGAGAGATGGTACAGAAATAATTATGGATAAATATAAAAGTCTTATGAGAACACTTAAGGAAAAAAAGTTTAGAAAGGTCACAATGATGGGCATTTTAGACAGAGCAGATGGGTCAGACTATCTAGATAGCAAAATAATAGGTATCAACCTTAGGTTACAGGTGATGTGTGCGGACATGGGAATGGAATTTATTGATGTTAAAGTAGACAAAAGTAAAATGTTAGATAGGGGAGGTTTACATCTAAATGAGATAGGACAGCATGTTGTAGCAAAGTATATGTTCTATCATTGTGTTAGAAATTTAAACTAGTAAGGCCTATGAAGTATGAGACTAAAGATAGGCCTACAATAGGGTGCTATAGAGGATGTAGTCAAAGGGGTAATTTGGTGTCAGGGAAGTGTGAAATACATAGTAGAAAAGCAAACACTAAAATGATAAAGCAGAAGCAAAAAGAGGAAAACCAACAACATTACAAACTAAAATGTTTTTATGCAAATGTGAGAAGCATAGTAAATAAAAGAGAAGAATTGGAACTGTATGTAGAAGAAGAAAAACCAGATATAATAGGGTTAACAGAATCATGGACATATGAGGAGATTGCAGATAGTGAACTTGAAATTGAGGGATATACAATGTTAAGGAAAGATAGGATAATTGGAGACAAGACTAAGGGAGGTGGCGTTTTATTATACTGTATAAATTCTGTTAATATAACGATCAAAGATTATTTATCATGTGGTAACAAAAATGAAAGTGTATGGGGAGAAATAGAAAGTGGGGGTGAAAAAACAGTGATTGGAGTGTGCTATAGATGTCCATCAAGTCAAAAAGACGAAGAAGAGGAGCTGATTAGTAGTATAGCAAAGGCAAGTAAAGGGAAATTATTATTAATGGGAGATTTCAACTATCCAGAAATAAAATGGGATATGGCAGAAGCACTTGTAGAGTCAAAACCTTTTGTTTCGTGCATAACTGACAATTTTTTAATTCAACATGTAGAAGCAGCCACCAGAGGCAAAAACATACTTGACCTAGTTTTTACCACAGAGGAAAATATGATTGAAAACGTTACCGTTGGGGAACTGTTTGGCTCAAGTGACCATCAAATCATCCGTTGGGATCTTATTGCAGGGAAAGAAGTAAACATAAATACGCGAACATACGACTACTCTAAGGCAGATGTTAAAAAGATGAAAGAGGCAGCGAACCACATAATCTGGAAAGATATTATTGTAGGAACAGATGTTGAACAGGAGTGGGAAAGTTTTAAAACAGTTCTAGAAACGCTAAAAGAGGAATGTGTTCCATGTAGGGAGGTAAACCCCAAGCGTAAAAAGTGGATAACTAGATTTGTAGTGAAATGTAAAAGAGCAAAAAATAAAGCATGGCAAAAATATATAGAGGCAGGTAAATCAAAAGAAACATATGTAAAATATTTGGACAAGCAGAACTTATCTCAGAAAGCGAATAAAACAGCAAAAATATACTTTGAAAAAAAACTTGCTCAGAGGATCAAGACTGACAGTAAAAGCTTCTTTTCTTATGTTAGAAATAAACAAAGAACGAAAGACAAAGTAGGCCCTCTCATAGACAGTATAGGGAAAATAATAAGTGAGAATAGGGAGGCTGCTAATCTGCTCAATCAGTACTTTGGCACAGTCTTCACAAAGGAGGACTGCTCCGAGATCCCAGAGCCTATAGATATTTTTCAAAGAGACATGGATACAGCGGGATTAAGATCAATCTGTATTACAGAGGAAATGGTTTTTAAAAAATTGGAGGGGTTGAAAGTGAATAAATGTCCAGGTCAAGATGGTATTCACCCAAAATTGCTGTATGAAATTAGAAACCAACTAGCAAAACCATTGGCTATATTATGTTCTCAATCACTTACAAAAGGGATTGTTCCACGGGATTGGAAAGATGCAGGAGTGATCCCCTTATTCAAAAAAGGCAAAAAATCAGATCCGGCAAATTATAGACCGGTGAGTTTAACGAGCATAGTCTGTAAATTGTTAGAGTCAATAATCAAAGAAAACATTGTAATGCATTTAGACAAATTTAATCTAATTAGAAATAGTCAGCATGGGTTTACTAGAGGGAGATCATGCTTAACAAATCTATTAGATTTCATGGAGGAGGTTACTAAAATCATAGATAAAGGGGAGCCAGTGGATGTTATTTATCTAGACTTTGCAAAGGCCTTTGATAGAGTACCTCATCAAAGATTATTTCGAAAGTTAAAATCACATGGAATAGGTGGCGAAGTTGCCAAATGGATTGAAAATTGGTTAACGGGAATAAGGCAGAGGGTGGGCATAAATAAGGAGTACTCTGAGTGGAGTGAAGTGAAAAGTGGTGTGCCACAGGGCTCGGTTTTGGGACCAATTTTGTTCTTGGTATATATAAATGATTTGGACATTGATATGAGATCCATGATTGCAAAATTTGCTGATGACACAAAACTATGCAGTAGTGTCTCATCTAAAGCGGAAGTGGATATATTGATGTCGGATTTAGTTAAAATTCGAGAATGGTCTGTAAGCTGGCAAATGGAGTTTAATGTAGATAAATGTACAGTCATCCACATGGGTAGATCCAATATGGAACATAATTACAGAATGGGAAAAAACAATATTAGAAAGATAGATAAGGAAAGGGACCTAGGGGTTATAATAGATCATACAGGAAAGGTGAGTGAGCAAGTTAAGGTAGCAGTGAAAAAGGCAAATGCAATGTTAGGGATGATAAAAAGAAATATTAAACATAGGAGCAAGGAAGTGATCGTCAAACTGTATAAAGCTTTAGTTAGACCTAGATTGGAGTACTGTGTACAGGTGTGGAGTCCTTATCATAGAGGGGACATAAACATGCTAGAAAGAATACAAAAAAGAGCGACAAAGATGATAGTGGGATTCCAGAATTACAGTTATGAGGAACGACTCAGAAAAACCGGCCTACAGTGTCTCGAAGAGAGAAGAATTCGTGGTGACTTAATACAGGTTTATAAGATGATCAGAGGAATCGATAAATTAGACTATAACAAGTTTTTTAAAATACAGCCACCTACAATAACACGAGGGCATAGCTACAAGCTGATTAAAGAGAGGTCCAGGTTAGATATTAGGAAATATTTTTTTAGTCAGAGAGTGGTGTCTGCTTGGAATGCATTGCCAGGGGAGGTAGTGGAGGCAGGGACAGTTAATGCATTTAAGAATAAACTGGATGCGCATAGATTTTAGAGCAAGGTGATGTAAATGTAACTGGTTGTATACAGACTCTGCAGGGTCTTCTAAACCAGTATAAAGATGTTAAGTTAAGTCATCACATACCCACTCATGTTTCCTGTATTTTTCTTTAGAGTGTTGGCAACAGTTATTCTTGTCTGGGATGACTTTGTTGCCATATCAGTTTTGGACTTATCTAAGGTAAAGCAATAAAGAAAGCATATTAGAACCAAAGGCCATTTATAATGTTTGCAAGTTCAGGATATGCTTTACATGTAATGTTACATGAAGTGATGCTGGAAAATATGTTTGTTGGATTACAAAAACTTCTTGTCTACTACTGTAGAATTTAACATGGCTAATAAAACCATTGACTATGAATAAAGTATTCTAAAACTGGCTATGTTTTACAGATCATAGAAATTTCCCTGCCAAAATGGCAGATAGAAAACGGACAATAAATGAAATACTAAAGCATTACTACGGAACAACTGCTCTTCTTTTCTCTATGAACATCAGTAGATAACAATAAACATATATTCCATAACAAGTAACAACAGATGGAAATCATAAAAAACGTGGAGTTGCAACCTACAAAATAATTTAAAGAAAATGTGAATCAGAAGTAACTTCTTCTTCTTATTCTTCATCATTCTCAAACTGCCGCTACCGAGCTTTGCAAGTAGCAGGATGTTGTCAGGAGAACGGAATTGCGTTGTGTTGTAGTTTACAGCATGGCTGCAATATCTGCACCTTTTGGTCCTACTTCAGCAGGTATTATTGGGTACCAGTTTAGCCTTCCCTCTTCAATCCCCTCTCCTTAGTCAGTCTGCCCTCCCTTCTCCTTAGCCAGTCTGTCCTGTTGAAACCTGATCTAGAATCACCACGTGGAGGTGTAGAAGGATCTTGGCAGCTCTAAGTCGCTGGCCTGACGCTAGTTTCAGCTTTGGGCCACTGACCACTGCAGCTCATGCACTGCTCAGCATCTTGATACCAGGAGTAACTATATAGCAAGACCTACCTAAGCTTTCCAGTGTTAAACTCTGAGAGCAAAGAATAGGGTGACAGCTTCAACCTTCCAAATGTCATAAAAAAGAAGCTAAAGTAGTCTGTGCATGACACTAGTAAACTCATCATCTAAAATAAATTTCTACAGAAACCACCATTGCACTAGTATCCTCTGGGGCTAATTGCAACAATGATTATATGTTCTGTCAGCAGCAAAAATGAAACATGAATAAATGAACGAGTATGCGGGATCAAGATGCCGAGCAGCGCATGAGCTGCAGTGGTCAGCTACCCATAGCTGAATGCTATCATCAGGGCCAGCGAACCATAGCTGCCAAGACCCTTCTACACCTCCAGCGGTGATCCTGGATAGCAGGCTGCAGCAAGGCAGACTGGCTAAGGAGAAGGGATCGGAGAGGGAATGCTAACCCGGTTCTCAAAAAATGCTTGCTGAAGTCGGATGTGTTGGACCGAAAGATGCAAATATCGCAGCCAAGCTGTAAACCACAACACAACGCATTCCGTTCTCTGGACTACATTCTGCTACTTACCCTTCCAGGGTTTGGTAGAGGGAGATTGAGAACGAACGAAGAAGAAGAAGAAGAACGAGTATGCTGTCTTGAGAACCTGCTGGAGGAGAGATACAGCTGCTGTTTCACATACAATAAAAGCATTTCAATGATAATGATATTTCATTGATTGTGTGAACCTTGTTATGTGGTAATTATACAAGTACTTTTATAGCCAGGAGAACCTGATGGACTTTGTGACCTCCGTAATTTCACTGGCTCTACTGCACTTTTTAAAGGAGATGGAGATGGAGTCCATGACCTTATCACTTTAGTGTGACTTGATCTTTGGTCTCTTCCTGGGCTTGGTGATCTTAGTGACCTTCTCCATTCATGAACACCTGGTGTCTGCTGTCCTAAAGGTTCTGATACCTTATCACTCATTGTCTGTCTTATTGAAGGATTATTCAATGAATTAAATTATTTTGATAAATTGCTTATGTAATGTTATTTATTTTGCTTCATATAAATCTTTCCATATATTATATTTGAGAAATGAAAAGATTGCAATGTCATTATACAAAAGAACAATAGTATACAGTGACGAACATTTTTACAATTAAGGCCTTTAACAAGAATCAGACAGAACAAAAACAGCACACAAAATGCAAACTAAATGAGCTAAACGTGTAACAAGTAGAAAACTTGAAAAGAAAAAAAAAATGCAATAAATAAATTAAAAAATGAGTAAAATGTGTTTGTGAGTTACCTGAGTTGAAAAGGGAATTAACAAATAGGTTGAATGTAGCCTGCCAGGCATGTGGTAAGAGGAGATGATTAAGGCCCAACTAAAGACATGTGACCAGCTACCCCATCCTATAGAGACTATAAGTCACAAGAAAAGAAAAAACCTTTACATCCCATGGTAAAAGTGGAGCAACTAAGTCAAGCCATCTCTACACCTCATGGTAGAAGCGAAGTGACTAAAGTCATCTCTACACCTCATGGTAGAAGTGAAACAACTAAGTCAAGTCATCTCTACACCTCATGGTAGAAGTGAAGCAACAAAGTAAGATTTTTAAAAACTGGCCTACAGTGTCTGGAAGAGAGAAGAATTCGTGGTGACTTAATACAGGTGTATAAGATGATCAGAGAAATGGATAAAGTAGACAAAACAAGTTTTTTAAAATACAACCACCAACAAGAACAAGAGGGCACAGCTACAAGTTGACTAAGGAGAGGTCCAGATTAGATATTAGGAAGTATTGTTTTAGCCAGAGAGTTGTGAATGCTTGGAATGCATTGCCAAGTGAGGTGGTGGAGGCTGGGACAGTTAATGCATTTAAGAACAGATTGGATGCGTACAGCTTCTAGAGCAAGGTGATGTAATTGGAACTGGTTGTATACAGACTCTGCAGAGTCTTTTAAACCAGTATAAAGACGTTAAGTTAAGTCAATTCATCTCTACACCTCATGGTAGAAGTGAAACAACTAAGTCAAGTCATCTCTGCACCTCATGATAGAAGTGAAGTGACTAAAGTCATCTCTACACCTCATGGTAGAAGTGAAGTAACTAAGTCAATTCATCTCTACACCTCATGGTAGAAGTGAAGTAACTAAGTCAATTCATCTCTACACCTCATGGTAGAAGTGAAGAAACTAAGTCAAGTCATCTCTACACCTCATGTAGAAGTGGACCAAATAAGTCAAGTCATCTCTACACCTCATGGTAGAAGTGAAGCAACTAAGTCAAGTCATCTCTACACCTCATGGTAGAAGTGAAGCAACTAAGTCAAGTCATCTCTATACCTCATAGTAGAAGTGGAGCAACTAAGTCAAGCTATCTGTACCTCCATGGTAGAAGTGAAGTGACTAAGTCAAGTCATGTGAATTAGTCAAACAAAATCTTGCTGATAAAGAGAGAGAGAGAGAGAGAGAGAGAGAGAGAGAGATTCATGTGTCAATGCTTGCTCCTTTAAGGTTTCTGAAAATGAATAGCATATATAAACTTCAACAAATGCACACCATGTCACCAAATGTTGACCTATATATCTATTGAAGTTTCTGTGACCTAAGGTTTCTATAGGATCAGGTAACCAGCCCTTCTTAGTTGCCTCTTACAAATATGCATGGAAGGCTACCGTGTTATTATTCATTGCTACCATTTCAGGCGCTGGTGACAAACTATAATAATGATACACTATTGAACACATATAAAGATAAACTAGATATCAAACAACTGATTGTAGAGAACAAAGCAATAGCCAACAGATATCGGAGAAGCAAGGATTCTAAAGAAATGAGAAACCTAGTAAACTATGCTCATTTCAAGTGTATCATCCATATGCTAGCTATGTTCATCATCCCACTTCATCACAGTGGTAGGAAACTATGCATTTTCAATTACTAATTATTATTATTTAACAATGCAATATATTTCATTGACATAAATCCAACTCTTTGTTCAATTTGGTAAACAATAATATTGTCAATATCATATGAATATTCGAGTTTAACCCTTTACACCCTACGCATTGAATATTAGGAACTTTAATTTCATAAGTGCAGGACGATCCCCCCCCCCCCCCCCCAAAAAAAAAAAAACACATACCCAATTCATATTCAATTTGTTTACAGATTAAGATATACACATTGATCTAGTAAACAATAAAAGTGAAACATGTCATTGAACAGAATACTAGTAGTAGTTACGGTGTCTGAACAAAATGTGTTGGGCATCATACTTCATATCAATCATAGCGTGTAATGGGTTAAGTAAATACAAACTAATAAACAATAACCACATGGGATAATGTTAACATCGCTAATGATGCGTGTTATAAAGAACTAGCAGGGCGAGATAGAGAATGTTGAGAATCCATTGCAGCAAACACCTTCATTGTATTGTGGAGACGGCACTTGAATTGAATTGAATTGAATAAGGAACGCCAAAGAAGCGTCATTGTTGGTAAGGTAACATAAATAGAGTCAGGAATTTAGTTTCGAAATTTATGTTCAGTTAAATGACAAGGCTACAAAACGTTTTGAAACAAATTGTTCTTCTTCTTCTGCGATCGTTGCTTATTTAGACACGGACTCTCGGATTCTTCAATAAATTATGTTGTCTTTCTCAATATCCCAATACTAGGAGTCAAATCTCAATACTGGGAGCCGGCGTGAAATCATCCTTATCATCAGATCAACGTGTTGGGGGGGGGGGGGGGGGGGGGGGGGGGCAGTCCTGAAGTACGTGTGCTGCTGTCTTGTTTGACAGGCTGCAGTCCTGAAGTGCGTGTGCTGCTGTCATGTTTGACAGGCTGAAGTGCGTGTGCTGCTGTCTTGTTTGACAGACTGCAGTAACATATGCCGGTGGTACCGATCTTGAATTTAATGTACAGGCGGTGTCTCATTCTGATGTGACCAATTCGAAGGTGTGGTACGATAACTTGGTTTTTGTTTCTGGACAGTTGGTAGCATCCGTACTCTGTGTTTTGTTAGTTGTCCATGACACGGGCTGATGGCTACATCATCATATAGTTTTTGTCTTGTTGGTGTAACTTACGCTGTATTTGAATTATAGTGAGGAAGAAGCTGCGCTGGTCATCAACCTCACTTTCTTGTCCGAGCTACCTTGGACCAGTGGCAAGACTTAAGTCAAGACGGCGGGAGGTAGTTCAGGATGCAGGCACTCTGGTACCCACCTCTTTGAGACCAGGAGTAGCTTGAAACCTGCGGGGATCGAACCCATGCCATTTCCGTTCATCACTTTGAGAGGCGAGTGCCTTACCTCTCGACCACAGCGACTCCAGGATAGGCAAGGCGGCCACAACAATGAGCAAGCTAGCAAAACGGGTCTGGGAGAATAACAAGCTGACTGTTATAACAAAAACCATTGTTTACCAAGTGTCCTCAGTACCCTCCTTTCCTCGCGGAAACATGCTCTACGCGCACCAGGAGAGGCGGCTAAACAGGTTTCATATGAGGTGCATGCGTCAGGAGAGGCGGCTAAACAGCTTCCATATGAGGTGCATGCGTCAGGAGAGGCGGCTAAACAGCTTCCATATGAGGTGCATGCGTCAGGAGAGGCGGCTAAACAGCTTCCATATGAGGTGCATGCGTCAGGAGAGGCGGCTAAACAGCTTCCATATGAGGTGCATGCGTCAGGAGAGGCGGCTAAACAGCTTCCATATGAGGTGCATGCGTCAGGAGAGGCGGCTAAACAGCTTCCATATGAGGTGCATGCGTCAGGAGAGGCGGCTAAACAGCTTCCATATGAGGTGCATGCGTCAGGAGAGGCGGCTAAACAGCTTCCATATGAGGTGCATGCGTCAGGAGAGGCGGCTAAACAGCTTCCATATGAGGTGCCTTCGTAGAATCCTGGGAGTTGAGTGGCAGAAGAGAGAACAGAAGTTGAGAAATCCTCCCCAACGCCGACGGTTTTCTGAGAACATGAACTATCAGGATCCTTTTCCTGCTTAGTCTTCGAAGGCAGACGGCTGCGACACACTCGGAGGATGGCAGAATGCCAAAAGATCGCAATGGGAAATTACAATTGGGAAATAGTCTTGGGGCCGGCCATTACTTCGATGCAAAGATGTATGAAAGCGGCATTTTAATGATGCCAGCATCAATTTTTGAATCATGGAACAGGGCCCGTGTTGCATGAAGGGGCACGATCAAGAATGAACTACAGACAAAGGAGACACAGATTGCAGATAGGCTAAGGACTCATCGTTTGAGAAGACATCCCACACCATGCGATACCGCAAACAGTCTTGATTTTCCTTGCATACACTTGGAAGACGCTTCTCTGCTCGGATTGGTTTTACGAGTCACATTCGTTTTCGTCATGTATTGTAGTCCCATCTGGTTTTTTTCCAAAGCACAACATACTATCGTCTGATAAGACGGAAAGAGCCCATGATGATATAAACAAACTTTTTTTGTTTTGTTTGTGACTGTTTTAGCCATAACTTTATTGCATCTTGATAAAATAGAGACTTTGCCCAGTTGTGAGACTGCGTTGTGGTATGATCCATTGTCCATTATGGGTATATCTAAAGAAGGAAGAACAATTTTCTCAATACACTTTCTAAATATATAGTCATCCATCTCTGTGTGGTAGTCATCCATCTCTGTGTGGTAGTCATCCATCTCTCTGTGGTAGTCATCCATCTCTGTGTGGTAGTCATCCATCTCTGTGTGGTAGTCATCCATCTCTGTGCGGTAGTCATCCATCTCTGTGTGGTAGTCATCCATCTCTGTGTGGTAGTCATCCATCTCTGTGTGGTAGTCATCCATCTCTCTGTGGTAGTCATCCATCTCTGTGTGGTAGTCATCCATCTTTGTGTGGTAGTCATCCATCTCTGTGTGGTAGTCATCCATCTCTGTGTGGTAGTCATCCATCTCTGTGTGGTAGTCATCCATCTCTGTGTGGTAGTCATCCATCTCTCTGTGGTAGTCATCCATCTCTGTGTGGTAGTCATCCATCTCTGTGTGGTAGTCATCCATCTCTGTGTGGTAGTCATCCATCTCTCTGTGGTAGTCATCCATCTCTGTGTGGTAGTCATCCATCTTTGTGTGGTAGTCATCCATCTCTGTGTGGTAGTCATCCATCTCTGTGTGGTAGTCATCCATCTCTGTGTGGTAGTCATCCATCTTTGTGTGGTAGTCATCCATCTCTGTGTGGTAGTCATCCATCTCTCTGTGGTAGTCATCCATCTCTGTGTGGTAGTCATCCATCTTTGTGTGGTAGTCATCCATCTCTGTGTGGTAGTCATCCATCTCTGTGTGGTAGTCATCCATCTCTGTGTGGTAGTCATCCATCTTTGTGTGGTAGTCATCCATCTCTGTGTGGTAGTCATCCATCTCTCTGTGGTAGTCATCCATCTCTGTGTGGTAGTCATCCATCTCTGTGTGATAGTCATCCATCTCTGTGTGGTAGTCATCCATCTCTCTGTGGTAGTCATCCATCTCTGTGTGGTAGTCATCCATCTCTGTGTGGTAGTCATCCATCTCTGTGCGGTAGTCATCCATCTCTGTGTGGTAGTCATCCATCTTTGTGTGGTAGTCATCCATCTCTGTGTGGTAGTCATCCATCTCTGTGTGGTAGTCATCCATCTCTCTGTGGTAGTCCCGATTGTCTGTCAACTTTGAAATAAAAACGAGTTAATCATTTAATCACCATCCCATAATGTCTGCTACCAGCATGTGCTATTATCAACCCCTGTCCTTTGTTACTTGGTACACATCTCCTGACCCTTCCGTCTGCTGACTGTTATTCCTTTTCATCTGTGTGGTGAGCATTATTGATTTCATCGATATAAACAATATCATAGCATTCTTGACGCACGACTCGAACTTCACGTACATGATTCTCATAGCAACTAGCTGTGGCGTCCCATAGCAACTAGCTGTGTCGTCCTATAGCAACTAGCTGTGACGTCCCATAGCAATTAGCTGTGACGTCCCATAGCAACTAGCTGTGACGTCCCATAGCAACTAGCTGTGTCGTCCTATATCAACTAGCTGTGACGTTCCATGGCAACTAGCTGTGTCGTCCTATATCAACTAGCTGTGACGTTCCATTGCAACTAGCTGTGACGTCCCATAGCAACTAGCTGTGACGTCCCATAGCAACTAGCTGTGACGTCCCATAGCATCTAGCAGTGTCGTCCTATATCAACTAGCTGTGACGTTCCATGGCAACTAGCTGTGGCGTCCCATAGCAACTAGCTGGAGCATCCCATAGCAACTAGCTGTGACTTCTCGCAAATGATGTTTTTTAACACCAGGATATTTTCTACAGTTGAAGCCTGCACCCTTATAGTTCTCCATAACCTAGTTTTCCACAAGCCAATGCCGTTGTTGCTTCTCGGCCAAATTTTTCATTTTCTCAGTATCAATTTTTCACATCAAACATTCTACAAATTTGCCTCCTAATAACGTCTGCCTCAAAACTATCTACAATTTCCTCTTCTTACTCTACTTCTTTTAATATGAACTTTCAGTCTTGAAGCCAATTATGCAATGCTCGTTTGGTTTACTTTTACATAAAGTGTGGATTTATCTCTTCTCAGCATCCGATATGCCCCGATAAAGAGTCCCTCGCTGAGACTCTCTGAACACATATTTATAAACCTTCATTGAGATATTTTGAAGTGTTACCAATTTGACATTCAGACTCATTGTTCACCCAAATCAAATTTCCGGTATAAATCCCATGTAACAAAGACAAATTATTATAATGACGCCCGGCAGAACACCGGTAGTTACTATCTAATTGTTGAAAATACTATTTGTTGCAAGTCGTGCAATAATTAACAAAACACGTGCAAAGTCATGTTTTCAAGATTGCATACCAAATGAATACCTCAAAGATACTGTGTCCTGTTTATGTGTGCTGGATTCTCTATGCCGCAAAGCAACAACAATAAAAACCACCTGCTTGTTTCCGTTGACGATTTTTTGCAATACTGTCATGACCACTAACGCTTGGCATTCCAAATTGCATTCATTTTTGTGCAATGGTTGTTGACTATTAAAGAGAAACACGGGTTTTGAAACGCACAACATTGTCTGCAGTGGTACCCGGCGGGAAAGAGAAACAGAGGTGGACCTTGACACAGCTGGAAACGGGAAGTTGAGGCAAATTGAGAGAGAGAGAGAGAAAGAGAGAGAGATAGAGAGAGTGGTAGGTGGAAGCTCATGGAAATTATTTCTCCAGGACCTGTGCTCGCACGGGATTACAGGATTTTAAACTGAAATGTTCCAAACATAGCATGCAGACACTAATTATGTTATATAATATGGGATAAGCTTTCCTAAGAGCAAGTCACTTTCCTATGTACAGCTGGGTAGACTAAACTAGTACCGAGACCAGATATTGAACCCAGTTAATATGAAGAAACCGGCGTTCTAACCATTTTGCTGCTCAGACGCTGACAGACAAGACGTACAAAAAACAAAACCGGGACAAAAAGTAGAAAAAAACCGACATACAAAAAGTTGAAAAAACCGACATACAAAAAGTAGAAAAAAACCGACATACAAAAAGTTGAAAAAACCGACATACAAAAAGTAGAAAAAAACCGACATACAAAAAGTAGAAAAAACTGACAGACAAAAAGTAAAAAAAACCGATAGACAAAAAGTAGAAAAAAACCTAGACAAAAAGTAGAAAAAAAAAACCAGACAAAAAAGGAGAAAAGCCGACAGACAAAAAGTAGAACAAAAACCGTCAGACAAAAAGTAGAAAAAAACCTAGACAAAAAAGTAGAAAATCCGACATACAAAAAGTAAAAATAAAACCGAGAAGACAAAAGGTAGAAAAAACCGACAGACAAGAAGTAGAAAAAACCTAGACAAAAAGTAGAAAAAAACCTAGACAAGAAGTAGAAAAAACCTAGACAAAAAGTAGAAAAAAACCTAGACAAAAAGTAGAAAAAAACCTAGACAAAAAGTAGAAAAAACCGACAGATGAAATGTAGAAAAAAACCTACAGACAAAAAGTAGAAAAAAACCACCAGTTTGGCCAAAAGAATCGATTGCTAAATATCTGAGAGTTCGAATACTCGTGAAAATAAAGGTCCCCCCCCTCCCTCCCTAGGAACAGAAGCCATTGTCTGTGTGTACACTACAGTACAGGTAGTTTTGTGCGACCATTCTTTATGCTGAATTTATCCTTTGTAAATTTATGTCTTGTCAATAGGCGTTGTGTTCGGTAAAATATTCTGTAGAGTTCTGTAGCAGTTTGGTTTATTATATAGTTTGGTTTAGTATGCGCTTTTCATAGAATCAAAAGACTTTTATTGAAGTTTAAACTCGACTCGTTTTTGTTGATTGAGCACCCTCCTGTCCTGTCTGCTCTGAGCAGTCTCAACTGTCTAGAGTGTGGAATTTATCAAACCAGACTCATGTTCTTAGATCTAGATGTATTCTAATAGGAAACAACAAATCAAGCGTGCCGTTGCAAAACTAAACAAACCAATTGCCGACTGGAGAGTGAAGGATAGTCCAGTGCCACAGGCTCATTTATTCATACCTGACTCAGTGACTGTGACTCAATTTTAAATACGCTATTCTCAGACTGTTAGCATTTTGGAGTAGCCAATCGGTCTCAGACCCAGGCACTCAATTTGAAGTACGTATTTTGAAATTAAGCTTGAGTCATGCATCATTTAGTCAGTTTACTTATATATTTTATTACTAGTTTAGAAGTTAGTAGCTCAATTAAAATAATTATATTTTATATTAATAATACATTAGTTATTAATACAAATTATTAATAACTAAGCACTGGCTCTGTTATGTTGTGAGACTGATCATGGCTAGATCACTAGATGAAGATCTAATCGAATCTGATATTGTCTAGGATAGTCAGTCAGTTTCATACCTCACTTAATTTTTAGCATGCTGTTCTGAGACTAATGCCAAATATGATATTGGCATGTCATAGATTTGACATGTGTTCCAAGTTCCACATATGACATGTCTTACTCTTGTGTAGTAGGGACACAAGTCCTCAGTAAATGTATGACTTTTGTAGAAGTTTATGTACACTTTAACTTAACGTCTTTATACTGGTTTAGAAGACCCTGCAGAGTCTGTATACAACCAGTTACAATAACATCACCTTGCTCTAAAAGCTATGCGCATCCAGTTTATTCTTAAATGCATTAACTGTCCCTGCCTCCACTACCTCCCCTGGCAATGCATTCCAAGCAGACACCACTCTCTGACTAAAAAAATATTTCCTAATATCTAACCTGGACCTCTCTTTAGTCAGCTTGTAGCTATGCCCTCGTGTTATTGTAGGTGGCTGTATTTAAAAAAAAACTTTTTATAGTCTAATTTTTCCATTCCTCTGATCATCTTATAAACCTGTATTAAGTCACCACAAATTCTTCTCTCTTCGAGACACTGTAGGCCGGTTTTTCTGAGTCGTTCCTCATAACTGTAATTCTGGAATCCCACTATCATCTTTGTCGCTCTTTTTTGTATTCTTTCAAGCATGTTTATGTCCCCTCTATGATAAGGACTCCACACCTGTACACAGTACTCCAATCTAGGTCTAACTAAAGCTTTATACAGTTTGACGATCACTTCCTTGCTCCTATGTTTAATATTTCTTATTATCATACCTAACATTGCATTTGCCTTTTTCACTGCTACCTTAACTTGCTCACTCACCTTTTACAGCTCAGCCACTTGCAGATTATGGCTTGCTTATGTTAAATGAGTTAGTAGTTAAGTAGTAGTTTCTATCCCAGTTAATTTTAGTTATAATAGTATGATAACTATATATATATTGAAGCTAATAATTTAAGCTAAGTATGACATTTTGTATGACTGTAGTAATTGAATAAGTATGTTAGTTAATATTTAGACTAATGATCAATCATTAGCTCTTTCCGTCTTGTCAGACGATAGTAATTGTGCTTTGAGTTTGAAAAGGTATGCAACTACAGTCCATGACGGTAACGGATGTGACTCGTAAGACCAATCCAGGCAGAGAAGCATCTTCCACAGTGTGTGCAAGAAAAATCAGGACCGTTTGCGACATCGTATGGTGTGGCGTGTATTCTCAAACTCTTTGAGTCTTTAGCCCACCAGCAATCAGTATCTCCTTTGTCTGTATTCCATGCTTAATCCTGCCACTTCATGTAACACGATCCATTGCGCCCTGTTCCCATGATTCCAAATCGATGCCTGCGTCATTCATATCCCGCTTACTAATGCTATAGTACTAATGATATAAATATGTTACATATGTATCATCATTCTTTGAAGACTGTCACTTTCATCACATGCACCCTTTCAAACTCTTGTTTGTTATCCAGTTCCCCATCACCAGCACCTTCAGAACATATTTGATGTTGTGTATCCATCTTGGTCTGCCCCATTTTCTAGATATAATAGCTTCCAGTTGAGTTTTTCCAGACCATTGTGACATTTGATGTGACCAAAGTATTTTAATGTCCTAGACATATTCTTGTGTACCAGGCAATTTTGATCTACTATACGTAACTATTTTAGGACGTCTGTGTTTTTCTTTTTCTCTCTCCATGATATTTTTAGAACTTTGCTGTAGCATTTTAGCTTGAAAGATTCAGTTTTCTTGGTTAGTGTTTGTAAACGGTCCATGTTTCGTATCCAAATGTTGCCACAGGGAAGATGCATATCCTCAAAAATAGTTTTTGTTGTTTTGAATGTATTCTATCATAGCTTTGATATTTTATTTAATCTCTGCATTGCCATGACTTTTTCTCCTGATTTCTTTTTGACAGTCTCCATTGTTGCTGATAATAGAGCTGAGATATTTAAAGCTTGTGACATTGTTGATTTCCTCATTTTCTGAAGTAATTTTCTATAAATCAATAAAAACCAGACACTCCCAGTGTAGCAACAAATGACCTCAACAAATACCCATGAAGTCTTCCTATCATGAGCCAGTTCTGTCCACATCTTGCCTGCTGCCTTGACATTGGCATTCAGCTCCCTCTTCCATGTGTGTCTCGGTCTTTCTATTGTTCTGTTGCACTGTGGATTCTAGAACAGAGATTGTCTGGTAATGTTATCAACTGGTTTCTGTAATGCATGGCCTATCCAACGCCTTTGTCACTTGCATATTTCATGCTCCACTGGGTATTTGTCCTGTTCTTTCCAATAGTTCTACTTTGGTGATCTTGTCATACCATTTCCACCATTGTATTTTGCGGAGGCAACTATCTATGACGAACCTTTATCTTTTCAGAGTCATACAATGGACTTTACATTGGAGTTGAAGATTTTTATTTTGGTGGTAGTTTTAATTTCTTTTGACTTCCACAAAGTTCCTAATGCAAATAAAGTTCTTCTCATGTGTATTCTTAAATGTTTATTAGTCAGGAGGAAGAATAGTGGTCTAGTAGAGTAACTTGATGTCTGTTTTTTGTTTGTCAGTGTTCATCATCTTGGTTTTATTGATGTTTAGAACTTGATGTCTGTTTTTTGTTTGTCAGTGTTCATTATCTTGGTTTTATTGATGTTTAGAACTTTATGTCTGTTTTTTGTTTGTCAGTGTTCATTATCTTGGTTTTATTGATGTTTAGAACTTGATGTCTGTTTTTTGTTTGTCAGTGTTCATTATCTTGGTTTTATTGATGTTTAGAACTTTATGTCTGTTTTTTGTTTGTCAGTGTTCATTATCTTGGTTTTACTGATGTTCAGATATAAGAGATTTTGTTTTTTGCTATGTTGTTTAACAGATGTTGTCATCTGTTCAAGTCACTCTGCACTCTTTGAGAGGATACCTTTGTCGTCTTTATATCTAAGTTTTGGTATTGTGTCGTCTCCATCGATTGTAAGAGGGCCAGCTTTTTGTAATTTTGGTCGTTTCTGACATTTTCTCATGATGGTTTCTGCATAGATAAGGGGAGAACACACATTCTTGTCTTACTCCCCTTTGCACTTCGGGCCAGTCTCATGTTTTGTCAGTTATTCTGGTCATTGCTTCTTGCACTTAGTAGATTTTTGATTAAGTGAATCAGGTGCACAGTGAACCCCATGTCTCTCAGGATGTTCAACACGATTTGGTGTTGCACACACTCAAAAGCTTTGGTGGAATCAATGAAACCAGTGTGTAGGTCTATATTGTACTCCGTTGCATTTTCTATGATATTCCTCATATTAATGATGCAATCTCTTGGGCGGCCATGTCTGAAACCTGTCTGTGCTTCATGTACTTCCTTATTCTGTTTACGTCCTATTTTCATAATGTTCAATAGAAGGATACATCTAGGAGGACTTATTAAAGCAGTGGTATGGTAGTTAGTGCATTGCTTTAGGTTGCTTTTTGTTTGGGGGGGGGGGTGTTATAAACAAGTCTTTCCCATGTTTTGGTATTGCACTGTTCCGGATCTTGTTACATAGTGTATGGTTAATGCTGACGCTGGCTTCCCCTCCTGCGTGTATGGATTTGGTAAGTATATTGTAGCATCCAGGTGATTTTTCCTTTTTTCAAATGTTGGAATGCTGACCAGACTGTCTATTGATCTTAGGTGTTAGATTGGGGTTTCTTTCTTCCATCTCTCCAATATGTCCTTGCTCTCGGTCAGTACATTACCATCTTCATCGTTGATTACATGCAATGACAGTTTAAACTTGCCAGTTAGTGTTCTAATTTATTTATCTTGTCTTTGTAACACTTCTATTTGGCTGCATGTGTCCATTATGTATTTTTTCTTTTCCTTCCTAATTTCTCTTCTGATTATCTTGTTCTATTTCTGTATTTAGTGCTACTAAGTATTGTGCCCAATTGTCTTAGCTTTTTTCTATCTTCTGAGTCTCAAGGTTTAACTGTGTTACAGTCAGTACCAGATAGAGTCTTCAGCGATGATACACCTGATATTTGTTGTGTTAGAATGTAGTCTATTTGGTCTGTGTTTCCAGAGCCATCTAGGTCGTTGTTTTAAAAGGGTGTTTGTGATGGACACATTATTTTTCTAGACAATTCTGTTAATTTGACACATATAAGGCAGCCTGACCTTGGGGTGAAACAACCGCTTTTTCAACACATCCGGTTTGAGTTATGTCTTGTCCAATTTTGCAGACACAGGTTTTTTCCTCGGTGAGATCGCTCCTTCACGTTCGGAAAGTAGTGACAATTCACTGTATTACACACCTGCCAAGAAACTTAGCTGGCTGTTGTAAGAAGTGATGTTCTGCAAATGACATGCTACTACTTACATTTTTATTACACACACACACATATATATATTTATATAAATAATGTATCTTTCTTGAGCATATGTGTACACGCCTTGAGATTGAGTTTGTCAATATTTGAATATATTTCAATCATCAGATACCAACCAATAATGGCTGTCATTTTAAATTTGCTTTGTGTGCTGGTTGCAATGTGCACAAGTGTCAGTGCTTCCTCGTCATTTTACACGGACAATGACCTCGGACAATCAGTTCCGCTGGGAAAAGTGGAGCCAAAGCAGCAAGGAGAGGTTCAGCAGGTGAGCAGTGCCTGTCTGTCTAATGTAGTTGGTTCAGAATGGCATAAAACCAAAATACAAGCGTGAAAATTACAGAAATGCTGTCTAACATTAAGACAGATATGCCCACAATACTTAGCCATGGAACATTCATATAATCAAATATAACTACAGAAAGACAGACGGTATAGTCACCAGAAATCATTCAGAACTAACTTTTTATGGCACACTGTAATTTCGTCAAATAATATTGGATGTTGAAATTCACATGAGTATAACAAATTTGCAGTATAACTTGTATATCTTTTTCATTTGCAACTGCAGTTCTAGATTTATTCAATTTAAAAAAATGTAGTTTTGATATTGTGGCATTTAAACAGCCATTTTCAATAGAACATTGTTGTGGTTTTATGAGAAGCATCACCATTTTAGTTTATGAAATCACTATGGGGCGTTGTTTTCAATTTTATTGTTTATCATCATCATCTGGCTGGTCAGTCCTAAGATGGTGGTTGTAAGATTGTCTGAGCATGTCTCTCCATTTGACCCTATCCTCTGCAGCTGTCTTCATTTCAGCATTGGTTTGTACTTTTGATGTCTCTACATGCCTGAAATGTAAAGGTGAGTCTTTGTCGCCCTTTTTTCTTTTCCCTGAAGTTTGCTTTCTTATGTAAAAGACTTTTATGTCATATATTGCTTAGCAATTTCTGTTTTTCTTTGAAGGCCTTTTTTGCCATTGTCATCTATGTTTTATTTTCCGTCTCATTGTGGGAATATTTTGTGATGGTTTGTCTAAATTATGTACACTTCTGTACTTTTTTTATTATTTCCCCGTTGGTGCTTGTATTCATTTTTGTTAGTGTTGTTGACCACATGATCATGTATGTATTGATGGCTTGTTTACTCCAAATTTCCAGGAACTTCTTGAGCTGATGGGCTTATACAATAAACCCAAACCAAAGTCTAATGAAAAAATCATACAGTCAGCTTCAGCATTCATGCGGACACTCTATGAGAGTTTGAAAGATGTGGATTCCTTGGAACACACAGCAGATGACACTCGTATTCACATCAGTAGCAACATAAATGCATCTGCACTTGGACTGGATCCAGCAAAAGTGGAGGGAGCTGACGTTATTGTTAGCTTTGTTAACAATGGTAAACAGTTTTTGTGTGTTTATGTTATCATCCGTGCTCTTCTTCATCTCATGACTCTTTAGGACATTCTTAGCAAATTTGTGTGTTTATTATGTTGCTGTTTTGAACTTTATGAACTTTATGGGCTATTTAACACATTAACTATTGAGAAAACACTCATTAATTTGTATTCACTTTTTCCACCATGAGGTAGTGTGCACATTGAGTTGCAGTTTTCCACTCGTACAAGAGTTGAGACCTGCACATGGTCTAATGCCCTTGTATATGCACAGGTCGACTAAGACTAAGTGTGTTAGTTTCTGAGATACAAGAAGATGAAGGCGATAGTGTTGAAAAATAGTACAAACATATAAACATATAGACCTACCGGTTTTCAATTTCTCTTGTTTGAACTAAAAATTTCAAAGTTCCACAGAGGACTGATTATCAATGTTTAAAAGATCAGCATATCTGTTAGTTTCCACAAAATACGTATTCAATGTATCTGCATAAACAAACTAAACATATCTACCTCAGAAAAGTCTGTTGCAAAAACTTAACTTCTCCATTCTTAATAATGGACGAATCTTCAAATCCAAGTGAAAAGCAGAAAAAATCATTTCCAAATGTCTAAAACAAATTTCAAAATGTAATTTGTTTAACCTCACAGGACGGAAGTGGAACTCTCTAAAATCAAAAGAGCAGTATTTTCAGCCAATTTTTACGGTAGCCCAGTTGTCTATCTGTGATTACAACACTTTGAAAAAAACGTCGACCGTGGAATGTAAATTCAGTTGGATTTTTAAAAGCGACAGACAATGACATGGGCAAATTTTTTCACCACTGGTCACATAAAAGTTAAGCTCTTCTGGCAAACAGCACCATTGGTCTGGAAAAAATTTTACTGGATGGTATGGGACCTGGACAATGAGTAAGACAAATAAGAAGATGAACATGTGACATGACATTTAAGATTTTCTGGACGGTAATGTGGTAGAGTCTAGGTTTAGCTGAGTAGTTTACTTATCTACACCATGACACGACTTCACACAGTAAATAACACAGTAAACACTATCGTGACCGTAAAACAAAACAATATAATTTAATAACATGAATATCAACAAAAAGTAAACTACATCTAAACCAAATAATCATAATATATATATATATATTGAACTACAAGAGTAGGTTTTAAGCACTAGCTTTTGATGTTTCCCCCAAAATCTATGGTACCCAGTCTCTTGCTGCTGCACTCCCCTACTGCACACTCAACACACAATCACAAACTCATCCTTGCGATCAGATTACGTACTCAAATGAATCTGCACGCTCACATATAATCAACAAACTCGTCCTCATGATCAGATTACATAGATCACTTTGCATACTCAGGCGAATCTGTACATTCACATACGATCAGATCACTTACAATCAGGCGATCTGTGCATTCACAAATACTTAGATCACTTCACGTATTCACGAAAATCTGTACATTCATTTGTAATTAGATCACGCATTTTTCACTAGGTGCCATACACATACAACGCACCTTTAGATCTCGTCCTTGGGTGATCTGTACGCTCATGAAACCGTTCAGAACAAATCATAGTTCACAAGGTGTCCTACACATACGACACACATTCAGATCCCTTGCTGTTCACAGGGTGTCCATCATAAACACCTATTGAGCGCGACTGGCCACCACTTGAAGTGTATGATGGTACAGTCATCCTGCAAACTCACTCACTCTCAGCCAATCTTCTAGCCAGTCCGCTGAGTTCATCCTTGCAGAGTATTTTATAGTCTCAAGCAACAACGTGGCTGTCCAATGGTCTTCTATCTCAATGGTGGTCTCGATGGCCATCACTCTAATTTGGAACTACCCCCAACTAATTGTTATTGATTGACTATCCACAAATCCCTGTCACTCTTAATATCATAGCTGATCGTGGCAGCATCTGACTGTCACCAACCCCCATCTATGCCAATTCTGAACGCCATAGTGGTCAGCTTCGAACACCCACCCCTGTTCTAGATAAAGTCTTCCACCTAAACCCCTTGTTTCCTTTGTCAACCTAGTGTCGAGACAGTGATTGACCTTGGCACGCATTCAGGCAACCTTTGTTCTTAGAGTCACCAGCCCAATCTCCTCTGCCCTAAACACCCATGCTCCCCTGCCCTAATCGCTCTGCTCCAGCTAGAACTGTCACAGTGACAGAGCTGGGAGAATGGCTAAAGATAGACAGTCTTTTGGTTGTTTGTTTATCTCATGGAATTGTTTCATTACATTTTTCCTTTGATGTTTTTGATTGCTCTAAATTCAAATAAATACTGTATTTTCAGTTAGAAAAGTTTCAACTCTGCGACATGAAAGGGACAACACATTTTATTTTGAGGTACCAATTGGAGAGCAGATGAAGGGGGCAGAACTGCGACTCTACAAGGAGCTATCTCCAGTACATAAGACTGGCACCTTTTCCATTAACCTCTATGTTATCAGACAGGGCCATGACTTGGAGTAAGTTTGCCTTCTTATTCGGCTTCATAATTGTTCAACATTTATTTACTTACGTGACTTTTCAGTGTAGTTGAATGTTGCTTAATCATCTCGTTTCTGAATCATCATGTAGTAATATCTTTTGCAGAATGTCGCTTCTATCACAGCCCGTAATTATCAACTGTCATTGGTTTCTTTGAGGTTTTCATTCAGTAGTTTGTCGTTGCTTTATGGATGATGTTCTGGTTGCTCACCAGCCTTGGTGCGCCATTTGCCCGATACCATACCTTTCCAGCAGCTGCTTCCAGAGTCGTCGTTGACTAGGTCAGTTGTCCGTCTTTTCCACCAGCAGCTGTGCGTACTAGTTAGGGGTGGACTCCTCCTACCACTCCCCCTTTTTTTGTTGTCAGGGAGGGATAGGGTGCTACCGTACACAGGCAGACTCTAGGAGCCATATGTGAGTTAGGTAGAAGTGTGGGAACTAAAAAGGCTCCTGGCCATCATGGACGTGGCTGCCACTTGCTGTGAGTTGTACAATCCATTACACTTCAGCCCTACCTCCCATGAAACATTCTAATATTTCTCTTGACTACCAATGCTTGCTGATGCACAGTGCCCCTGCTGGCACAATTATCTTTGTTCAAGCATTTTTCTCTGAAACTGTTTGAACTTAGTTCATTGTCTTCCACTTGAGCAAGGAGTACCCCAAGGAGGAGTACTGTCACCCACACTCTTCCTGGTGTATATAAATGACATTATAGAGAATATACCAAGAAGAGTCCACAGCTCAATGTTTGCAGCCGATCTGGCTATGTGGACCTCTGAAAAGAATCTCACCATAGCAAGAAATCGGATGCAGCAGGCTCTAACATCGCTGGAAGAGTGGGCGAACTCATGGATGGTCAAAATAAACGAGGAAAAAACATGTACAATATTTTCGCTATCAATCAAACCCCAAAACACCAAATTAAGTCTAAACGGCAAATACCTACAGCCAAACAACAACCCAAATTACCTGGGAGTCACATTTGATCGGCGCATGACATGGAAAAGTCAGATTGAGAGAAACCGAATGAGAGCCAGAGAAAGAATGGCAATCATGAGGAAATTTGCTGGCACAAGCTGGGGAGCAGACGAGAGCATACTAAAGAAACTGTACACTGGAAGAGAGACCAGTTCTCGAGTATGGCATTGCGGCATGGACAACAGCAGCAAAGGCGAACTTTGATAAAGTTAGCAAACTCCAAAACCAAGCCATGAGAGTTATAACAGGAGGCATGAAGTCGACGGTTCCGTAACAAATACAACACAGAACGGAGGGGCAGGAGCATTTCTGAACCTACCAAATGGCAGAAAAATAACACTGTCATTCGCTACTGGAAAATACACAAGCATTTTCAAAGCGGAGGCAGAGGCACTGAGGGCGGCAGTGGAAGAAATGGTGACAGGTAAAAGGACTGAAAGCCATATAGTCCTGCTTACAGATGCTCTGGCCACTAAAAAGCCAGAAAAATACTGAACAATGATTTAAGAGAAGTACTCTGTCAACTATGCCAGCAGGCCGCACCAAAAAGGGCAGTGGTGCAGTGGGTACCATCTCACTGCAATATCTAAGGCAACGAGGAGGCAGACAGACTGGCAAAAGAAAGTGCAAAACTACCACAACCAGATACTAGTACGACATACGAAGTGTCAAAACGGCTTATTAGAGCTAGATACATGACCAAATGGGAAACCGAACATACTGGCTACACCAAAAACGATGCCTATTACTCGTGGTCTTCAGACTTCGCACTGGCCACAATAGACTGAGGTACCACCTATTCAACAAATTGAAGATAGGTGGCACCGACGAATGCCCATGTGGTACCGGGAAAATTACCGCTGAGCATTTGCTGCAAAACTGCCCGACATACGAGGATCAGAGAGAGCAGATGTGGCCATCACCAGTGGCAACACTAGACAAGCTCTATGGCAGTGTCGACAGCCTCAGGATGACGGCTGCTTTTTTCTAAAAAATAAATGTTACTGTCTGACTGCGTACGATGAAGAAGAAGAAGAAGTTCATTGTCTTCAATTGTGCAGTCCATGGTAAAGGGACATTTAGGTCCCAGCGTCAGGACACACCTGTTGCTGTCTTTACACAAAACTTTACCTTGGAGGAGCATGTAGCCTAGTCGACAGTGAGCTGGTTTGCTAGACTGATTACAGCATGTCAAGGTCCAAATTCACGGACGAGCAGAAAAACAATCTGGACTGTGGTTTGCGCCTGGTATAACCACTCATCCAGTCGACCCAGCTGTAAATGGATACCTGATGTATGAGTTGGGGAAGGAAAAAACAGCAAGGAAGGGAACTGGCCACACCAGCTTAGTACATGAAGAATCATCTTCATCACAATGGCAATTGTTGCCATGAGACTGACCTTTGCCTGTTACTGTTTTCACACAAAACTAAATTGTAGTCTTCTTTGTAATCAGCCATGATCCATTTCATGCATGTATCAGTGTTTTCACTGGTGTTCCCACTTAATTCTTTTAAGATATTTATAATATATATTCTTCTCTTCCATTGCATCTTTTTCTTCAATGTGTGACTGAACAATTACACTTTCCTCCACTATTGTTTATAGTGAAATTTTGTGAACAGTTCTTTCCACCACATTTATATTATCCAGCCTAGAAACAAAAAGTTATATTATTATCTAACATAGGAACAAAAAGTTTGTATTATTATCTAGCATAGTATCAAAACATTTATATTATATATTATATCTTCATTTATATTATATGGTGTAATAACTGCCAGTTTTGCCGTCAAAACTGGAGTCAAACAGGGTTGTGTCCTTGCCCCCACACTATTTGGTATTCTATTTGCTGTCCTAGAAAATGTTTTCAAAAATGCCCCTGTAGACGTCTACATTCGTTCCAGACCTGATGGTTCGCTCTACAACCTAGCCTGACTATTCGTTCCAGACCTGATGGTTCGCTCTACAACCTAGCCTGACTAAGAGCAAACACCATGGAAGTCCTACTCAGAGACCTTCTTTTTGCTGACGATGCTGCCCTTGTGTCACGATGAGGTCACTTTACATCTTTAATTGACAGTTTAGCTGGGGCATGTTCTCGCTGTCAATAAAAAAAAAAACTGTCATGCGACATTTTTCCCATTGCTGGGGTAGTCGAGGGGTTTTGAAGGCTGTCAATAAATGTCTCAAAGACCGTCGTCCTGGCGTCAGGTACCGTCAATCCAGCAAACATCACTGTCAGTCGCAATCTCCTAGCATCAACCAAAAATTTCAGCTTCCTTGGGTCAACAATTACAAGCACCCTCTCTCTAGACGAAGAAATAAATATAAGAATTAGAAGAGCAGCGGCTACTTTTGGCGGTTTTTTCAAGAGGGTGTGGAGAAATATTAAACTGACCTTGCAGACAAAAATGCAGATATATCGGGCCTGGGTTCTCAGCACCCTGCTGTACGCAGCAGAGACATGGACGACATACTCTAGGCACGAGAGACGGCTTAACACTTTTCACCTCCGTTGCCTGCGGAAAATTATGAACATCAGGTGGCAGGACAAGAAAACCAACACAGAAGTACTGCAACACAGAAGTACTGCAACGCGCAAATCTTTCTTCTGCTACAGGACTGTTACGTGCTAGAAGACTGGCCTGGCTGGGTCACGTGAGTAGAATGGACAATGGTCGCATTCCAAAACAGGTGTTGTATGATGAGCTGTCCGAGGGGAGGAGACTCCCAGGCAGACCCCTGCTCAGATATTAAGATAACACTAGACAAGCTCTATGGCAGTGTAGAAAGCCTCAGGATGACAGCTGCTTTCTTCGAACAAATTCAAGTTGACGTCTGACAGCGTACGAAGAAGAAGAAGATATAAAGATGTTTGCAAGGCATCAATGACAGACTTTTCCATCGACCACAATGCCTGGGAAAACTCAGCCGCTGTGCGAACCACATGGAAGACATCACTGCGAAATAGCCTAACGACATTTGAATCTACTTGGAGAGAAAAACTCGAAAATAATCATATACATCGAAAGGAGAAAAGACCCATCTAGTAAAAAAAAAAAGACATACCTGCTTCATGACCGTCTGCATAGACTAAAAAGGTTATTTATTTATATTATATCAAGTCTAGGAACAAGAAGTTTATATTATCAAATCTATAAATGAAAAATTAATAATATTATATAGGCTATAAACTGGAAGTTTATATTATTGTCTAGGTTATAAATTAGAAGTTTATATTATTATCTGCATTATATCTGCAGCTCCATGGATGTTGTTAGGTATGCCAGAAAGATGTATTTTTCTGTCTAATAGTACCAAATCATATGTTTTATGTCATCAGAGACAAGATTCTTGACCTGGAGTCTAGTCTTGTTGTTGAGTGGGATAGAACAGGCTGGCTTATATTAGATGCCACCAAAGCTGGTGGTAACTGGACCAGAGGTTCCTACATGAACATGGGACTGTACCTCAGTATAGTCGACGAACATGGTCAGTAATTTTCTGCTGGTATTTAAACGTGTAATACACATGTTAGTAGAACCAATCCTGTCATATTGATGTGAATCATAGACAATCAATGCAGAACCAAAGACAAAATACCATAGCTTGTAAGAGAAGGACAACAAGGAGATAAAACGTTGTTGACGACTATAATTGAAGGCCAATGATCAAGAGGTTGACAGTGCTTATTGGATCAAATCTTCCTTTTTGCTTACTGGATCAAATCTTCCTTTTTGATTGTTCCCAATTTCCCACTATTAAGCCCCGCAAATAGCAATATGTAGTCCAGAGAACAAAATGCGTTGCGTTGTAGTTTACAGCTTGCTTGGCTGCAATATTTGCACCTTTTTGTCTGGACTACAGCATGGTATTTTGAGATACAGGGTTAGCCTTTCCTCTTTGATTCTCCTTAGCCAGTCTGTTCTGTTACAGCCTGTTATCCAGGATCACTGCGTGGAACTGGAGAAGGGTCTTAGCAGCTATGGGTCACTGGCCCTGACTCTAGCAGTCAGCATTGGGTCGCTGGCCCTGACTCTAGCAGTCAGCGTTGGATCGCTGGCTCTGACTCTAGCAGTCAGCGTTGGATTGCTGGCCCTGACTCTAGCAGTCAGCTTTGGTTCGCTGGCCCTGACTCTAGCAGTCAGTTTTGGGTCACTGACCCTGACTCTAGCTGTCAGTTTTGGGTCGCTGGCCCTGACTCTAGCTGTCAGTTTTGGGTCGCTGGCTCTGACTCTAGTAGTCAGCTTTGGGTCGCTGGCTCTGACTCTAGCAGTCAGTGTTGGGTTCCTGACTGCTAAAGCTCTTGCACTGCTCAGCATCTTGATCCCATTGAAAAATCAAACGGTCAGCTCTGATATTCATGCAGAAACACTGTTAGTGTGTACTAAATATAAATTCCTTAGAGTACACTATTTTGTACATTTGTCATTTCCACATCACCAGCAGCATAAATACAACCAGACTTTCTTTTGATGTAATTTTTTTCTTCACAAAAAAACAACAATCTTCACAGCCATGTGAAAATGTTGTTTATTTTATGTTTTATTAAACTATAACCTAATCATTTCCATCCTCTCATCTGTTTTTGTTGTTTATTCCAATAACCTTTACCACACCACATCAAAAGTTGGTGCAATTTCTGCTTCAGCCAAATTATTTTTCAGCACGTCACATTTTGTTATGTTGTTGACTTTGAGAGCCTGTAACCTTTTTATTTGTTTGTCTGTAGATATGATTTGTTTGTGAGTAGAGATATCAACGAATAAAGAACTTGCTGGGGTTAATATTTTTGTTGTGTGTGTGTTAGTTTATGAGATACAAGAAGATGAAGGTGATAGTGTTGGCAAACAGCAGAAATATTTAGACTCACCTTTCAGCGTTCCTTGCTTGAAAAAAATAAAATTCGGCGAAAACAGATAATCGATGTTTACAAGATGGCCATATCTGTCCATTTCCACTATAAACATAATTGTTGTATCTACTTAAACAAACTAAACAGATCTACCTCAGAAAAATGTGTTGCTAAAACTTAATTTTCCCATTCTCAATAATGGGTGAATGTTAAAATTCAAGTGAAAAACAGAAGAAATAATTTCCAAAAGCCTAAAACAAATGTCAAAATCGCCATTGTTTTTAAACCAGACAAGATGGAAGTCGAACTCTCTACAATCAACAATCAAATGAGCAGTGTGTTAAGATGATTTCTACAGTAGCCCAGTTTGGTCATATATATATTAGAACGGCCGTTGCTTTGCAGCTACTTTGTCCGTAAAATAAACCATTTTGTCCATCGCTTTGAAGTGATGAAGGTTTAGTAAAGGTTAATACATTCATGTTATATGATCTTGTATTCAGTTATGTTGTTTAATCCATTAATGCATGTATGTTTTATGATGCATGTAATATGTGCTGTTTATTCCTACTTTGATTAATTGTTCATTTATGCATCGTTATTTTCAGGCAAAGTACACAGTCCTCAGGACATTGGGATTGTTGGAAGAAAGGGGCAAGCAGACAAACAGTCGTTCCTTGTTGGGTACATAGGCATGTCCAGGGAGCTGGTCTCAAGGACGAGGTCCTTCCGAAATAAAAGATGGGCAGAGAGCGAGGGAAGATCCTATGCAGATAATCCTTATTCTGATTACTCCAGGAGTGGTATGTTGATTATTTGAAATAGTTAAATGAGGGGACGGCGTGGGCTAGTGGTTAAGTGGCACGGCTCACAACCAAAGGTGCTGGGTTCGATCCCCATCACAGCACCGGCCGTTACCCCGGAGAAGCACACCCTTAGAAAATGCAGGAGGAAGCAGACCCTTAACATAAAATGAATGCTGAAGTCAGATGCACTGGGCCGACAATTGCAAAATAAAAACCACAGTGCAACGCACACCGCCTTTGGGAATAGATAAATAAAACGAACGAAAAAAAAATAAAAAATTGTTAAACGTTTGATGTTGTTAAGATGCAGCGGTGAATTTCTGTAATCCCATGAGTTGCATTGTTCCGTAACTGCTAGAGATAGTTTCTTGTGTGGTCCTGGATACATAGCAGGAAGATAAAGACTAGAACCATCACACTAAGTTTGGTTGGGCATGAGACTGGCAACCTCATCATGTCAATCAAGTGTGACAGAAAATATCTGCACTTGAAATCCTGTATTAAAACCGTCTGGTGTATGCCAGGTGGCAATAGTTGATTCTTTTTGTGATTTTTATTTCCTGCGTCTTACTAGTTCGGGGGAAGGTAGCTGGTCTATTGGGTAAAGATTTCTTTTTTTTAAAAGAATTGTATTGTCAAAACAGCGGCAAATAGCCGGCTCTTTTTTATTTTCAGCTGCCATTGGTTCTTTTATTTAACATAGTATTTTCATGGGACCTCCAGATTTATCGCCCATCTCTGATATGATAAGGCACTCAATCTCATTCCCCTTAAGACCAGGGGTCACTTGAAACATATGGGCTTTGGGTATCCACTGGTTGGTACTTATGTTCATTTCTCGAGTCTCTGTGTTTTAGTGGCCCACCATCTCAACAAAAACACAAACTGGTGATGGTCTCATGCTATAGTGGCCCACCATCTCTACAAAAACACAAATTGGTGATGGTCCCATGCCATAGTGGCCCACCATCTCTACAAAAACACAAGCATGCTTTGATGCAAGCTTTCTGCGGGGAGTCAAACTGTAGCTATGGTTCCTACTGGGTTGACAAAGCGTATATCAAATGCTGACTAGCCATCATGTTATGATTGTTTCCGCCCGAGTTCTGCTCTCTTGTCCTTGATGTGCTTTGATATCCTTTGACTGAAGAGTCTATGACATACTGCCATAAAGTACAGTTGGTCCTCTGAGTTACAATGGCTTCTGTTGTAGATCAGGCATTGTAATTCAAAAACTTGTAACTCGATGTTACATGATTGCCTCAGCATGAAGAACAGGTCGTCGTCTGAGTTACAATGGCTTCTGTTGTAGATCAGGCATCGTAACTCAAAAACTTGTAACTCGATGCTAGACTAACTACAAGCTAAAGGTCAAACACATAGCTGCCGATGAATTAGAGGTCCATTGTGCGATGGTGCTAAGCAACCTTCTATACATATACGAAACATAAACATTCTGTAGGAGACATGTCAGGAAACTCAACCATTTCCATGTGAGCTCTCTCTGATAGGAAACGATCAGCTGGAAGGAACTCTGAAGTAATCAGCAGGGTGAGACTCTTGAGCATCTTTATTACAGAGAGTGCAGGTCAGATGGTCTGGGCATGTTGTTTGCTTGTCTGATTAGATGGGCTGGGCATATTGTTTGCTTGCCCGATCAGATGGTCTGGGCATATTGTTTGCTTGTCTGATTAGATGGGCTGGGCATATTGTTTGCTTGTCCGATTAGATGGGCTGGACATATTGTTTGCTTGCCTGATAACCGCCTCCCTAAGGTTATAATGTGCGGTGAGCTCAGGCTAGGCAGGTGCTCATTGGAGGGACAGAAGAAATGGTACAAAGGATCATTTCAAGTGTTTTTGAACAGTTTTCTCATTGATATTGCCTCCTTGGAGATGCTTGACCGAATTGCTCACACTGGCTCTCTGCCACCACATGAAATACTCGTATCGTTAATCAGAGATTCATCGCTATCGGTGTCCCCCGACAGGACAGAGTGCAAGATACTCGTATCGTTGATCAGAGATTCATCGCTTTCGGTGTCCCCCGACAGGACAGAGTGCAAGATACTCGTATCGTTGATCAGAGATTCATCGCTTTCAGTGTCCCCCGACAGGACAGAGTGCAAGACAACCCACAACTGATGTCATCCACATGTGTCAGGACAGAGTGCAAGACAACCCACAACTGATGTCATCCACATGTGGCAGAGTTTGTTGCTCTAGAATAGGATGTGGTCACATCTAACTGCACACACATATCTGATGCTGTCGCCATCTTTGCTTGCAACAAACAAATAGTTCATTACTCTTAATTTTTAACGACACACACATGCACACCAAACCAATAAAATATGTTGTATAATTACTTTGTTATTCACAAAATTTGCTAACTCAGAAATGGAAACACAAGGTGATATAATGCTGATGTGGGAGGTGGGTGGTAATGTTGTTTTGGTGCTGTATCTTTGAGACAACTGTTGCTGGTCAAGGAATGGTGGCAGTGCAGTTAAGTAGGCAGCCAGGGCTTGTCATGCTGTCCATCCATGACCATGGTTGATGGCAGAGTCCCAGGCACTATGCAGGACAGATGGAGTAGAGGCGATGTGTCTTGGGTGTTGCTCAAGCGGCCCCAGGAACAATTCCATGAAGGATTCAATCTTTTCCCATCCTAGATTTTCAGGGACAGGTGTAGAAGATGTGGAGGTGAAATGTCCTGAGAGAGGCGGGACACGTGGCTGAAGAAAGAGAGGCGGTGCCGATTCAGCATTGTTAAAATGTTCTCGAGTTGTGTCCGTTGGGAGACCTCAATGTTAGTGACTAGGTCTTGCCAGCGAACTCAAAGGATAGGGCATTGGTTTCGCATTTGGAAGACCTTAAGCTGCTTCCAATCTCTCAATTAGACTGTCAGGTCTTGTAGCCATGCAGGAAGATTGGAAGGGCATAGGATCTATACAGGAGTGACTTGGTTTCCAGGGAGAGCCTCTGCTGAGAGCAGACAGTGCAGAGAGTTCATGGAGGATGCAGCAAGGCCGACCCTCAGTGATTTCTGGGCCACTGTGTGCATAAGAAGTTTAAGCAAAAACAGTGTCATATATGCAAAAACCTTGTAACTTGATGATTGCCTGTACTGGTTGTTTAGAAGCCTTAAGATAAATGAGATAGCATGCTGCAGTTTTGACTAGATGGTACCACTACACACTTCACTGTTGACAGGGTATCCTAACTACAGGGCACACAACAACTGTCAAAGGCACAATCTCTACATCAGCTTCAGGGACATCGGCTTTGACCAAGAGGTCAGTTGTCATTTCAGTTTGGAGTTTAAAAAAAATTGTTATATACTTGCTTTGACATTTATATTTTGACCTTTGAGATATGCAGGTATATATTCTGGGGCACAGATGAAGTCAAATTGGGATATGTTCTGGGGCACAGATGAAGTCAAATTGGGATATATTCTGGGGCACAGATGAAGTCAAATTGTGATATGTTCTGGGGGCACAGATGAAGTCAAATTGTGATATGTTCTGGGGGACAGGTGAAAGTGCTGAACAGCTAACATTGTGGTATGATTTGAGAGTTAATAATAGAAACAGCTAACATCTTGGTATGACTTCTTCTTCTTCTTCATTCGTTTTCAAGCTGTCAAACCCTGAAAAGGGCTTAGAAAGTAACAGGATGCAGTCTGGAGAACGGGATGCGCTGTGTTGTAGTTTACAGCTTGACTGCAATTTTGGATCTTTCAGTCGAACACATCTGACTTCAGCAGGCATTTTTGGGTACCAGGTTAGCCTTCCCTCTTTGATCTCTTCTCCTTAGCCAGTCTGTTCTGTTGCAGCATGTTATCTAGGATCACCGTTTAGAGGTGCAGAAGGTTCTTGACAGCTCTAGTTCGCAGTCCCTGACGCTAGCAGTCATCTATGGATCAACAATAGAAACAGCTAACATCTTGGAATGGTTTGAGAGTCAATAGTAGAAACAGCTAGAAATGATTCTGCGCCAGGTTTTTCCAGGTGTTAATGTCTATTTGACAGCACAACTGACTCATTCAAACTCTCCTTGAAGCGTTTTTTGTTGTTGGCATCTCTGTGATCGTTCTCCTTCACTCAGTTCACCATAACTCATTTGAAAGCCTTTTCCTTGATATTCAAGCAAGATGGCCAGCCCATCTCAGTTGTTTTTTTTTTTAAAGAAAAGTGCATGAATACCTGGCATATTGGTTCTGGATAGCACTTGTTATCTGTGATATAGTCCTGTCAGCGAATATGGAATATGCATCTCAGACAAGTCATGTAGAAGTGATTAAGAAACCTGGTGTCTTCAACATAGACGGCCCAGCTCTCACACACGTAGAGCAGGGTGAGGTGAATGGTAGCACAGTAGACCTTCACGAGTCAACAATAGAATGGATAAACAGCACTAAGGGCAGGAAGTTATGAAGTTCCATAATCACTTACACTGGTTATCAGCAGACATGATGATAGTGTTGGTATTTATTGTTGTTTGAAATTTGTTACTGTTCACTTTAACCCTTTACAGTCCAGCCTGTTACTGTTCACTTAACCCTTTACAGTCCAACCTAATTTTGTTGTTACTGTTCACTTAACCCTTTACAGTCCAGATTGTTACTGTTCACTTAACCCTTTACAGTCCAACCTGTTACTGTTCACTTAACCCTTTACAGTTCTGCCTAATTTTTCAAATTTGTGTCTAATAGTCCAATTTAGGTACAGCAACTCTGTATATCAAATATTCCCCCCCCCCCCCCCCCCCACATAAATGAGTGTTGGACAGACCTAAAATGATCTGTGTCATGAAGTATTCATAATCAAAATATATATTAGTATGAAGCATTTAATGTTATTAATGTGGAACGGGAAAACCTGACCCATTTTATTAAAAAATATCTACCATGTGTTTGTATTTCTGCGTTAATCGTTCGATGTCATTACCATAGTGACTCTCTTATGTGCACCAGTCAAAGTCTGGATTGAGACCTTTATTTAATATCCACGTGTAATCCAGATGTATGACCATTGACCTGATCAAGTAATGCCATTTCTCATCTCGAAGTCCAAATTTCATCACACAGAATTCCACTTGATTAAAAAATTCATCAGATTCATAGTATATCGAAAAGCTGCACATGTGTAAGGCATTCTGTCATACTTTAGGTCAGTATGAATATGTAAATATGGTCACTGACACAGTGACACACTGTGGTTATATATCGATTTAGGTTAAATTGGACCTTAACTGATGATTTGCACACGGTTGAGAATGGGGCTGTACAGATTGAAATAACTAAGCGAATGAGCTCACTAAATACATGACATTTTGTTGATCTTAATTTATCAATAGTAAACAAAAACTAATAATATTTCATTCCATCTACTTCAGTGCATTACAATTGTATATGCTCTTTTCAGTTTCTGATTGCCCCAGAGGGGTACTCAGCCTTCTACTGTGCTGGGGACTGCTCCTTCCCACTGGGAATCCATATGAATGCAACCAATCATGCCATAGTTCAGACTCTGGTCCATCTGATGGAGCCCTATCATGTGCCCAAGCCATGCTGTGCCCCGACCAAGTTTGGAACCATCACCCTGCTGTATTACGATGACAACTCCAGCGTTGTGTTAAAAAGATTTCGAGATATGATTGTCAAAGCTTGCGGCTGCCATTAAAAGATGGTTTATTCTTATGTATATTGCTAGAACTGTATTATGTTTAATGTCGGCTGTGAAATTGTTTTGTGTGAAAAAGGATGCTTGTTGACAAAGTGGACATGTTCTATTTTGTTGAAGGGTTGTGGAAATTATGTTTAGTGGAAGGGTTGTAGAAATTTATAGTTCAGGCATGATGTATAGAGATATTTGAGTTGTGCTTCATATTATATAAGGCATTTTATTTTCCTTCATCATCGTATCTCTATATTTGCTTGTTAATAAGCTTTGCATGAGGTCACTACAGCAGATGGCTCTTCTACGTGACATAGGTCATTCGGTCACCACAGTAGCTGACATTTCAATGTGATGTCTGTCATAAGGTCACCACATTAGCTGGCTTTTCTATGTGACGTCTCTTGTGACACCACCATCTGAACAGATTTACAGACCACCACAATTGTCAAAAAACACCTATGAATCTGTCCATCGCACACAATGGAAACATCTTGTTTCAACCTCCTATCCAACATTTTCTGTAGCGCTAACACAATTCAACATTTGAAAATAGCCACAATCAGTTCCTTCTTCGCCATGTTGTTTTAGATTGTGTCTACACGTGGTTCAGTTCTCTGGATAAAGATTTCTGTGGTGGAGATTCTACATCATTTGAATTTGGTTGCGGTTCAATAATTTCTGAGAAGATCTGTACTGGTGAAGGCACTGGTGAAAGTGTTCCCCCCTAGGCATGTGGTTTTCTAAAATAACGCCTCGTTCGTCCCCCCAAAAAGTCAGCATAATCTCCCCTGCAGATTGCTGTGTGTGAAACTTCTTCGCTTTCGATGAGAGGGATAACACCATTCCTTGCTTGGTCTCTTCGTTTCAGGCTCGTGGGAGTGAACCCAGGTTTGATCTCAAGCAACAATTCTTGCTAGGAAACCATCACCTTCTGCTTCAAAGTGCCACAAACGTTCCTGACAGTCATCAACGCGTTGTTTCAATTCTGTATTAAGCTGCCGTGGCACTCGCCTTGCATCACCGTACTGGACATTTATTCGTCAATGAATTTCTATAGGTTTGACACCTTCACTGCTCAAGTGAAGATAACAGAACTCTGCTCCTTTTTAACTTAACTTAACGTCTTTATACTGGTTTAGAAGACCCTGCAGAGTCTGTATACAACCAGTTACATTTACATCACCTTGCTCTAAAATCTATGCGCATCCAGTTTATTCTTAAACGCATTAACTGTCCCTGCCTCCACTACCTCCCCTGGCAATGCATTCCAAGCAGACACCACTCTCTGACTAAAAAAATATTTCCTAATATCTAATCTGGACCTCTCTTTAGTCAGCTTGTAGCTATGCCCTCGTGTTATTGTAGGTGGCTGTATTTTAAAAAACTTGTTATAGTCTAATTTATCGATTCCTCTGATCATCTTATAAACCTGTATTAAGTCACCACGAATTCTTCTCTCTTCGAGACACTGTAGGCCGGTTTTTCTGAGTTGTTCCTCATAACTGTAATTCTGGAATCCCACTATCATCTTTGTCGCTCTTTTTTGTATTCTTTCCAGCATGTTTATGTCCCCTCTATGATAAGGACTCCACACCTGTACAGAGTACTCCAATCTAGGTCTAACTAAAGCTTTATACAGTTTGACGATCACTTCCTTGCTCCTATGTTTAATATTTCTTTTTATCATACCTAACATTGCATTTGCCTTTTTCACTGCTACCTTAACTTGCTCACTCACCTTTCCTGTATGATCTATTATAACCCCTAGGTCCCTCTTTGGTGCAATCAATAGTGGAGTGGCCATATTGTAACTGCAATTATGACGTCATGTTGTTCGTCTGGACCATGATGGACACAGTTGACATCCTTAGCAACCATATTAACCATTTACAATACAACAGCATGGATTTTCTTATTTCTGTCCCACTTTTAAGGTTTTCATTGGAAGCCCTCTCTTATAATGTTTTTAGAGTCACATGGTTCCAGGTCATTTCTGCTTTCCAGTACCTCTTTAACTCCTTCCAGGTCACTCCTCATGATGTTGCTTGATCCATACATAGTCCTCTTTAATCACCTTTTATGGAATACATGGGTCCCTATGTTATTTCATATAGTTTCTTCAGGCCTTTCCATTGCTTTCTTTTCCCTAATAGGATTACCTCCCAGGATATGTAAGAGAGATCACATACTCTGGACAAGACTCACAAGTGCTCGATGTCTTACAGCAGACGGCTAAGGATATGGTCGCTGTTAGATTACTGTAGCATTCTGGCTGTACACACTGATCCGTCCTTCCAGACACTTGCTTTGACCTATTTGTTATTCCAAACTCCTATAGTCTTGACTTTGCTGATTTATTTATTGAGGCATCAGTGTCTAGAAGGATTTAGTACGTGCATCAGTGTCTAGAATGATTTAGTACGTGCATCTGTGTCTAGAAGGATTTAGTACGTGCATCAGTGTCTAGAAGGATTTAGTACGTGCATCTGTGTCTAGAAGGATTTAGTACGTGCATCAGTGTCTAGAAGGATTTAGTACGTGCATCTGTGTCTAGAAGGATTTAGTACGTGCATCTATGTCTAGAAGGATTTAGTACGTGCATCTGTGTCTAGAAGGATTTAGTACGTGCATCTGTGTCTAGAAGGATTTAGTACGTGCATCTGTGTCTAGAAGGATTTAGTACGTGCATCTGTGTCTAGAAGGATTTAGTACGTGCATCTGTGTCTAGAAGGATTTAGTACGTGCATCAGTGTCTAGAAGGATTTAGTACGTGCATCTGTGTCTAGAAGGATTTAGTACGTGCATCTGTGTCTAGAAGGATTTAGTACGTGCATCTGTGTCTAGAAGGATTTAGTACGTGCATCTGTGTCTAGAAGGATTTAGTACGTGCATCTGTACATAATTAATGCTTGCAATAGCCATAGTCTTTTTTATGCTTTTAGCAGCGATATTGCTTCAAGTCTTCTTTCTCTTCCTTGTTCGTCTTCAGACCTCGACTTCAATGACTCTAACGAAGGCAGCAGTCGACTTAGGCTTCTCGTGGAAAGACACTGGTTGTTGCCAAATGCTACTTCTGTTATCAGTATACAATAGACAGGACTGCAAAATATGTTCTGCTGTCATGGGAGCTGTGATTGATTCAAGTGTATTCAGTGACATATTTCTAGTATGAAACCACTGTCATCAGCTCACGGCACATATATACATGACATCATATGATATATGTGTGTATGAGCAGTTACAATATGATGTTGACAGTAGTAGGTTTCCCTGTTTGACCTTTTGTCAATAATCAGATAGGCATGAATGACCCAGTAACAGCGGCACACAAAAACTTATGTTACTACCAAAAAAATCTTCGTCTGAGAAAAAGAACAACATAAATGAAAATATCTTGCTAATCATAATGGCAATGATGAATAAAGATAAGAAACAGAATACTTATCTGCTCAACTTGATAAGAAGATGAATGTTAAATTTTGCCTCAAGGTCATTAAATACCAGAACAGTATTTGCTCCTTTGGCAGAACTGTCCAAATGCTATACAATATCAACTGATTCTAGCATTCATTCTTGAACATTCACCAACCTCTCTATTAATTACAATTGACATATTGTAAGTTTATTTTGTATTATCTGCATTATTCAAATGTTTATCTGTTATAGCTGTTTTAAGGGGGGAGCAATTTCCATTTCTAGGACATTTAAAAAATATATTTGACTGCATTTATGGTTTCTCAAATATTAGTGTTGCAGTAATTTCTTTTTCTAGTATAGTTACAAAATTTATGGCATTTAACACTTTATTATGTTGTCACATTGCGTTCCAGCAGTCGTGTGTAGTCCTGCACAATTCAGCCTTGGACACAACCTGTCCACATTCATTGTTATATATGAGTACCATTTAAGTAGCTTTTATTAAGTGTAGACAACCATAGAGCAATCACGAAGACAGAATTAACTAAACGTCTTTATATTAGTTTAGAAAACTGCAAAGTCTGTATGCAACCAATTTCTTGGAGGGTGGTTTAACCGATGTGCGAGTTCATCTTAGTTGACTCAAACACTAAAGCTAAGTAGACCCGCAACAGTTAGGCGCCATCTATATGCTGCTCTTAACAAATAATTTTTGGGTATATTCTTAGCTAGTATTTTGAATTTTGTCTAGGCAGCGGCCGTTAAGCCTATTCTTTTTAGATTTCTAACTCTGCCAAGAGATTTTTAACGTGCTCGACACTGAACACGGGAGTCCGATCTCGTTACTGAGAGATCAAGGGAATTTTTACCAGAAGATCCACGTGAAAAAAATCCCAGTCTCAGCATGATTCGAACCCGCGACCTCCAGCACCTGAGGTGGACACTTGACTTTGAGATCACTGAGTCCCCCTTGTCTGAAAGGATACATCAGTTTGCTATGATGTATCCCTCCTTGAATATTGTTGTGTCTGTCTCAGAAAGACACTGCATGGTACCTTGCTTGTTGAACAAAGAGTTCTTCTTGTTGTTTCCTTCTACGCAGTCTGTGATCTAATATGTCAAATGTCTTTCTTCTTGGTTCATTCAGTTTCTTCATTTTTCTTGTTCTCCATTCTTTATATTCTGTGACCTATTTTCAGTTTTGTCTATGTACACTTTTCTTGTCCCAGTCTCTGTTAGATTCCATTTGATTGAGGAGAATGTATCAGTCTGCATGATTGAGGGGACTGTCTCACAGCCTGCATGATTGAGGGGAATGTATCAGTCTGCATGATTGAGGGGACTGTCTCACAGCCTGCATGATTAAGGGGAATGTATCAGTCTGCATGATTGAGGAGAATGTATCAGTCTGCATGATTGAGGAGAATGTATCAGTCTGCATGATTGAGGAGAATGTATCAGTCTGCATGATTGAGGAGAATGTATCAGTCTGCATGATTGGGACTGTCTCACAGCCTGTATGATTGAGGAGAATGTATCAGTCTGCATGATTGGGACTGTCTCACAGCCTGTATGATTGAGGAGAATGTATCATTCTGCATGATTGGGACTGTCTCACAGCCTGTATGATTGAGGAGAATGTATCAGTCTGCATGATTGGGACTGTCTCACAGCCTGTATGATTGAGGAGAATGTATCAGTCTGCATGATTGGGACTGTCTCACAGCCTGTATGATTGAGGAGAATGTATCAGTCTGCATGATTGGGACTGTCTCACAGCCTGTATGATTGAGGAGAATGTATCAGTCTGCATGATTGGGACTGTCTCACAGCCTGTATGATTGAGGAGAATGTATCAGTCTGCATGATTGGGACTGTCTCACAGCCTGTATGATTGAGGAGAATGTATCAGTCTGCATGATTGGGACTGTCTCACAGCCTGTATGATTGAGGAGAATGTATCAGTCTGCATGATTGGGACTGTCTCACAGCCTGTATGATTGAGGAGAATGTATCAGTCTGCATGATTGGGACTGTCTCACAGCCTGTATGATTGAGGAGAATGTATCAGTCTGCATGATTGGGACTGTCTCACAGCCTGTATGATTGAGGAGAATGTATCAGTCTGCATGATTGGGACTGTCTCACAGCCTGTATGATTGAGGAGAATGTATCACCCATATCAGTATGCGGGATTAATGATAGCTTTTGCATTCTTGATTTTCTTCTTGTATCGTTTCTATGGAGCAAGAAGCTGCCACTGCCCTGTTGGAGGAATCCTCATCCACAAAAACACCTTATTTATTTATGCAGTACTGGTTTCGGGAAAAGTTTATTTGAACATGGTAGGTGTGCTAACATTGAAGCACCAACTGCTGATATCCACCTTTGACATGCCTGGTATCATAGAAGTAAAACAAACAGCCATTTTTCTATTACCTTATTATCTCCCAACAAGTTGGCTTCCATTTCAAAATGTACAAACAATAGTCACACGTGGCAGAGAGAGGTGTGGAAGTCAACAAAGACAAATATTGTATTATTTTCAGGCCTGCTAATCAGATATGTTTTGCTATTTAGCACTTTATCTGCTTTGACCTTTGTATACTTCAAATTTCATACTGCAAGATTATGCTTTTAAGTGACTTTGTCATTGAGTTAATCCTAATGAAACAATTGATAGTGAACATGCCCTTATCAGACTTTTGTTGGGATGGCTGATTTACCTGGCTGACTTAGCAAGCACTATCTCTGTTGGGAAGTTTTGGTTCTTCTGACTCAAGATGTTTATAAGTATTTATATGATATTATAAAACCTGGCTGACTTAGTGGCTCTTCTTCTACCCTAGGCTGTAGAGATCTTGTCTTTTTCTTGTGGTTTATAGTGTCTACAGGATGAGGTGATTGCGTCAATCCCATGCTCTACCCTATTGTAATGCTCGCTTTTTTTGGACTCGTAAAACAATATAATTTTTTTGAAAATCGAATTAATTATTCCCTGCAAAAGATTTTAAAGCAATCCTCTGAAATTGAATCTCCCTGTAATGTTTGATGTTCACTAAATCGTAACTCTTTATACTACCTGCAGAGTTCAGTTCAGTACAGATTAACATGACCAAAAATGTTACCATGGATCTGTTAGCCTGTACAAAGTAATCAGCATTATCTTCTTACAATAAATACTTACGGTTGTGTTGTCCATGTCTGGAAAGATAGGGGCTACTGATTATTTGACATATCAATTACAAATATTATGGTTTGCAACATATATCAAACATATTTCTTGTACTGCAACAGAAAATAATGATTGTGATTATGTTGATATTATTTTGACAATACAGAGTATGGTATCTACAATTTTTTTGGTTGTGTTGAGACAACTTTAAATAACATATAAATGTGTTGTTATACATTTGGCTGTTGATATCTTACATTTGGCTGTTGATATCATACATTTGGCTGTTGATATCTAATTTTGTTGATATAATGTTTAGTTGTGTCTAGTCTAGTTTAGGGAAAGCTTTGTGTTGGTTGTGTTTACATGTTTGATTTAGTTTAAGAAATACTTTGTGTTGGTTGTGTTTAAATAACTTTTGTATGGTTATTAGTCTGTCTTGATAATGCTTATCTGTTTATCTTGTTATGTTAAAAAGTATTTAACTGATTGTGTATGTAAAACTTTGATTTAGGTAAATTTATTCAAGTTGACTATGTCTGGTTGTGCTTGGATAAAATTTATTTGTGGTTGTGCTTGGATAAAATTTAGTTGCATATGTTTAATTATGTGTAGGCGACTTTGAGAGATTTGTTTATGCTTACATATGTTCATGTCTGGTTTAGATTATCTTTAGTTTGGTATATAATTATGTTTAGGCAATTGTTATTTGGGTACATTTGCATGTAGACATGTTTAGTTGAATTCCTAAAAAAAACACACTATAAAACTGAACTCTTGCATGCCAGATTTGATTAATCTACAGATTATATTTGTGTCTGTATGATACCAACCCTGTTACTTGCCACAAAACCTTCATTTCCTACTTCTACTTGCTTTCTGTTTTTTAGCCATTGTATCTGAAAGCTAATATTCCTTTTAGAGTGTTCTTATTATTGAAAATATGTTGAAATCATTTTTTCCCCTTAAGATTAGCGATAGCTGATCCAACTTTGTTTTACCTCATGTTAAATTAATCTAAGAATATTAGAGTGATGTCCCTTCACTAAGACTTCTTGTAAATGTTCAGTAAATGAAAGCTTTGCATTGTGAATAGTTAGAGAATGAATTTCTTTGCTTTTGCACCCCAGACAAAGTGTTCACTACATTGTTTATATCTGTTGTTATGGTAAACGAACAATACCTCATTTTGTTGGAAAAAGAATTTATCAAACTTCTAGATGCCATTTTTGCACATTGTTAAGTATTTTGTGTAGATAAATGGTTGTAGAATCATATTAATAAGAAAATGAAACTTTGATATTTTTGGCGATATTCTTACTTTCCAACCTAAGACCTACCTTAGAATCACTGTTACTGCCATTATGGCTGATGCTGCATAACTTTAAAACATAATGGTGATAATTTTTCTACAGAAGAGTTCACATGGTTAGAGATTATAATTATGTGTACTAATTGTTATTAAGGTTAACCCTTTACAGTCCAATGTCATTTACAAAATGTTAATTTTTAATATCCAAGATAAGAACAGTCATTTTATGTTTCAACAACAAAAAGTCATTAAAACTAAAATTATTATTTTTAAAATTTAAAGATACAGCTTTAGTTTTAAAAAACAAATTTAGCTAAATAAGAAGATATGGTTGACATGTTGTTTCAGATCAACAAGACTGAGTGGTGCTACTCTAGTTGTCTGCAATGGACAAATTGGATTGTAAAGGGTTAATACATTGGTTGACTTCTTGTTATCTGTTCTTGTGATGGTAAGGTAAAGGCAGTCCCATAGCAGACACTGCTGTTGAGGATGAAGTGTTTAACACTTCAGTGTATAAGGTGCCACAGCTTGTTTGTGAGGTGATGTGGCCAGTTCTTTTCCTTGTTGTCTCCCTTTCCCTAACAATAAGCCTTTTACTCATTTACCACCCTTCACGACACTTGTCCTAACACAGCAGAGCAATAAGCTGCTTTAGCCTAGTCCGGTAAGCAGGAAATCCTCCTACCGGCTACATTCAGCTAGCGCCAGAGCTAGGACCTGCACAGGGGCATCCGCCCTTGTAGTAATACAGGTCGACTAAGACTCATTTACAGCTTGTTCAACTGGAGCAAGCTGGTAATGGGAGTTGAACCCCATATATTTGCCTTTAATGGTGGGATTTTGGTTAATAAGCCTTAGATGAGGTTTGGGTTAGGTCAATTTAAGTTGAGGTTGTTCGGGCTAGTCAACTTAGGATGGGGATAAGATTTGTAGGTTTCAGGTTGTGGGACAACCAATGAAGCTGGGGATTGTGAAAGGACAGTACAGCTGAATAGGTGATTCCATTAGGTAGCAACCTAACAGTATAACTACATATTAACTGGATGGTAATCCATGAGGGAAGAGACTAGAAGGAAGACCAAAGAACACCTAGCCAAGAGGAAGTTGGGACACCCCAAATGGAGTCTCATGCTAAGAAACTCAACTAGGCTCTTGAAAGGAATCACGGAATGACTAACCTGCTACCCCCCTTTTTTTTTAAAATCTGAAAGGAACAATAGAAAAAGCTACTGGGTGGCCCAAAAGTCTCTGTACATAGGCAACATGTACTCATGTAAATAGAACGTAACTTTATTGACAAAATGTACTCTGCGTAAATTTTGGAAGTCATGGCAACCATGTAGGGTGAATAAAGTTATATTCTGTTCAAAAGTGTTCATGGGTTTTATTTGGTATGGCTTTATGTGGGGAGCATTTTTTTGCACCTGAGACCCTTAGCTTTTTAGTGCAACTAGTATATAGAGATCATGTTAAGAGAAAATATATTCAGAGACCACTTTTAGTGACCACAAATTGGTATAGCTTGATTTATTATATACGTTTGGATGTTCTGAAAGTGAGTAGGGTATCAGGTTTAAAATTCAGTATTTCTGGGAAAGTGTTGAATTATTATCTTTTGTAAAATGTTTGTTATTATATCATTCTGACTCTAGCCCTTCGCAGGGTCCATACAAATGTCTAAAAAAATCATTGTTGTCACTCAACATTAGGGTAATTATTATAGCTGAACTATTTTTCAGTGAAAAAATCTCCAATATCTGTCTACTTAATCATATCAATGTTTTCTTTGTCTAATCAACCTTTTTCTATATATTCCTTAATGGAATTATGAGCGAGGCACTTGGAGGTCACGTTGGTACTGCCAAAATAGGGGTTCAAACGATTACCTACCTTTTTGTTTTTTGCAGATGACATCGATGGGTTAGTGGGTTCAGAAACAACCCCAGGAATGGGTCAGAAGGCTCGATGAAATAGCTTTTGACTATGGTATGGAGATAAACGCTGGAAAGACAAAATTAATGACCAACTATGCCGAGGGCTTCAACAGTAGGATAAAAGCTAATGGCCGGGAACTCGAAGTGGTTGACCGTTTTAAATATCTGGGTTCGATTGTCAGTGATGAAGGATCAAAATGTGAGGTTTGGCCAGAATAGCACAGACAATAGCTGCGCATGCACGGCTTAACAAAATCTGGCAAGATAAACGGTTAGCACTATGCACGAAAATCAGATTAATGCGTACATGGGTCCTGTCAATATTCCTCTATGCTTGTGAAACATGGACAGTTACAGCTGACCTTCAGCGAAGGATACAGGCCTTGGAAATGAGATGTTTCCAAAAACTTTTAAACGTCACGTACAAAGATCGAGTTACAAATGAGGAAATACGAGATAGAATTACAGCAATAGGGCCTTTTCAAGACCTCTTGGTAACTGTCAAAAGAAGGAAACTCACTTGGTACGGTCACACATTGAGAATAAATGGTCTTGCAAATAGGATCCTGCACGGAAAGGTGAAAGGCAGACGACGAAGAGGCCATCCCAAAAAGAGGTGGGAGGACAACATAAAAGAATGGACCAATCTCCGACCAGAAGAGGCACAGGCAGGGGTCGCTGATAGAGAAGGGTGACTTGGGGTTGTGAGGATGTCTTCATGTGTGTCCCAACGACCTCACTGGTTACAGGATGACCTGACCTGAATCAACCTTTTCTTTTTCTGCATTGCTTTTTTTCTTTAAAAAAACAATAAATTTTAAGTGTGCTGTCCATTAGGTCACATTTCAAAGTTGGACTGTCATCACTTTTGATATTTGGACCTTTCAGCCTAGCAAGACCACTTTTGACATGTCTTTTTATTCACGTTAACTCTACGTAGCCATGCTGTCACTAGAATACCTGTCAGGCAGAAGAGTTTTCCTTCTTCTAGATAAATTTGCTGCCTTAACTTAATGGCTTTATCTGCCCAGATTGTTCTGGCCTTAGGACTCATACCTCGCTTCTTCACCTCTTAGTAAGCCAAGAAATTAGTATTTGTTGTCAGAGGTTTTCTGTTGTGCATGACTTGGAGAATTTTGTGGTAATACATTACATTTGTGGTGCTTCCTGTCAGTTGCAATACTTTGTCATCCGTCAATCAAAATCTTTCAGCTCCCTGTTGAGCACGTCTTCAACAAATACATGCTAATCCTTCTCTCGTGAGCAGAGTGGATTCCAGATCTGTGTGTGTCTTCCGTTTCCTTTATGTTTGTCTCGAGCTAAAACAGGTCAGTCAGTGATGTAGATTCCAATTGGCTTTCTCTGCATCACATCATTTGCCATCATGACAGAGAACAGGATCTTGTATTGAATGATTGAGTTGAATTGTTTTTCTTAGTTCACCTGTTTATATTTGTTGAATTTTGTAGCTCACCCTACCCTCCTCTTATGACATGCTTGGGAGGTTTACAGTGTTACTATTCATTGCTCCCCTTTCAGGCCCCAACAACACTCAGGCCTGTGATGCCATATATAAAATATATATTTTGAGAACATATAATTTAAGACTAATAATTAAAATCTCTTTCTTCACAAACAATCTCGAATAATAAGCCTTGTAGTTGATTGTATTTATGCTTTGGTTTAAAGTTTTGCAATACATAATTATATTGTATGGAAATGTTGTTAGAGAATGTAGTTTCTGTTACTACCAGTCTTAGTCCAATGTGTGTTATCTGTTCATGTAGCCAACAGACTTATGTTCTGCTTATCACAATCAGTGATGCAAGACTTTTTGTTCATCAAAATCTGAAGACAAACAAGAATTCATAGTTGAATATATGTGCACACTCACATTCAAATATGTTCCTGGTTGTTGATGCAATTGTTAATCATGAGGTTGTTTCTAGGACTTACTACCTGCACCGGATACCGACGAAGTCTACATCTGACACACTGCATTTATGGTGTATATTTTTCATGCTTGTTGTACAATATATAGCTTTATTATTAGTGTTTGGTTGGACCTCATTTTCAATGTGTTAGCATTTTTTCTTTTACTCTACCTGATTTTTGTTGTGGATATGGAGTAAACATTTTTTAACTTGTGTTTACAGTGTCATGGACACAATTTTACTTGTGTTTACAGTGTCATGGACACAATTTTACTTGTGTTTACAGTGTCATGGACACAATTTTACTTGTGTTTACAGTGTCATGGACACAATTTTACTTGTGTTTACAGTGTCATGGACACAATTTTACTTGTGTTTACAGTGTCATGGACACAATTTTACTTGTGTTTACAGTGTCATGGACACAATTTTACTTGTGTTTACAGTGTCATGGACACAATTTTACTTGTGTTTACAGTGTCATGGACACAATTTTACTTGTGTTTACAGTGTCATGGACACAATTTTACTTGTGAATGACATTTGTTTGGTTACTTTCACTGTTACGGTAACAATTTTTTCTTGAACAATAAATACTGACTGGAGTCATTCAGTTTTCTAAATATGTTTAGCTGTGACTTGTGTGAGCACGCATGTGTCTTATATATATAGTTGATGAACAAACTATGCAAATTTGCTGAAGACACCAGATGGCAGCGCTTGATACTTCAACAGAACCACTTTGTTAAATCTGCACAGATGATTTGATTTGGGATTATTCTTACATCTGTGTGACATGTTATCATTTGAGGTCAGGGTGTGTCTGTGCTTTCATTTGAGGTCAGGGCTTGTCTGTGACATGTTTTAATTTGAGGCTGCGGCTTGTTCGTTACATGTTTTCATTTGAGGCTGGGGCTTATTCGTTACATGTTTTCATTTGAGGCTGGGGCTTGTTCGTTACATGTTTTCATTTGAGCTGGGGCTTGTTCGTTGCATGTTTTCATTTGAGGCTGAAGTTTGTCTCTGGCATCTTTTTATTTGGGGTAGGGTGTGTATGTGACATGTTGTTATTTGAGGCAGGGGCTTGTCTGCGACATGTTTTCATGAATAGTCTTCTTATTTTCAGCACTGAATCTTAGAGTCATAAATCATTACTGATAATATACGAGCATGTCATTCAGAAAAAGTTGGGCCAACAAATTAGAACATCAGTTAATTCATAAAGTAGCGTTACTTTCAGCATTCTCTGACCAATATTGAACTAGACAGGGTTGTTCTTACTTATTCCTGTTAGTTTGACTTGGAACAGTGTACTACAAAGATGACTTTCCTCCTGTCCATATTTTGAGTTGTCTCCTTCATCTTCACCAGTAAGAATCCCTGTCTCTTTAACTTCAACTGAAATTATGTCCTGTGCCTTTTGGTTGGGTGATATCCTCATGAAACAACCTTGTCTCACACTGTTTTCTTAGTCGTCCCAGCAAGTGCACACAATTTCACCAGTCATTTCTGTCACATATGTTTTCCTTAGGTGGACAGCTAGGGGGCTTGTGTCTGTTGGTCTGGACCCTTGGATCTGTTTGGTTTGGGAGACCCTGTTGGTCTGGACCCTTGGATATGTTTGGTTTGGGAGACCCTGTTGGTCTGGACCCTTGGATCTGTTTGGTTTGGGAGACCCTGTTGGTCTGGATCCTTGGATATGTTTGGTTTCGGAAACCCTGTTGGTCTGGACACTTGGATAGGTTTGGTTTGGGAAACCCTGTTGGTCTGGATCCTTGGATATGTTTGATTTGGGAAACCCTGTTGGTCTGGATCTGTTTGGTTTGGGAAACCCTGTTTGTCTGGATCCTTGGATCTGTTTGGTTTGGGAGACCCAGTTGGTCTGGATCCTTGGATATGTTTGGTTTGGGAGACCCTGTTGGTCTGGATCCTTGGATATGTTTGGTTTGGGAAACCCTGTTGGTCTGGACACTTGGAAAGGTTTGGTTTGGGAAACCCTGTTGGTCTGGATCCTTGGATATGTTTGATTTGGGAAACCCTGTTGGTCTGGATCTGTTTGGTTTGGGAAACCCTGTTGGTCTGGACACTTGGATAGGTTTGGTTTGGGAAACCCTGTTGGTCTGCATCCTTGGATATGTTTGATTTGGGAAACCCTGTTGGTCTGGATCTGTTTGGTTTGGGAAACCCTGTTGGTCTGGATCCTTGGATCTGTTTGGTTTGGGAGACCCAGTTGGTCTGGATCCTTGGATATGTTTGGTTTGGGAGACCCTGTTGGTCTGGATCCTTGGATATGTTTGGTTTGGGAAACCCTGTTGGTCTGGACACTTGGAAAGGTTTGGTTTGGGAAACCCTGTTGGTCTGGATCCTTGGATATGTTTGATTTGGGAAACCCTGTTGGTCTGGATCTTTGGATCTGTTTGGTTTGGGAAACCCTGTTGGTCTGGACACTTGGATAGGTTTGGTTTGGGAAACGCTGTTGGTCTGGATCCTTGGATATGTTTGATTTGGGAAACCCTGTTGGTCTGGATCTGTTTGGTTTGGGAAACCCTGTTGGTCTGGATCCTTGGATCTGTTTGGTTTGGGAGACCCAGTTGGTCTGGATCCTTGGATATGTTTGGTTTCTGAGACCCTGTTGGTCTGGATCTGTTTGGTGTGGGAGACCCTGTTGGTCTGGATCCTTGGATATGTTTGGTTTGGGAGACCCTGTTGGTCTAGATCCTTGGATATGTTTGGTTTGGGAGACCCTGTTGGTCTGGATCCTTGGATCTGTTTAGTTTGGGAAACCCTATTGGTCTGGATCCTTGGATATGTTTGGTTTCGGAGACCCTGTTGACCTTGACTTTTTGACTTGGAAGGCCCAATTGACCTGGACTCTTTGACCTCTTTGACTTGGGAGACCCTGTTGGTAGGTCTGCTACCAGGACACGTTAGATGAGTCTGAGTATTTGACTATTCTATCCAGAATTGATCATTGCACTCTGGACTAAACCAAACGTGTTCAATCCTTCTCAGCAAGTGGCAGAGCGTATTGATCATTGCACTCTGGACTAAACCAAACGTGTTCGATCCTTCTCAGCAAGTGGCAGAGCGTGTAGATATGAGTTGTTTCTGTAGCATGCTGGCTGTACACACTCAAGCACAGTCCCCTGCCAGACTCGCAAATGATTTCAAAACCACAATCTATAAATTGCTAACGCATTGGTCGCAGTGTCATCCTCAAAGAGGGTGACAACTTTCAAAGAGGGTGACAACTTTCAAAGAGGGTGACAACTTTCAAAGAGGGTGACAACTTCAACATGTCACTTTGATACCAGTGTCCCCACTATGGGTGCCTTTTGTGGCTAGGATGTCAGCTCTTTTATTTCCGTAAATCCACGATGACCAGGACAGCAGACTCATGAGGATAGTAGACCCACACTAAAGATCGAAGGTCCAAATGACCAATACAGCAGACCTAGACTGAAGCTCTAAGGTCTAAATGACCAGGACAGCAGACCTAGACTGAAGCTCTAAGGTCTAAATGACCAGGACAGCAGACCTAGACTGAAGCTCTAAGGTCTAAATGACCAGGACAGCAGACCCAGACTGAAGCTCTAAGGTCTAAATGACCAGGACAGCAGACCTAGACTGAAGCTCTAAGGTCTAAATGACCAGGACAGCAGACCTAGACTGAAGCTCTAAGGTCTAAATGACCAGGACAGCAGACCTAGACTGAAGCTCTAAGGTCCAAGGATTCTATCTCCACTATCCACCGATGCCATAGCCCTGTTGTATGTAACTGATGCAAGTAGAACCTGTGCTCATTTTTCTTATTCAGAATGTAAGAAAATGGAAGCAGCAAGACATTGAATTCCGTGTCTGTATTGCCACATATAACTGTTTTGTTGAATTCCGTGTCTGTATTGCCACATATAGCTGTTTTGTTGAATTCCGTGTCTGTATTGCCACATATAGCTGTTTTGTTGAATTCCGTGTCTGTATTGCCACATATAACTGTTTTGTTGAATTCCGTGTCTGTATTGCCACATATAGCTGTTTTGTTGAATTCCGTGTCTGTATTGCCACATATAGCTGTTTTGTTGAATTCCGTGTCTGTATTGCCACATATAACTGTTTTGTTGAATTCCGTGTCTGTATTGCCACATATAACTGTTTTGTTGAATTCCGTGTCTGTATTGCCACATATAGCTGTTTTGTTGAATTCCGTGTCTGTATTGCCACATATAACTGTTTTGTTGAATTCCGTGTCTGTATTGCCACATATAACTGTTTTGTTGAATTCCGTGTCTGTATTGCCACATATAACTGTTTTGTTGAATTCCGTGTCTGTATTGCCACATATAACTGTTTTGTTGAATTCCGTGTCTGTATTGCCACATATAACTGTTTTGTTGAATTCCGTGTCTGTATTGCCACATATAACTGTTTTGTTGAATTCCGTGTCTGTATTGCCACATATAGCTGTTTTGTTGAATTCCGTGTCTGTATTGCCACATATAACTGTTTTGTTGAATTCCGTGTCTGTATTGCCACATATAACTGTTTTGTTGAATTCCGTGTCTGTATTGCCACATATAGCTGTTTTGTTGAATTCCGTGTCTGTATTGCCACATATAACTGTTTTGTTGAATTCCGTGTCTGTATTGCCACATATAACTGTTTTGTTGAATTCCGTGTCTGTATTGCCACATATAACTGTTTTGTTGAATTCCGTGTCTGTATTGCCACATATAACTGTTTTGTTGAATTCCGTGTCTGTATTGCCACATATAACTGTTTTGTTGAATTCCGTGTCTGTATTGCCACATATAACTGTTTTGTTGAATTCCGTGTCTGTATTGCCACATATAACTGTTTTGTTGAATTCCGTGTCTGTATTGCCACATATAACTGTTTTGTTGAATTCCGTGTCTGTATTGCCACATATAACTGTTTTGTTGAATTCCGTGTCTGTATTGCCACATATAACTGTTTTGTTGAATTCCGTGTCTGTATTGCCACATATAGCTGTTTTGTTGAATTCCGTGTCTGTATTGCCACATATAGCTGTTTTGTTGAATTCCGTGTCTGTATTGCCACATATAACTGTTTTGTTGAATTCCGTGTCTGTATTGCCACATATAGCTGTTTTGTTGAATTCCGTGTCTGTATTGCCACATATAGCTGTTTTGTTGAATTCCGTGTCTGTATTGCCACATATAACTGTTTTGTTGAATTCCGTGTCTGTATTGCCACATATAGCTGTTTTGTTGAATTCCGTGTCTGTATTGCCACATATAACTGTTTTGTTGAATTCCGTGTCTGTATTGCCACATATAGCTGTTTTGTTGAATTCTGTGTCTGTATTGCCACATATAACTGTTTTGTTGAATTCCGTGTCTGTATTGCCACATATAACTGTTTTGTTGAATTCCGTGTCTGTATTGCCACATATAACTGTTTTGTTGAATTCTGTGTCTGTATTGCCACATATAACTGTTTTGTTGAATTCCGTGTCTGTATTGCCACATATAACTGTTTTGTTGAATTCCGTGTCTGTATTGCCACATATAACTGTTTTGTTGAATTACGTGTCTGTATTGCCACATATAACTGTTTTGCCAGTCTTTATTTGAAAAGGCGGGACAATGACTGATCTAAATAAGCAGTACACAGAAGGTATCTCATCAAAGCCCAACATATCACATGACAAGATACAATAACATAAACAAGCTGGCTATTGCTGGAACATGTAATCAAAAGATTTCATGAATATATTATTCTGTAAAAGCCGTGTACGTTACCTCAATGGTTCTTAATATTGTCATGACCGTTTAGAAATAAAGTGTTTATAATAAAAGTTACATGTTTCATTGTTGTTTATCAAGCAATCATAATCTTACAAGCTGGACTGTTTTTGATAGAGCCATTTGAGAACACCAAAGAGTCAACACAAAACTGGTGAATAGTGCACAGGAGTAGTTAAAGAGATGACTAAACCTGTCAGATTTCAATTGATTTTTCGATTAATATCTTGTGTTTTTTGTGTATCTTAATGTTACGGCAGCTTTTATTATTATTGACAAGGCCACATACACATATCTTCCAATTGTGTCAAACTTCTCCTGTATCTTTTTGTCTCTATTCTCCCTGCCACTCCTTCCTAGGTCTATTTCCCTTGGACTTCAGTGTCAGACTTTGATGGACAAAATATATTTGATTTCAACTCAGGTGTCCAGGTGGGACCGACGATGGGCAGTGAGTAAGCTGACAGCAGTCAGCGACCCATAGCTGACTGCTTGCATTAGGTCAGCGACCCATAGCTGACTGCTTGCATTAGGTCGGCGACCCATAGCTGACTGCTTGCATTAGGTCAGCGACCCATAGCTGACTTTTTGCATTAGGTCGGCGACCCATAGCTGACTGCCTGAATTAGGTCAGCGACCCATAGCTGACTGCATGCATTAAGTCAGCGACCCATAGCTGACTTCTTGCATTAGGTCAGCGACCCATAGCTGACTGCTTGCATTAGGTCAGCGACCCATAGCTGACTGCATGCATTAAGTCAGCGACCCTTAGCTGACTTCTTGCATTAGGTCGGCGACCCATAGCTGACTGCTTGCATTAGGTCAGCGACCCATAGCTGACTGCATGCATTAAGTCAGCGACCCATAGCTGACTTCTTGCATTAGGTCAGCGACCCATAGCTGACTGCTTGCATTAGGTCAGCGACCCATAGCTGACTGCATGCATTAAGTCAGCGACCCTTAGCTGACTTCTTGCATTAGGTCGGCGACCCATAGCTGACTTCTTGCATTAGGTCAGCGACCCATAGCTGACTGCTTGCATTAGGTCAGCGACCCATAGCTGACTGCTTGCATTAGGTCAGCGACCCATAGCTGACTTCTTGCATTAGGTCAGCGACCCATAGCTGACTGCTTGCATTAGGTCAGCGACCCATAGCTGACTGCATGCATTAAGTAGAGCGACCCATAGCTGACCAAGACTCTATTCCACCGTCAAGTTGGCAGCCCTAGAAACAAGACTGCAACCATTTAGCCTGGCTAAGAGATTTGGGATTGAAGTGGGAAAACAAATAACAACAACAACAATAGTACGCTTAGAAAAGCAGGACTCATCGTGTTGAATGACCATGGCCCTAGACGGCCTGCAGTTTTGTTGGGGAGATGGCGGTCTGTTTTAACCAGGTGTTGCGAGGGCGGTCAGAACCTCTTCTCGTCCCCAGTCAGCCGGGGGAGGCGCGAAACGTGTCCGAAGGAGAGGCGACAGCGATCAACCGCTGTAGCAGTGCCTGCAAGTTGAGTACGCAGAACTACTTCGCTGTTTGAAATCATGTTGTGCCAGTGTATCCTGAAGATGCACCACCTCTCGTTGCGCGGGTAGAAAGCTTCAAGTCTCTGCGTTCCCTATATAGTAGTGTCCAGATCTCGGAAGATGGGGACCATGCATGAGTAGTATTTGCGGAGCCTGGTCCCCTGGGTGAGCCTCCCCTGTGACGACTGCGGAGCGAGTGGATGTATTAAGACGCTAAGCCCATCCTAAGGGGGATGTCGTGACTCTGCATGCGTCAGGGGGCTGCCTGCTGCGCCATACCACAGGTAGACGAAGTGCTCGGTGGTTGTCGTTCATTGTGTTGCTGAATGCAAAGGGGCCCTTGCTGAGGTTTTGGATTTTCGTCTTTGTCCAGGAGATGTGCAAGCCTAGGTGGGTAGCCGACCGATCCAGTGCCTACCAGAACCTGAAAATCGTCATGGCCCAGTATGAGGACCTCATCAGTGTAGACGAGATCGGTTATCAGGGAGTCGGCGTAAAAGGATCCCTGGCTTGTGTGCAGAAGACAGGAGGATCCAGTCCATGGCACAGCAAACAAGTGGGACGCAACCCTGCCGGACAGCAGACGACGTGGAGAGCTCATCCGTAAGATCCCGTCTGAGCGGAATTATGGTGTGACTGGAGCTCTTCAATAAGGGGCAGCATGGTGCCTGTGATATTCACGCATTGTACGTCTCCTCCACAGAATCGAAGGCAGTCCGTAGGGCGACGTAGAGAGGGCGGTGGAACATACGGTGCAATTCCGTGATGATGAGGAGAAGAGTGGCATCACTGGTGGAGCGAGAGGCGGTGAATCCTGACTGTTGGCGGTGAATAGCATCAATGGTGGAGCGAGAGGCGGTGAATCCTGACTGTTACCTGTGACGATGTCTCGCCAACAGGGACTGCAGTCGAGAGAAGCACATGTGCGACGATCGTAGCGTTAATAGGCCTGTAATTGCCGCGTTCTAGTCGGACGTCCATACCACGGGCACTTGGCCAGTGCTCCACACCGTTGCGAATAGTTGGCACAGGGTGATGGGGTAGAGTCCTTTAAAAGCTCAGAGGAAATAATGTCGGGGCTCACAGTTCTGCCTTCTTTCAGTTTTTTCTATAGCTTCCCATTTACCTCAGCAATGGTAGGAGCGTCGAGACTGTTGTCTGTGTCAGGAGTTGCTGTGAGATATTCGGCGAGGTGGTGGTTCAAGGCTGCGTTGTAATGTTCGATCCACCTTCTAGCTATTTCCTCTCTTGAGATGAAGGGGATCATTCGGCTTTAATCGGGCATTGGGGGAGGGCACTGAGAAGCATTTAGGAGCTGAGAGCTTTTATCGCGCGGTATGTTGCCCTCGTGTTATTGCGCCTTATGCCGTCCTCGGCTATGGTGTTGTAATGGTGTTCAAGGTCCTTCTTGGCGGCAACCCGGAATTTGTTTTGTTGCAGGCTGCGCCGTTCAGGGTGGTTGCCCCTGCCGAACACTTTTCCTCTAGGATTTGCCAGGGCGGACACTGTCAACCAGGGTTTCCGGGCGGTCTTCCTATGACCCACAACTGTGTCGCGACTTCATGGATGGCCTGGGCGACCATGGGCCACCCAAGCAGATTTGGGATCACCCGGAAGGATACCTAGGGTGACCAATATGTTGAGAATGGATGCGGCCGTATCGGGCTGCCAGACTAGGGTTGCTTCACAAGGATTCCGTGTCGTACCTGGCAAAGAATGTGGTACCTTAGCAAGACGATCACACTGGCCACGAGGAGAAGGTGATCAGTACTGGCAGGGCCTCGGCCCATGGCCACGAGGAGAAGGTGATCAGTGCTGGCAGGGCCTCGGCCCATGGCTACGAGGAGAAGGTGATCAGTACTGGCAGGGCCTCGGCCCGATGCCAAAAATGCCAGACTGAAATTGGATATCTCGGGCCGAAATGTGCAGATATCGCGGCTAAACTGTAAATTACGATACGTCACAATAGTCCTGTTCATGGTGAACTTCGAATAAGAAGAGGAAGAAGAAGAAAGTGGCCCTCTCACCTTAATTTGTGATGCCAATTTGTAGATCTATAGGTTTCTCTTTTGATTGGCTCACCTGTCATTTAATATGATCTTGTCTGCAGTCTAATGGTACTAGTACCTTTCTGAGGCTGCATTCATGAACATGCTGTGATAACTGGTGAATTTGCTTGAACAAGAATTGAAGAGATTAAAGAGATACAAGACACTTGGACATTGTAAACAGAGCACTGGCGACGGCATTTGAAGCACAAATATCAAACTCTTTGAAACCTCTCGGAGGAAACCATCATGACCATTGGCGCAAGCAACTTTGGACTGAAATTGAAGCTCTTAAGACAACTGCAGAAATGGCCCTACATAACAAAAAACATATATATGATAACATCTTGATACTAACTGATGCACAGTCAGCAATAACAACCCTCAAATCCCACAAGAACACTAAACTGTACGAGGGCAGCCATGGGGAAAATGTCTCACGGGTTTCAGAAATCAGTGATTCGGTGGATATCATGACATTGTAACACTACCAAACGGAACGAGGAAGCCAACATTCTAGCCAAAGAGGGCATGCTAATACCAGGTACAGGAAGTGTTCTTGGTCTACTATGAAGAAGCAACAGACATAATAAACGGGAAATACAATGTAAATTTACAGGAAGAACACACAAAACACCACGCATCTGATGGATACTAACAAGAAAAGAACAAGCTATCATACTTCGTCTCTGAACTGGCCACAACAGAACGAGACACCACTTGTACACCAAATTCAAGATAGGTACCACCAGTCGATGTTATCGCGGTTTGGCATAAATGACGACAGTAGGTGTACTTCAAGACTGTCCCATCACTCAGATCAAAGGAGAAGAATGTAGTCTACGCCCATTCCCCTCCACGTGGTAGTGTTCGCTAATATTAAGATCTCGAAGAAAACAACATATTTGATTGAAGAATCCATAATTCCAGTCTAAATTAGTAATGAATGTAGCAGAAGGAAAATAAACTATAAGAAAAATCACATCAAAAAGAGACATTAAAACAGTAACATGTGATTTTAAAACACTATGCAGTATCACTGTAGCACAGTAGAGGAAAAGATTTGGATACAACCAACGCATCAATAAAATATAAAAAAAAACAAGTCTTCAGCAATGCAGAGAGACGGGTGGTTAGAGACGTCATCAACACGCATCAATGAAAATATCATAAACCAGCACTGGAACCTCTGAACACAAGCACACCCATCAGTAATTGAAAAGAAAAATATTAGTCCCATGATACAAAACAATGGTGTATCAATTTAATTTTGGCCAGAAAATTGAAATACTTTGGTTACATCAAGAGACACAGCGGTCTTGAGATAACAGTGATGGAAGGTATGGTGCCAGGCAAAAGAGACAGCGGTAGACCGAGAATACGATGGAGCCAAAATATCCAGGAATGCCTGGGTATGACTGTGGCAGAAGCTGTAGTTTTGGTAAGAGAAAGAGTTTCTTTCAGACAGGCTGTGATGAGAGCGACATTCTATAAAGGATATGCTTCCCGATGATACAATATTGCAGGAGATGAGAAGTGTTCGATATTTCATTAAGCTCTGCCGTCAGTTTTAAGAGGTGAGGTGACACGTTCCTTTTCTCACTTTCTAACTCAGTCACTCATTTTATGACTGCGTAAATTGGACTGTCTAAACCAAATTCACGAATATTGTCTCTTTGCCGAGAGATAAACGTTCAAACGGCTCTGTCAATCATATTTGTTGAAGAGCTAAATAATGTATACGGAAGCGGTTCTGATACCCAGTCACCGTCTGGTTTAAAGCTTTCGCTTCCGTCAACAAACTTGTTAGTTATTGTGACAACAATCAACAGGCAAGTACGCTTTAGCATTCTCATTTTGTCGTGACTTTGATGCAGTTAATCATGTTCATTAGTGTTAAGATTAACGCATTCATTTTTGGAGGGAGAGATCGATAGCAAGAGCATACTACATTATTATTTATATGTCGTCTCCTAGGTCTACTCAGTCAGTACTCTACTTTTTACTTGTTTCATTTCCTAAAATTAGAAACTGACGCCCCGTGTAAAAGTGAAAGTGCGTTTAATAATAACAATAACATTATTAATAAGGATACTTAGGACATTAAGTCTTTCAGTATGGCAAGAATGGTGGTCACACAATAATGAATCCACGGAGAAAGACAAACCTTGTGTAAACTAAAAAAGATGGACCGAGTCGAAGAGTTATTTGAGGACGACCCAAGAAGGCCAAATACCCAAGGCCAATGCCAATAGCAAAACCAAGAAGCGAGTACATAACTTAGTAGTCAGTCAAACTCCAGTCTACCCAGCGTTAATAAAGTGATACGTGACTCAGCGACTTTGTACGTCCCTTTTACTGTGAAGTCTCTAACACTCCATTTCATCTCCAATAATGGATATAGACTGAAGACACTTTCGATGGCCCAACAAGGGCACCCCTAAAAAAACATGCATACAAACTTGATAATAACCGTTTGATAGAAACAGTTTTTCTGTTCAATTACCTTTGTAAAACTTTACCTTTGAAAAAGGCTGTTCATCCCAGGTTTACATACTCAAATTCCATTTTCTTTCCCATGTACCCCACCACTACAGTTTGCCTATCAAAAATATTTCTTTGCTTTTGCTGTTGTTTTTTTCTACATTTTTGTTTTACATGATGAGTTTGCCACCCCATGCATAACCTTACTATCTATACACTACCTTTGACAACATTGAAGAGTGCAGAAGGAGTTGGTTTTTTTCCTCTGCAGTAATGGATCTTAGGATACACAGAAGACACACATATCTACACAGTAACTTTATACATGTTGACTTGTACTCCACAGGATTTTTATATTCATACAATCTGATGTAGCTACACATTGATCAAGGCCTGCCTCAATGGTGCGGGATCTCTTCAGTTATGCCTGATGATAGTTTATATTTTCTGGACACACCAAAACACAGGGGCCATGACCTTGCTGTCTGGTTTGTGTCCCATGCCTTCAAACATGAAGATCAGCACTGTGAAAAGTTACAGCATCTTATTCGGGACACAGAAGCAGCACATCTGGGATTTATGTCATCACCTGTCGTAGGATTAACTCTCTTTGTAAGGTCAATTACTGTTTTTCATCCTATGACAATTTTTGTTTAAATCTGTTTAGAATAAGCCTGCATTTTTAGTGTGATGCAGTCACTTTTATTCACCCAAATGGTACTATGGAAGTAAAAGATTGGACCTCATCCTCATCATGTAAAACAGATTGTTACAAAAGCCACCACTGAATACATGTAAGTGTTGTTATATAGACTTCATGTAATGTGATCAGCTTCTCACCTGGAGCACAAAACTAGACTAGACTAGTAATTATCTTAAATTCCTGGCTGTTCATTGAACATGCCAAATGTTCTTCTTCTTCTTTTGTCCTACTGCTCTTGTCATGAGGCGTCGCAGAGAGGTGGTATGCGTAAAGTTCCTGTTATCAACAAGTGGAAGGCTTGTGCAGTCATTAGATGTAACTTCCTGTGAGTGTCAGAGACACCCTTGATCCGTCGAGGTCAGCCCCTTGCTCGTGGACCAGAGACCTGCATATGATATGCTCTCGCTGCAGGTTCGTCATAATGCATTTTGACTTAATGACCAAACCACTTGATTTGTTGAGAGTTAATGTAGGCACTAACTGGGTTTGTTGAGAGTTAATGTAGGCACTAACTGGGTTTGTTGAGAGTTAATGTAGGCACTAACTGGGTTTTGTTGAGAGTTAATGTAGGCACTAACTGGGTTTGTTGAGAGTTAATGTAGGCACTAACTGGGTTTGTTGAGAGTTAATATAGGCACTAACTGGGTTTGTTGAGAGTTAATGTAGGCACTAACTGGGTTTGTTGAGAGTTAATGTAGGCACTAACTGGGTTTGTTGAGAGTTAATGTAGGCACTAACTGGGTTTGTTGAGAGTTAATGTAGGCACTAACTGGGTTCATCCCCACTGTCCGCCTCAGTGTGATGTTGCAGATTTGGTCATGGATCTTACTCTTAAGTGTTTCTAGTAAGGACCAAGATTGACACTAGTAACACAATGTAGGAATACACTGCATTTATCAGGCTTCTCATAGTTTCAAAATTGGTGCAATTTGCCATCATCAGTGAACATACTATCTAGGTATTTGAACTCCCGTACGATCAAGACGCTGAGCAGCGCATGAGCTGCAGTGGTCAGCGACCCAGAGCTGCCAAGACCCTTCTACACCTCCACGTGGTGATCCTGAATAACAGGCTGCAACAGAGCAGACTGGCTAAGGAGAAGGGATCGAAAAGGGAATGCTAACCCGGTACTTAAAACATGCTTGCTGAAGTCGGATGTGTTGGGCCGAAAGGTGCAAATATCGCAGTCAATCTGTAAACACAACGCATTCCGTTCTCTGGACTACATTCTGCAACTTAAGCCCTTTCAGGGTTTGTTAGTGGGAGATTGAGAATGAACGCAGAAGAAGAAGAAGAATTCCCGTACCTGTTTAATACTTATGTCACTTATGAAACTTCTCTACTTGTGTTCCTGCAATATGATCATAGTCACTAACTTGTCTGTGTTGATCTTCATGTCATATTTGTTACAAATGAAATTGAGCTAGGGTAGGTGGTGTTGTAGGTCTTCTCCATTTTGGTAAAAGATGGCCTGATCATCAGCATGCAGCAGTTCATTTAGGGACTCCTCATGTGGTTTAGTCAGCTGTATCATTTTATCCATATAAATTATGAAGAGGAGAAAGAACACACCCCTGTTGTACACCACTCAGCATTGGAAACCAATTTGTCATGCCAGCATTTGTTCAAACTGCACCTTCACTGTTTATGTACAAAGTGCAAATGCCACCTAGCTATTGACTCTCCACACCATATTCCTCCATTACATGCCAAAGCTTACATTGGTTTACCCACTCAAATGATTTTTCCTGATCAATGAAGTCCACATGGAGTTTCTTATTGTATTCCTGGGTTTTTCACTGAACTACCTGAGAGTGAATATAGCATCCGTACATCCCCTGCTTTTTTGGCATCCTGATTGTGCAGCATTGACCAGTGACTCCACAAAGGCTTGTATTTACTGCTTAAGAACCTGTGTGAACAATTTTTTGATGTGGCTAAGGAGGGAAATGCCCTAATAAGAGCTGCAATCCTTTCTGCTGCCCTTGTTTTTTTCTAAATAGGTACCACCACCACTCTTTGTCAGTCACCTTCCCCTCAGTCTAAACCTGATTAAAGATCTTTTTGAGGCGTTTTACCCCTACATCGTGACAAGCTTAAATGGCATATGCCAATATGTTGTCTACACCTGGGGCCTTGTAGTTAGGTCTTCAAATTACCTCTCTGACTTCTTGATTGAGTATCAATCTGTTGTTATGTGCAATATATTTTGGGGTTTGTGCCATGAATAATGTTGTACAGATTCCATGCCATCTGCTTGTGTACTTGGGATAAGTAAGTCTGTGATACACGATGTTCTTCATTGTTAATAATAAATAATATATTTGTGAACTCCTTCTGTGAAATATGTGGAATTTGATTGTAATGGAGATATCATTGTTATCCTTTAGGTTATTCATTCATTTTTTCCTGTTTGCTTTTTTTCCAGAAAATAAATATTTTCAGTAACTGCTCTGAACATGCTAACTTGAAAACAAAAACTCAACACATTTAATAGGGGATGGCGTGAACTAGTGGTTATGTGACATGGCTCACAATCCGAAGGTGCTGGGTTCGTTCCCCATCACATTACTGGCCGTTACCCTGTTGGACGCAAACCCTTAGAAAATGCAGGAGGAAGCAGACCCTTACATAAAATGCCTGCCGAGGTCGGATGAACTGGGCCAACATGCGCAAAATAAAAACCACAGTGCAATGCACACCGCCTTGGGGAATAGAGAAATAAGATGAGCGCAAAAAAAAAAACCACACCTAAAATTGCATAGCAAAATCAGAGCGTACTTCGACGAGGGAGTTGTGACGAGGGAGTTGTGATGAGGGAGTTGTGATGAGGGAGTTGTGTCCGGTTTGACAAGAATAATACTACTGTGGCTATCAACTTTATCATGTAAAACCATTACTCTTTCATTCTTCACGGCAAAAACTTGGATACAGACTTTCTGTAAAGGGGCCAGCTGTAGTTGTGGGCCTATGCTTGACTTGGAACAAAAAGGCAAACCGATCAATTCAAAGTATACAATAGATATGAAAAATACTGCAGAAGCTAACAGTATGTCAGTGACTAAATAGAATAAATCACAGATTTAGTCAAAGGTTTGATTTTTTCATAAACATGTAGTTTCACTCTTAACTTCTATTCATTTTGCCGTCTCAGATTAGATCTTCTTCTTCTTCTTCTGCGTACACAGTCAGACAGTAACCATTATTTTTTCGAAAAAAGCGGCGGTCATCCTGAGACTCTCGCCACTACCATAGAGCTTGTCTTGCAGTTCCACTGGCAATGGCCACATCTGCTCTCTCTGATCCTCGTATGTCGGGCAGTTCTGCAGCAGATGTTCAGTGGTCATTTTACCAGTACCGCACGGGCATTCGTCGGTACACCCTATCTTCAATTTGTTGAAGAGGTGGTACCTCAGTCTGTTGTGGCCAGTGCGAAGTCTGAAGACAACGACCTGCTCTCTTCGGTTCAACTGGTAATAGGCATCGTTTTTGGTGTAACCAGTATGTTCGGTTTCCCATTTGGACATGTACCTGGCTTTGATAAGCCGTTTTGACTCTTCGTACGTCGTACTGGTATCTATTTGTGGTAGCCTTGCACCTTCTTTTGCCAGTCTGTCTGCCTCCTCGTTGCCTTGGATGTTGCAGTGTGACGGAACCCACTGTACCACTACCCTTTTTGGTGCGGACTGTTGGCACAGTTTGCAGAGTGCTGCTCTTAAGTCATTAAGCTCAGTGTTTTTCTGGCTTTTTAGCGCTGTGACTACTTCGAGAGCATCTGTCAGCAGGACTATATGGCTCTCATTTTCACTGTGTGTTGCCATTTCTTCCACTGCCGCCCTCAGTGCCTCTGCCTCTGCTCTGAAATTGCTCGTGTACTTACCAGTAGCGAATGACAGTGTTATTTTTCTGCCATTTGGTAGGTTCAGGAATGCTCCTGCCCCTCCGTTCTGTGTAGTGTTTGTTACAGAACCGTCGGTGTATGCATGGGTCCAGTCCATGCTTGGGTAGCTTTTCGTTATGAAGCTTAGGGTAGTGTCTCTCCTTTCTTTTTCGGTCTGGCAGTTTTTGTTTGCAATACCTGGTATATTTTCTACCACCTCTGGAAATATATCCTGCCTCCAAGTAGGTTTTCGTACAGTATTGATGGGTTTTGGTGTTGTTAGTGCGTTTATGGGATCTTCGTGCATCTTTGCTTTGGCTATTTCTGCAAAGTTTCTCCGCTTTAGTTTCCCAGTTCCCAGATTGTTTAGCCTCTGGTACATTGGATGGTCCGTCAGTCTTCGGAGTTTCTCTGACTGCAGCTGGGCTCTGCAGTCTCTTCTGTCGGTCATGGATTGCAGTTTTGTAATCTTTTCAAGTTCTACAATTGGCGTTGACTTCATGCCACCTGTTATGATTCTCATGGCTTGGTTTTGAAGTTTGTTAACTTTATCGAAGTTCGCCTTCGCTGCTGTTGTCCATGCCGCGATGCCATACTCGAGAACTGGTCTCACTCTTCCAGTGTACAGTTTCTTTAGTATGCCTTCGTCTGCTCCCCAGCTTGTGCCAGCAAGTTTCCTCATGATCGCCATTCTTTCTCTGGCTTTCATTCGGTTTCTCTCAATCTGACTTTTCCATGTCATGCGCCGATCAAATGTGACTCCCAGATAGGTTGGGTTGTCGTTTGGCTGCAGGATTTTGCCATTTAGGCTTAGTTTGGTACTTTGGGGTTTTAATGAGAGCGAGAATATTGTGCACGTGGTTTTCTCCTCGTTTATTTTGACCAGCCATGAGTTCGCCCACTCTTCCAGCGATGTTAGGGCCGTTTGCATCCGATTTCTTGCTATGGTGAGATTCTTTTCAGAGGTCCACATAGCCAGATCGTCTGCAAACATTGAGCTATGGACTCTTCTTGGTATATTCTCTGTAATATCGTTTATATATACCAGGAAGAGTGTGGGTGACAGTACTCCCCCTTGGGGTACTCCTTGCTCGAGTGTCACCTTTTTGCTCATCTGCCCTTGTACTTGGACTCTGGCCGTTCTTTGTTTGAGGTAGTGGTTGATCCACTTGTACATCTTCCCACAAACATCACTTCTTCTTAGCTTGACTCTAAGTCCATCCTTCCAGACTTTGTCAAATGCCTTTTCCAGATCCACCCAAACAGCTACTGTGTGTTTCTGTGCCTGGTAGGCATCTTCTATCTCTTGGGCTATGAGGATGACCTGGTCCTCAGTGGATCTGTGCTGTCTAAAGCCGGCTTGCTGTGGAATTAGTATTCGTTTTTCTTCCAGATGCCACATCAGTCTGGTGTTTATCATCCGTTCCATCAGCTTGCCGACACAGCTCAGTAGGCTTATGGGCCTGTATCCATTCGGATCTGTTTTGTCCTTTCCTGTTTTTGGTACTGGTACCAGTATTGCATCTTTCCATGCCTGGGGTACAATACCCCTTTTCCAGCTTTGGTTCAGGACTGATAGTAGTTTTTTCTTCGCTGTTTGGCCCAGCCCCATCAGCATTTCGTTTGTTATCCCGTCTTTTCCGGGAGATTTCCTTCTCTTTAGTGTTCTCATAGCCTCTTCCATTTCGCGCATTGTTAGTTTGGCCATCATGTGCTCTTCAGGAGCCGTATTTATGTTTTCGTGCCCCTTTAGCTCTTCGCTAATGTCTGTATGCTTATCTGCAGGGACCTCGATGTGGTTTGCTCTGGCATAGTGATCGACAAAGGCGTTTGCGGCTTTCTTACCTGTGATCAAGTTCTCGCCTTGCTTGATAGTAATTTGTTTATTTGACGGGGTTTCGTCGTTCATGGCTCTGACTAGCTTCCATAGCTTGTTCCCTTCTTTGTCCAGGTTTAAACTTTCCGTTTTATTTTTCCAACTTTCTCTTGCTGTTTGCTTGAGAGTGTGTTTGTACTTCGCCGCGGCGGCTTTGAGGGCGATGTTTGCCTCCACGGATTTTTCTCGTTCTGCCATGTTCCTAGCATTTGTTACTGCATCTTCCACTTTCTGTAACTCATCATTCCAGTAGGGCTTATAGTTTTTCCTAGCTCCTCTTGGGATGGTTTCAGTGGCGGCTTGCATTATTGCCTTGCTTAGGCTCTCTACCATGGGCTTCATTTTGGTGTTTCGTGTGTTGATGGTTTCACACAGCCCATCTGTCAGGATTGCAAATCTGTCCCAGTCGGCTCGTTTGTAATTCCAACGTGGGAGCGGTTTTGTTTCCTGTGGGCCTGCTTCCATGTCAATGGTTAGCCTGATCGGCCTGTGGTCGCTACCTGCCAGTTGGTTTAGCACCTGGCGGTCTATTTTATAGTGTATGTCCTGTGTGGAGAAGGCCAAATCTGGAGTCGAGGTGGTATGCCATGTTCTTGAATAGAAGCTAGGGCTATCCTCCGGCCTATTGATTAGGGAGAGATTTGCATCTATCTCCCAATCTTCCACTTCGTCACCTCTGCTGTCTGTGTCAGAGTATCCCCATCTCTCCGAGTGGCTGTTGAAATCTCCAACCACTATGCAGTTGGAGTCTCTGACCTCCATACTCGAGAGCGATAGGTCTCTGTTTGGTGGTCCGTACAGATTGAAAATGCGGAGCTTCGTCTCTTGAGCCATTATGTCAACTCCTACAATTTCTGCTTGTCCGGTGTGATTGACAGGTACCGCGCTACTCGGTATGCTGTTTCTGGTCAGTATCAGGACCCCTCCTTTGTGGCCTTCTCTATCTAGACGGAAAGTCTGGTATCCTCTGATTGAGAATTTATGGTTATTGTTGAGGTGCGTTTCCTGGATACATGCCACGTCAATCTTACCTTCATGCAGGTGATGTGTTAGGGAAAGTTTTTTGTTAATGACTCCCTCCGCATTCCACTGTAATATTCTGAGGGTCTTGAAGTTTTGGCCAATAGTCGTTTCCCCATAGCCATGTGCCTTGACTCCACGACACATGGGTGGGTGACCACCAGTAGTCAAGGGTGGGCCCCTTCGAGGCGTGGGGCCCGGCGCTATCGCTGCCTGGCGGGTCTCCTCAGGATGAGCGCCATACGTTTTTCGAATAGGTTGTGCTGCCATCATACTGTGATTTACGTTGCACTGTTTTGTTAGGCTTGCGGCCCCGTGCATCCGATTTCAACAGGCGTTTCTGTAGGGATGCCCTCCTTAGCCTTTGGCTGTCCCCAGCCTATCTGCAAGGCAGCAGTTGTTTACGATCAGAGTTTTCTCTCCTATGGAAGTTGTCTTACCAGACTATCGAGTCTTCACTACTCGTGTCTATGGGGTGCAATGATGGTATGTGATATATGAGATGGACTGGTTTACACGGAAGAGAGGCAGTCCAGTGTGTCTGTATCCCAGGATCGTCACGTCCTGCCAGAAACGTAGCATTTGCATGTGAGTGGGGTATCTCTTTTTCCCTTTATTTTCTTGGCTTCTATGCAGGGATGGTACGCCTAGCATTCCCCGCCACCTGGGGTGTTGACACAGTGGGGCAGGTGTGCAATGTCCGCTGGTCTGCATCTCTTCTGCGTCCAGCATGATAGTTATGGCTGATAACGTACAGAGGTAGATATCGTAACCGGAGTGCATTTAGCCAGAGGTCAAGCCTGGTAATGTCACAGAGATGTTGATCGCCTGGTGTGCGGACAACTCTCATGGTCAGTGGTTGAGTCTTGACAGTTCACAGTGTGGTGGCTGCTCTACTGTTTTCGACACCCCGACCAGGTTCTAAGTCTTTGGTTGGTGTTTTTCGCACCCCATCGCCGTATAGGGTGAGTATCAAGCAGTTTTCCGCCCGCTTTTATTTGCGGGCGGCAAGGACCTCTTACTGTGGCTCTACCTGATAGGGCTGGGGCGCAAGCCCCAGGTCCCGAGCATGTAGGAGCCTCCCATTGCAGTGGTGCTGAGATTTTGGGCGGGATTGCGGCTTTCAAGGGTTCGGCCGTAATCCCCCACATGGTAGCCTCGCGCCCTTGGCTTATCAGCCTGGTACGTGAACCAAAGTGTCTGCGGCTCCTCTCGATTTGAGCTGGTTTTCCGTAGCAACGCCCTGTCATTTGTAGGGTAAAACTGACCTGTCTTCAGATCTATTTCCAGCACCCGTTCACTATTTGGTCAGACGAATTTATTGAGGGCTTTTGTTTGTCAATGACCAGGTATTTGAAATCTGCGGAGTTAAACACGATTTCCGTAGCGTTCTTTCATTTGAGCTGACTTGTCGTCCGTGAGTCTAATACCAGCGTACTTTCATTATTAGACCCAAACGGCAGTGCTCTCAATTTGTCAGTTGTTCTACAGTATTGGCGTGTTCAGTCAAATTAAGCCGCAGGTTCCACACCTGGTGGTGCCCTTCCGTCAATTCCCTTAGCGAGACAATCAAGTTTCTTAAAGGGTAGCCCCAAAGATTTTCGAGGGTCTAATTCCAGCACATGTTCTCTATTAGACCCCACTAAGGTGTACTTTTTGATAGTCATTCTGCAGTATTGGCGTGGTAAGTTAACTTAGGTCTCAGGCTCCACTCCTGATAGTGCTCTTCCATCAATTTCTTTATCAAACACTGGATGCAGACAAAACCGAGCCACAGGGGACATAACCCCAGATTTCTGGGGGTCTAAGTCCAGCACCAGTTCCATATTAGACTCCAGAAGAGTGGTCTTGGCATGTCAATCATTTCAGTGTTGGCCGTGTTGAGTCAAATTAAGCCGCAGGCTCCACTCCTGGTGGTGCCCTTCCGTCAATTCCTTTAAGTTTCAGCTTTGCAACCATACTTCCCCCGGAACCCAAACACTTTGGTTTCCCGGAAGCTGCCCGCAGAGTCATCGAAGCAACTCCTGCGTATCACTAGTCGGCATCGTTTATGGTCAGAACTACGACGGTATCTGATCGTCTTCGCGCCTCTGACTTTCGTTCTTGATTAATGAAAACATTCTTGACAAATGCTTTCGCAGTAGCTCGTCTTGCGGCGATCCAAGAATTTCACCTCTAACGCCGCAATACGAATGCCCCCGTTTGTCCCTGTTAATCATTACCTCCAGTTCCGAAAACCAACAAAATAGAACCGAGGTCCTATTCCATTATTCCATGCACCATTATTCAGGCAGCCGAGGCCTGCTTTGAACACTCTAATTTTTTCAAAGTAAACGCGCCGGCCACCCAGGACGCTCAGCGAAGAGCACCCGTGGGAGAGAGCCGGCAGACGGTAGGGCAGGAGACAACGGGCAGTGAACCGGCGCGAGCCGGACCGCCCGCCTGCGCCTGAGATCCAACTACGAGCTTTTTAACTGCAACAACTTTAATATACGCTATTGGAGCTGGAATTACCGCGGCTGCTGGCACCAGACTTGCCCTCCAATAGATCCTCGTTAAAGGGTTTAAAGTGTACTCATTCCAATTACGGGGCCTCGAAAGAGTCCCGTATTGTTATTTTTCGTCACTACCTCCCCGTGCCGGGAATGGGTAAGTTGCGCGCCTGCTGCCTTCCTTGGATGTGGTAGCCGTTTCTCATGCTCCCTCTCCGGAATCGAACCCTGATTCCCCGTTACCCGTTACAAACATGGTAGGCATGTCACGTACCATCGACATTTGATAGGGCAGACATTTGAAAGATGCATCGCCGGCACATGAGGCCATGCGATCAGCACAAAGTTATCCAGAGTCACCAGTGGGGACGCCGCAACCCCGCGAGGGGAAACGACGATTGGTTTTGAACTAATAAAAGCGCTCTTTCCGCGAGGGTCGGAGCTTGGTAAGCATGTATTAGCTCTAGAATTGCCACAGTTATCCAAGTAGGATCGTGTCATCTAAGGAACCTCGACTGATTTAATGAGCCATTCGCGGTTTCACCGTGAGACAGTGTGAACTTAGACATGCATGGCTTAATCTTTGAGACAAGCATATGACTACTGGCAGGATCAACCAGATATCTGTCGGAGACGTACGTACTGCGCACACCGGTCGGCGGAGGAAGGGTGTGTAAAAAGCCTCACTGGGACGGCCGCAGGGACCGACTGACGGGACGGACGGACGGTTGTTCCACCCGTCCCTCACTCCGTCGACCTAGGACCGCCTGACAGGGGCCTCCCACACGCACCAGACGACCGACCGACCGGGCTCGCTCGAGGAGGGATGGCAGCGCTCTGTGCAGAACGGATCCCAACGACCTCGGCGACGAATTTCACTGGGACTAGAGACACAATTTGGCCTGCCCTTCTCCGTAGGGAGAGAACGCAGGGCCTCGAGGCAACGATTCCTGCTTTCCATTTGCCGGTCACAAGCTCTTTGCGAGAGTCGGACCACCAGCGAGACGTACTGTCGAGCTCTGCTATAAGCCTTAGATAAATCACCAGGGACGGACCACGTTTCCTGATACGGACCAGACTAGCGCACCTCGGTGGAGGAGCCACTACCACAAACCGCACCCAATTCGCACTACGGGGAAAGGCAGGCGAGCGTTTTCTGCAAGCCCGCGCTATCGCTCCGCCTGGCGGGACTGAGATCGCTTTACGAACACTGGATGAAATTGAGTCGCTGCGGCGAGACAACTACCCCAGATTGATTAGATCAAAAGCCGTCTCTTTAAATGTGGCTTGTTATATATCTACACAATTCCCAGTCTCATGTCTTGACAATTATAGGCTTTTTGTGTGTTCCAAAGTTGTGTTTATGGCAATTGTTTCTTATTTTGATCATTCTTGTGTGCATGTTCCTTGATACAGGCAATTGTGCTAGTGTTTCTAGTTGGTGTTGTGACCATTTGACATAAAGCTGATGCTGACTTATGTTTGTTGCCACTATACTTCAGAGTGGCAGAGCAGTTAGAACGATGAAAGAACTTGGTTCACACTCTGGTCATAGCACACTGTAGTTTACTCAGCTGTAAATTGGAGCCTGCAGTTTTGGAAGGCAAGGCAGCAATGAAGGGAGCTGGTCATCATGTTAATGGGTGAATCTGTAAGATTGTAGAGTGAAGGAAACTGGTCATGTAAATGGGTGAGACTGGTACAGTAAAGGAAACTGGTCATGTAAATGGGTGAGACTGGTACAGTAAAGGAAACTGGTCATGCAAATGGGTGAGACTGGTACAGTGAAGGAAACTGGTCATGTAAATGGGTGAGACTGGTACAGTGAAGGAAACTGGTCATGTAAATGGGTGAGACTGGTACAGTGAAGGAAACTGGTCATGTAAATGGGTGAGACTGGTACAGTGAAGGAAACTGGTCATGTAAATGGGTGAGACTGGTACAGTGAAGGAAACTGGTCATGTAAATGGGTGAGACTGGTACAGTGAAGGGAACTGGTCATGTAAATGGGTGAGACTGGTACAGTGAAGGAAACTGGTCATGTAAATGGGTGAGACTGGTACAGTGAAGGGAACAGGTCATGTAAATGGGTGAGACTGGTACAGTGAAGGAAACTGGTCATGTAAATGGGTGAGACTGGGTCCTGATGTAAATGGGTGAGACTGGTACAGTGAAGGGAGCTGCTCATCATGTAAGTGTGTGCGACTGCTTACATCATGTAAGTGTGTGCGACTGCTTACATCAAATCTGACACTTAAGACCGAAAGAGATCTTTTGTTGATAGATTACCTTTTCATTGTCTTACTGTAATTTTTGTTTTCACTAAAACAAAATATACCACTGAGTGTTATTGCATTGCAGAAGATGCCATTAATTCTATCGACGAAAGCGATTACAATGAGAGAATTGTCGACGTATCAAAGTATTTAATAAAAAGAACTTAATAGTGGTAAAGTAAGAATCATCATCTTCATCATCCACTCTCAAGCAATTGCATCTATTTTCCTAATCAACCTGGCAGTCCCCCTCAGGTTTCTCTCAGTACCTTTCCATTGATATCTCAATTGGGTTGGGGAAGGCCATGTCACTCAGTTCCTTCTGTAGAGTCGGTCTAGAGAGTATGTTCCATCATTTGTTTGTTCTCCTCACATGGGCATATTTCTGTTTGCTTAATTTGTTATTTTTTGATGAGATAAGTTTTGAGCCTTCAGTGGCTTGTCTGTCTGAATATTGTTACTTGATCTTTTCTTGGTAAGGCTAATATCTTCTTCTTCTTCTTCTTACGCTGTCAGACGTCAACCTTTATTTTTTCGAAAAAAGCAGCGGTCATCCTGAGGCTGTCGACACTGCCATAGAGCTTGTCTAGTGTTGCCACTGGTGATGGCCACATCTGCTTTCTCTGATCCTCGTATGTCGGGCAGTTTTGCAGCAAATGTTCAGCGGTGATTTTCCCGGTACCACACGAGTATTCGTCAGTACCACCTATCTTCAATTTATTGAATAGGTGGTACCTCAGTCTATTGTGGCCAGTACGAAGTCTGAAGACCACGACCTGCTCTCTTCTGTTCAACTGGTAATAGGCATCGTTTTTGGTGTAGCCAATATGTTCTGTTTCCCATTTGGACATGTATCTAGCTCTAATAAGCCTTTTTGACTCTTTGTATGTCACACTAGTATCTGGTTGTGGTAGTCTTGCACCTTCTTTTGCCAGTCTGTCTGCCTCCTCGTTGCCTTGGATGTTACAGTGGGATGGAACCCACTGTACCACTACTCTTTTTGGTGCGGACTGTTGGCATAGTTGACAGAGTACTGCTCTTAAATCATTAAGTTCAGTATTTTTCTGGCTTTTTAGTGCTGTGACTACGGCCAGGGCATCTGTAAGCAGGACTATCTGCCTTTCATTCCTTTTACCTGTCACCATTTCTTCCACTGCCGCCCTCAGTGCCTCTGCCTCCGCTCTGAAATTGCTTGTGTATTTTCCAGTAGCGAATGACAGTGTTATTTTTCTACCATTTGGTAGGCTCAGGAATGCCCCTGCCCCTCCGTTCTGTGTTGTGTTTGTTACAGAACCGTCGGTGTATGCATGGGTCCAGTCCATGCTTGGGTAGGTTTTCGTTATGTACCTCAGAGTTGTATCTCTTCTTTCTTTTTCAGCCTGGCTGGAAATATATACTGCCTCCAGGTAGGTTTTCGTACAGTAGTGATGGGCTTTGGTGTTGTTAGTGCGTTCATAGGGTCTTCACTCATCTTTGCTTTGGCTATTTCTACAAAGTTTCTCCGCTTTAGTTTCCCATTTCCAAAATTGTTTAGTCTCTGATGCATTGGATGGTCAGTCAGTCTTCTGAGTTTCTCTGCTTGCTGCTGGGCTCTGCAGTCTCTTCTGTCGGTCATGGATTGCAGTTTTGTAATCTTTTCAAGTTCTACAATTGGCGTTGACTTCATGCCTCCTGTTATTTCTCTCATGGCTTGGTTTTGAAGTTTGATAATTTTATCGAAGTTCGCCTTTGCTGCTGTTGTCCATGCCGCAATGCCATACTTGAGAACTGGTCTCACTCTTCCAGTGTACAGTTTCTTTAGTATACTTTCGTCTGCTCCCCAGCTTGTGCCAGCAAGTTTCCTCATGATTGCCATTCTTTCTCTGGCTCTCATTTGGTTTCTCTCGATCTGACTTTTCCATGTCATGCGCCGGTCAAATGTGACTCCCAGGTAGTTTGGGTTGTCGTTTGGCCGCAGGTATTTGCCGTTAAGACTTATTTTGGTGTTTTTGGGTTTGTTTGAAAGCGAGAATATCGTACATGTTGTTTTTTCCTCATTTATTTTGACCAGCCATGAGTTCGCCCACTCTTCCAGCGATGTTAGGGCCTGCTGCATCCGATTACTTGCTATGGTGAGATTCTTTTCAGAGGTCCACATAGCCAGATCATTGAGCTGTGGACTCTTCTTTATATACACCAGGAAGAGTGTGGGTGACAGTACTCCCTGCTCAAGTGTCACCTTTTTGCTCGTCTGCCCTTGTACTTGAACTCTGGCCGTTCTGTTTTTGAGGTAGTGGCTGATCCATTTGTACATTTTCCCACAAACTTCACTTCTTCGTATCTTGACTTTAAGTCCCTCTTTCCAGACTTTGTCAAATGCCTTTTCTAGATCCACCCAGACCGCTACTGTGTGTTTTTGCTCCTGGTAGGCATCCTCTATTTCCTGGGCTATGAGGGTGATCTGATCCTCAGTGGATCTGTGCTGTCTAAAGCCTGCTTGCTGTGGAATTAGTATGTGTCTTTCTTCCAGATGCCACATCAGTCTGGTGTTTATCATACGTTCCATCAGTTTGCCGACACAGCTCAGTAGGCTGATAGGCCTGTATCCATTTGGATCTGTTTTATCTTTTCCTTTCTTTGGTACTGGTACCAGTATTGCATCTTTCCATGCCTGAGGTACAATACCCCTTTTCCAGCTTTGGTTCAGGACTGATAGTAACTTTCTCTTTGCTGTTTGGCCCAGCCCCATCAGCATCTCGTTTGTTACCCCATCTTTTCCGGGTGATTTCTTTTTCTTTTAAGTTCTCATGGCCTCTTCCATTTCATTCATTGTTAGTTTTGCCATCATGTGCTCTTCTGGTGCCATATTGATGTTGTCGTGCCCCTTTTGCTCTTCATTAATGTCTGTATGCCTGTCTGCAGGGACATGGATGTGGTCTGCTCTGGCATAATGTTCAACAAAGGCGTTTGCTGCTTTTTTTCCAGTGAGCATGTTGTCGCCCTGCTTGATGGTAATTTGTTTGTTTGATGGAGTTTCGTCATTCATGGCTCTGACTAACTTCCATAGTTTGTTGCCATCTTTATCTAAATAGAGGCTTTCTGTTTTGTTTTTCCAGCTTTCTCTTGTTATTTGGTTTAGAGTGCATTTGTATTTCGCCGTGGCGGTTTTGAGGGCGATATTTGCCTCCATAGATTGTTCTCTCTCTGCCATGTTCCTAGCATTTGAGACTTCGTCTTCCGCTTTCTGCAATTCATCATTCCAATATGGCTTGTAGTTTTTCCTTGCCCCTCTTGGGATGGTTTCAGTGGCAGCTTGCATTATTGCTTTGCTTAGGCTTTCCACCATGGGCTTCATATTGTTATTCCGTGTGTTGATGGTTTCACACAGCCCATCTGTCAGGCTTGCAAATCTGTCCCAGTCGGCTCGTTTGTAATTCCAACGTGGGAGCGGTTTTATTTCCTGTGGGCCTACTTCCATATCAACTTCTAGCCTAATAGGCCTGTGGTCGCTACCTGCCAATTGGTTTAGCACCTGGCGGTCTATTTTGTGGTGAATATCCACCATGGAAAAGGCCAAGTCTGGAGTAGAGGTGGTATGCCATGTTCTAGAATAGAAATTAGGGCTATCCTCCGGCCTAATGATAAGGCAGAGATTTGTGTCTATCTCTCAATCTTCCACTTTGTCACCTCTGCTGTCTGTGTCCGAGTATCCCCATCTCTCCGAATGGCTGTTGAAGTCTCCAACTACTATGCAGTTGGAGTCTTTGACTTCCATACTCGAGAGCGACAGGTCTTTGTTTGGTGGGCCGTACAGGTTGAAGATGCGGATCTTCGTCTCTTGAGCCATTATGTCGACTCCTACAATTTCTGCTTGGCTAATATGAATGATAACTACAACATGTTATCGTTGATGTAAATGGAAAGGAGACATCTGAAAATTGATGACAAGTACTTTGTTAGTGTGTAACATAAAGTCAGGAAGTGCAATAGCAAGAAGAAATAGGTTAACACCAACAAAATTATGTACAAATAACATAGTTTATATGGATATCCGCACACCTGCCATTGTTAGAAAACATGCACACAGGAAACATGAAACTGAAGAAACAAATACGATAAAAACAGCTTATGATTAATATCTTATTAAAAGGATCCTGTTTTTATATCATACGACATATGGGAAATAGGATGTTAAGCCCATATTATTTGGTAACCCTCTGCACATATAGTGGGTGTGGTGGTCAGTATCATGCCGGCCGCCTTTACTTCCCAGATTTTTTTCTGGTACCCAATTTCTTTGGCTGGGTCAACCACAGGAGTCGGTTAGCGATCGGAAAAAAATAAATCCTGCACATACTATAGATTGAACTCTGATTGCTTGACTGGGAAGTCAGTGCATTACCCACTGTGCCACCATGGCCCTCAATATCTCTTATTGGCAAGGCAGGAAACATGAAATATTGGAGGTCCAATACTTTCAGCATTCTGTCCGCAGCCACCACAAAATCAGATCGTTTTTTGTTGATTTCTTGAAAGCCAAGCTTTGTCTACCAACTGTTCTCACATTATATGAATCATCTGCGGACACATTATATGAATCATCTGCTGACACATTATATGAATCATCTGCTGACACATTATATGAATCATCTGCTGACACATTATATGAATCATCTGCTGACACATTATATAAATCATCTGCTGACACATTATATGAATCATCTGCTGACACATTATATAAATCATCTGCTGACACATTATATGAATCATCTGCTGACACATTATATAAATCATCTGCTGACACATTATATAAATCATCTGCTGACACATTATATGAATCATCTGCTGACACATTATATAAATCATCTACTGACACATTATATAAATCATCTGCTGACACATTATATGAATCATCTGCTGACACATTATATGAATCATCTGCTGACACACTATATAAATCATCTGCTGTTACATTATATGAATCATCTACTGACACATTATATGAATCATCTGCTACGTTTCTATTTGATTTTGTTTTAGAGATGCATCCAGATGACCAGAGATGACATCCTGCTCTGTCTGCTCTCAGAGGGTGCAGACGTCAACTTGCTGTTTAGAGGTCGATCTATGCTCCACGAGGCTGTCAAAGTAAGGACTCAGTATTTTATTGTTCTTTAGTTACTCTTCAATGTTTTGAGCTAATTGTTATTCTTCCATTTGGATGGTTTAGTGTTGTGTCTACTTCTTTTCTTCTAGCCTGCTTTGAATGGACATTTTCTGTGCGAGCCAGATCGTTCCTGTTTCTATCTATAATGGAGAGGAGGAAGACTAACGTCTCGTCAGGCAAAACATACTGATCAGACATGTTAGTCAGGGTGAGGCAAAATATACTGGCCAAGACCCTCACCTCGGCTTCCTCGTAGCCGTGCCAGCCCTACCTGGTAACGGGCTGTTTTTATGGCAGCTTGGCTAACGAGATGAGGGATCGACATGGTGCCTGTAGTAGTGAGAGACACGCAAATGAAGCCAGCCATAGCACAACCATCTGGAGGATCCAGGTCCACCTTCATCAGCACGCTTGGAATGTGGACAGCTACTGCAACCTGCCACTTAACGTCCTTTTCAGGGCGTAAATAAAGAGTAACCTACTCATTGTGGGCATTTGTAAAAAAACAACAAACTATAATGGATTTTCTTCTCTTTCTTTTGGCTTTTCCTTCATTATTTTTGTTATAGGATTTTTATCTCCCATCTATATAAAGCATTTATTTTTCTTCTTTCAAAATAAGCACTTTTGATTAGATAATTAACTTAACATCTTTATACTGGTCTAGAAGACTCTGCAGTCATGCGAATTTGCGGCTCCTTCTCTGTACAGGGTTGTAGATGTCATCTTGTCTTTATCTTGTGACTTATAGTCTCTATATAATGACATATCTAGTCTCATGCTCAGCCCTCCTTAGTCACCACTTATGATGGCATATCTGGTCTCATGCTCAGCCCTCCTTAGTCACCACTTATGATGGCATATCTAGTCTCATGCTCAGTCCTCCTTAGTCACCACTTATGATGGCATATCTGGTGTCATGCTCAGCCCTCCTTAGTCACCACTTATGATGGCATATCTGGTCTCATGCTCAGTCCTCCTTAGTCACCACTTATGATGACATGCCTGGTAGGATACAATGTTTCTATTCTTTGCTCCATTTTCAGACTCACGTAACTTCTGTGTATACTTTTTTAAAATCTCTTTAGTAACGTTTTTGTTCAGAAAATCTACCTGGTATACGAGGAGGAAGACTAACGTCTGGTCAGGCAAAATATACTGATCAAACATGTTAGTCAGGGTCAGGCAAAAAATACTGATCAAACATGTTAGTCAGGGTCAGGCAAAAAATACTGATCAAACATGTTAGTCAGGGTCAGGCAAAATATACTGATCAAACATGTTAGTCAGGGTCAGGCAAAATATACTGATCAGACATGTTAGTCAGGGTCAGGCAAAATATACAGATCAGACATGTTAGTCAGGGTCAGGCAAAATATACTGATCAAACAGGTTAGTCAGGGTCAGGCAAAATATACTGATCAAACATGTTAGTCAGGGTCAGGCAAAATATACTGATCAAACATGTTAGTCAGGGTCCGGCAAAATATACTGATCAAACATGTTAGTCAGGGTCAGGCAAAATATACTGATCAAATATGTTAGTCAGGGTCAGGCAAAACAAACTGATCAAACATGTTAGTCAGGGTCAGGCAAAATATACTGCTCAAACATGTTAGTCAGGGTCAGGCAAAATATACTGATCAAACATGTTAGTCAGGGTCAGGCAAAATATACTGATCAGGCATGTTAGTCAGGGTCAGGCAAAATATACTGGCCAAGACCCTCACATCGGTTTCCTAGTCGCCCTCCCTGGAAATTTGGCTGTTTTCATGGCAACCTGGCTAACGAGGTGAGGAGTCAACGAGATCCCCGTCGTAGTGAGCAACACACAAATGAAGCCAAGCGTAGCACAACTGACTGGAGGACCCCAGATTCACCTTCATCAGCATGCTCGAGATGTGAAAGCTACTAGAACCCGCCACTTAACGTCCCTTCTAGGGTGCATAAAAGAGTAAACCTACTCATTGTGGGCATTCAAAACGACAACCTGGTATACATTTACTGATGTTTAAATCAAATATGAGTTTCTGAACCATCTGGTGAATGGCTTTTTGTTCTCATGTAGGTTTCCAATGAACTGATGCTTTCATTTGTTCTGTCTCTTCCTGGCGTTGAGAAGGACAAGTACGATGTGGAGATGAGAACTCCACTAATGGAAGCTGCCCGAGGACGACCCAGATGTCTAAAGGTGGGGCTGAAATTACAAACTGGCAGTTTATTAAAGAATTAGTTGCTTTAATAGGCCAAAACTAGTTTATATATAAAAGAATTGGTTTTTTTGATTTGCCAAAGCTAGTTTAATAATGACACCTCAAACTGAGTATAATGTCTACCCCCTTCCTTACCCAATTTGCTGGGATTCATATGTTGAAGTGAAATATGAGGTACATACATTTCTATGTGCAACCACAGGTTTTCAGTCTCTCTCTCAGTAAATGACGATGAGTGGGGATACTGATAGTTTCTGTAGCTCATTGGTTATACACACTCCTGCTCTGTCTTCTCATATGCCTGACTCTGTTTGACCTTCATTTGATCTCAAAGTTCTGCAGTCTGTGTATTGCCGATTCATCTATTGCAGTGTCATCACCTGACAGGCGGTCGTTGGATATATGATGATCAAGCATATTTTTCTAAATGGTGTACATCCTAAAAAGAACGTTATGTTATAGTTTACAGCGAAGCTGCAGTATCTGCACCTTTTGGCTTCAGCACATCAATTTGTGGAACTGAGATTTCCATCTCCTCCCTGTTCTCTTAGCCAGACTACACAAGTGCAGCCTGTTTCCAGGGTCGTTGCTTGGGGAGCTGTGGTTCACAGACCGTGATGCAAGCAGCCAGCTATGAGTCGCTCACTGCTGTCAGCTCATTCACTGCTATCAACTAATTCATTCACTGCTGTCAGCTCATTCACTGCTGTCAGCTCATTCATTCACTGATGTCAACTCATTCATTCACTGCTATCAGCTCATTCACTGCTGTCAGCTCATTCATTCACTGCTGTCAGCTCATTCACTGCTATCAGCTCATTCACTGCTATCAGCTCATTCGCTGCAATCAGCTCATTCACTGCTATCAGCTCATTCATTCACTGCTATCAGCTCATTCACTGCTGTCAGCTCATTCATTCACTGATGTCAACTCATTCATTCACTGCTATCAGCTCATTCACTGCTGTCAGCTCATTCATTCACTGCTGTCAGCTCATTCACTGCTATCAGCTCATTCACTGCTATCAGCTCATTCGCTGCAATCAGCTCATTCACTGCTATCAGCTCATTCATTCACTGCTATCAGCTCATTCACTGATGTCTGCTCATTCGCTGCAATCAGCTCATTCGCTGCAATCAGCTCATTCGCTGCTATCAGCTCATTCACTGCTATCAGCTCATTCACTGCTATCAGCTCATTCATTGCTGCATCTTCAACATCGTCAAGCAAATGAGCCTCATCTATGAAAGAATGTCTGAATTTATCATCCATTGTTTGCTTCAATAGTAGCTACCTCCTATCACTGCTACTGGCCTCCTTGCAGGAAGTCTGCACCAAAGTATTTATGTGCTTTTGTTGTGGTATTTTCTGTTGCTTTTTTGTTTTTAACAGTGGGTTTGTCAGTCCCACGCACAACCCTCTTTAGTTGTATTTTATGCCCTGCATTGTAGGAGGCAGTTGTTAGGTTCTATGTTTTCCAGTAAAGGATCTCGGTATCCATGGAGATATGAATATCTCCACTTGATTGGTTTGTAGTGTTTCTGAGCAAGACAAATATCACTACATTACTATTTGTGAACAGAGGGCTTGACTTTGTGATATGTCATTTGTGGTTGACTTTATGATAAGTCATTTGTGGTTGACTTTGTGATAAGTCATTTATGGTTTTGGTATGATTGCCAGTAATGGTGTTATGACCTTCATGAAATTGTGTTGTATGGTTTAAGTATAATTGTTTTAAATGTAATTGGTGTCATATAAGGATAACTGCCAGTAACTGTCAGAGCCTTTCAGCTCATTGTGGAGTACAGGTTTTCAACAAGCAAATACACACTAAGTCCTCCTGTGGTGAGCCATGAGTTCTAGCTGCCTGCCAGTCTTCCTTATATCTGTCTCGAGCTCGCTCACACCCTCATGTACTGAGCCATGAGTTCTACCTGCCTGCCAGTCTTCCTTATATCTGTCTCGAACTCTCACACACCCTCCTTACTTTCCATTCCAATGTTGTTTGTCTGGTCCTCTCCAGAAGTTCCACATTACTGAAATATCATACCATTTCAATCTTTAAAAAGGTAAAATTGGTAAATTAGGTGGGACAGTAAAGGGTTAAGCCCTCATTTGATGCTATGATCATCACAGAATATTTATTTTGGTACCATTGTTATTAAGTAAATGAGCCAAAGCATTATTTTCCAGATCCTTCTAGAAGCAGGTTGTGACATGACACTTAAAGATTCCGGCGGAGATACTGCATTTCATCATGCTTTCCAAGCTCACCGTCCACACAAAGATGACATCACTGCCTGTTTGGATATCCTGCTTGAATACGGTGTAGATATAAACTCTCGCGGGTCCCAGGGCAAGACATGCCTACAGAAGGCAGTGGAGACGGAACACCGATGGCTAATTAAATGGCTAATTCTGCACAATTGTGATCTCAATGTACAGCTCAGAAATTCCAGAGTGCAGCTTGACCAGTTTCAAGCTCTTCGTCTCCACGGTGAAATTCCACTTTTGATTGCGATCAAGATGGCAGATAGGGTATTAGTAGAAGTGATGATTGCATGCGGCTGTGAGTACCGACAGTACAACTACAGATGGGTGCTGGAGTACTGCAAACATTACAGGCTTCTCTACAACAGTCTTATGAATGCTTTCTCCGGAGCTGATTCACTGCAGAGCTCATGCCGCAAAGTCATTCGAAAGTGCCTCAGCACAAATATTGTGGCAGAAGTTTGCCAGCTTCGTCTGCCGGTAGCCATGCAGCAGTACATCTTATGTCACGCTGAGCTAAAAGCCTTAGACCAGTGCCAGTCATGACCAGCATCTGAAGGCCTAAAGATTTCAGTGAATAGAAGAGATATGACAATAAAGTGTCAGGGTTCAAGTATTAAATTTCCAGAACCAGAAAAGAACATTTTGTGAAAAGTACTCCATGAAATTCCCAGCATGCTAAGGTGTTTTCATGACCTAGATTTCTATGCTTGACAAAACAATGGCAAGGTCTTGTTATGTAACTCATTCTTTTAGATTGGTAACGAGAATATTGTTTTTGATATTGAGTGAAATGAGAATATGTTTGGAATATCCAATTTTTGAGGATGTCAGACCTACAGTTTTAGTCTTCAACATCTCAGAATATGTCACCATTTGCAACATTTATGATTGATATCCTCTTAACTTAACTTAGCTTAGCTTAGCTCAGCTCAGCTCAGCTCAGCTCAACTTAACATCTTTATACTGGTTTAGAATACTCTGCAGTCTGTATATAGCCAGTTTCTTTTACATTTCCTAGATGTAAAAATCACACTCATTTAATCTGTTGTTAATGCATTAATTAACACTGCCTCCACTATTTCCTGTAGGAATGCATTCCAAGCATTCATCACTCACTGATTAAAAAAATATTTCCTAATATCTAATCTGGACCTTTCTTTAGTTAATTTGTAGCTATGCCCTCTTGTTCTTGTAGGTGGTTGTAATTTGAAAAACTTGTTCACAGTCAAATTTATCCGTTCTTTTGATTATCTAATAAACTTGTATTAAGTCACCTTGAATTCTTCTCTTTTCTAAACACAGTAGGCCTGTTTTTTTCTGAGTCTTTTCTCATAACTGTAATTCTGGAATTCCACTATCAGCTTTTTTGCATTTTTTTGTATCCTTTCCATCATGTTTATGTGTCCTCTACGATAAGGACTCCACATCTGTAAGATGTTCTGGTAAGATGGCGACCAAGCAACAGCTGCTCTCATGGTCTGCGATGTCCGTGTGGTTTGTTCGTTCCAATTAATGTATGGAGCACAGTGTTGTGTGTCGGTCATTTTCTAGCATGTCCTACGCTATTTACAGGAAGACTATGTGTGTAATTTTAGGATAAAACACGATCTGTTCTGCACGTGTTATAGAATACATGTTGGATAGGACGTCACTACAGATTGCGCACCGTCCTTGGTTGGCGTGCAAGACCTATTTGGAAATTGCGTCCATTTTCATTTCATGCCACGACCGGAATCTCCCCTCAGCCATGGGTTAATGGTCCCTCACCTCGACCTACAGATGTGGCCGCTGGTCAGCAGCAGCGTCTTCTAGTCTATGCGTGGGGGCTGCTGCTGTCAAGAGGTACGACATTCGCCTCTCAAATCGTCAAGAAAACAGTGGATGATCGACTCCCACAAGTTTCAAGTGACCCCCTGGTTCACGGATTGTATGACCTGAATGTCTCCCTTCCAGTCGTCTGGACAGTATATCTTGCCACTGGTTCCTGGTAACTCTTGATGAGAGAGTGAGATTGATGTCCAGCGAAGCTTCCTTCTCAATAATCCAAATTCAGCGCAAGTTACATCTTCAGGACGAGGACAGTCGATAATGTCGCCATCTTCGCTTGCGATGGGCAACTTACTTACTTACACCTGTACACAGTACTCCAATCTAGGTCTAATTAATGCTTTATACAGTTTGACTATCACTTCCTTGCTCCTATGTTTAATATTTCTTTTTATCATACCTAACATTGCATTTGCTTTTTTCACTGCTACCTGGACTTGCTCACTCACCTTACCTGTATGATCTATTATAACCCCTAGGTTCCTTTCCTTTTTCCAGTTTCTAATATTTTTTACTCCAATTTTGTAATTATTTGCTGGGAGGCACATACGCTTCTACTGCTCTGGTGCTCTACTGTTCTTCAAAAACGAATAATCAAGATTTTATGTAAATTTCAGTCATGTGTACATGAATTTGGATATTTTTCTATGTTAGTCTCTGTATATAAACTTGTGATATTTATTGTATTAAAAGCTGCATAGATTGACTTACACATTAATCTTACTGGGGTTCACTTTGGCCCATTTATTCTCACTTTCACATGAAAGACTATTGTTTTTATGATTCCTTTAGTGCTTCTGTATTTTTGATTTCTTGTCTAATTCAATTGTTTTCGTGAACTATTTGTGCTGACAACATGTACTTACCAAATTATCCGTTCACCTGTCATTATTTGTTTCTTGTCTGTTTATACAATCTGTAATTTTGTTTTTACATTTATCCCAGTATGAGTTCTAGTTTTCTATTTTGTTGCTTCCACTGCTAGTCTGTCTCCTTTTTATGTGCATCTTGTTGTATGCAACAACTGTTAAACAGGGAGTTTATACTTTGGGGAGCTGATGATTGTGGGTGGGATGCTAATGTAACAGAGGGAGTTTATATTTTGGGGAGCTGAAGATTGTGGGTGGGATACTAATGTTACAGAGGGAGTTTATACTTTAGGGAAGCTGAAGATGTCTTCAATGTGACTACCTTGAGCTGGCTATCAGCACAAAGACTTGTTCAAGTCATGTAACTCCTTTATCGTAGTAGTTGGCTCGTCCTTTTCATTTGAATTGTTGTCGTCTGCTGGTCCTCGTCGTATTGAAAGACTCATACTAAACCATCACCCATGTGTTACCAGGACCTGAACTGGGAGCTAAGCATAGTAAGACTGTAACCAGCTGGGTATGCCACACTTTCTTCCAATGGTCAGTACAAGTTGCTTCAGGTCTTTCTATTTGTGTACCTGCCCCAGAGATTCCTGTTTGTGTACATGTCCCAGAGATTCCTGTTTGTGTACATGTCCCAGAGATTCCTGTTTGTGTACATGTCCCAGATATTCCTGTTTGTGTATCTTTCCCAGATATTCCTGTTTGTGTATCTTTCCCAGAGATTCCTGTTTGTGTATCTTTCCCAGATATTCCTGTTTGTGTATCTTTCCCAGAGATTCCTGTTTGTGTATCTTTCCCAGAGATTCCTGTTTGTGTACCTGTCCCAGATATTCCTGTTTGTGTATCTTTCCCAGAGATTCCTGTTTGTGTACCTGTCCCAGATATTCCTGTTTGTGTACCTGTACCAGATATTCCTGTTTGTGTACCTGTACCAGATATTCCTGTTTGTGTATCTTTCCCAGAGATTCCTGTTTGTGTACCTGTCCCATGAATTCCTGTTTGTGTACCTGTACCAGATATTCCTGTTTGTGTACCTGTCCCAGAGATTCCTGTTTGTGTACCTGTACCAGATATTCCTGTTTGTGTACCTGTACCAGATATTCCTGTTTGTGTACCTGTCCCAGAGATTCCTGTTTGTGTACCTGTACCAGATATTACTGTTTGTGTACCTGTCCCAGAGATTCCTGTTTGTGTACCTGTACCAGATATTCCTGTTTGTGTACCTGTCCCAGAGATTCCTGTTTGTGTACCTGTCCCAGAGATTCCTGTTTGTGTACCTGTACCAGAGATTCCTGTTTGTGTACCTGCCCCATGAATTCCTGTTTCTGTTTGACTTGAATGAATTTTCAACTTTTTAATGTAATTTAAAAAATAATTTGTTAATTTGTGTTACTGGTAAAATTATTTTTAAATGCACAGGCAAATATATAAATATGTAAATATATATATAATTGATAATAAATCTAAAGAACATACAGGAGACATATTGATGGACTATATATTTTAAATCTCTTAAATAAACAACTGGCTAATAAGGGATCAAGTCAAGAACAACATTACACACCAACAACTATACAGACAGTCAAACAACTACTGAAAACTGTGAGCAAAAAGGCTTGGAAGAATAGATAGGCAATGAGAAATACTGGGAGAGAAATCTACAAACACACGGCCATCCCAAATCTACAAACACACGGCCATCCCAAATCTACAAACACACGGCCATCCCAAATCTACAAACACACGGCCATCCCAAATCTACAAACACACGGCCATCCCAAATCTACAAACACACGGCCATCCCAAATCTACAAACACACGGCCATCCCAAATCTACAAACACACGGCCATCCCAAATCTACAAACACACGGCCATCCCAAATCCCAAAGACAACATCAACCTCCTGACAAGGAGAGACCAGAACACAATTTTCCAACTTCGAGCTCTACATATACAACTTAACAGTCACTTGAACAGAATCCGACCAGATCATACTCCAGATTGTTGGCTGTGCACACATCCCACAGTGCTGGCTGTGCACACATCCTTATAAAACTGTTGAAAATCAGCTTTTTTAATGTCGTGCACTTGCCAGTGTTAGAAAAGAGCTTCTTCCTCTGAGGCCAGACAAATGGAACACTTTGTACGGAACTAAACAACAGCTTACAAACACTTGCAGATACCACTATATGGCATTGGGCCAAAGGGCAGGAGCCCATAGACCGCTGGATCAATAACCAACCAACAAACAACTGGCACACAAGAACTAGAAAAGAAACAAATTCATTCACATGTTCTGGAATATTCTTTATCTTTGAATGTGGTAGAGCTTGTTTAACAACACTGATGTCTAATATTTCACACATGTTCCCTTGAATACAAGTTAACATTCGACTAAGAATCTAGAGAAATTCTCAACACAAATGATTACCATACAAAGAATAACAATAAAACAAACATGATCTGTGAAAACAATGGCCTGAATCTATTAAAAAAGTTGTTAAATGGTTGTTATACAAAGAATATATATATTTGTTGAAATAACATCACTCAACGTCGCCCATGAAGAAAAATAATCTTTACAAGGGATGTTTGGAAAGTAACTTCTGTTTGGATTTTTAAAAAATCTAGACATATTCTGTAAGTGGTATTATTTGATCAACTTGTTTGCCCTTTATTCTACTTTCAGCTTAGTCTCCCCTATTATTGAGGCATGTATCGTAACGGGACACACATATTTGTATACCCTCCTCACAGAAAGGTGTCACCTGCAATGTTAGCCAATCTGGCACAAAATCTTTCGGAGCATCCTGATTGTTAAAACGATGGTCAGTGAGGAACCTTTTGAAATGCAAGGATAGATGAAAATCACTTGATGCCAAGTCAGGTCTGTCAGAGGAGTAGTCCATTCGTACCCACCCAGATGATGTGATTTGGGTTTGAGTGTGCACGTCAGAAGGTGGTCAAGCATTGCAGTGAAACAAAAGAATGTCCGCACTCAACATCCCACACTTTTTGTTCTGATTACGCTTTAGAGCTTCTTCAATGTTTGACAGTAAGCAACAGAGCTGATCGTTGGGTCTTGGGACATGAACTCTTCTAGGAGAACATCTTGTCTGTTCCAGGACATGTTGCCTGTCCCAGAACATGTTGTCTGTCCCAGGACATCTTGTCTGTCCCAGGATACCTTGTCTGTCCCAGGACATGTTGCCTGTCCCAAAACATGTTGTCTGTCCCAGGACATCTTGTCTGTCCCAGAACATGTTGTCTGTTCCAGGATACCTTGTCTGTCCCAGGACACGTTGCACAAGATCTTCCTGGTTGAAGTTGCCTGGATGTTTCTACTGCATTGATTGCCGTTATAATTCAGGTGTCTTAAAGGCCACCCATGTATCATCTCCTGTCACAACATTGTTCAGCATTTTGTCTCCTTCCTCGTGGTAACATGTCAGGAATGTCAAAGCACACACAAACTTGCTGTTATTTGGCTCCTCTCTGAGCATCTTTGACACCAAACCTTTAGCCCCCTACGTACACAAAAACCATTTTCAAAAACCCACATTATTTTTCACAATGTTGTAGAGTAGAGTTCTTGAAATGACAGAAAACTGCATGGGGAGAGTTAGTTAGTTGCCCATTTCGAGACAGTTTTGTCTTGATGATGTAACTTGCACTGTATCTGAATTCTAGTGAGGAAGAAACTATGCCGGTCGTCAACCTCACTCTCTGGTCCCAAGTTACCTTTGATCAGTGGCAAGACTGATGGGGGCAACTTAGGATGCAGGCACTCTGGTCTTACCTCCCATGAGACTAGGGGCTCACTTGAAACTTACATGATTTGATCACCCTCCATTTCCGTTCCTCACTTTAGAGGCGAGTGTCTCACCTCTCAGCCACATCACCCACTGGTTCCGTTTATCACTTTAAGAGGCGAGTGTCTTACCTCTCAACACATCACCCTCCGTTTCCGTTCATCACTTTAAGAGGCGAGTGTCTTACCTCTCAACACATCACCCTCCGTTTCCGTTCATCACTTTGAGAGGCGAGTGTCTTACCTCTCGACACATCACCCACCGTGTGAGCGATATGTCATGGACATGTTGCTAAAGGGGCAGAGCCCAATATCTCCATCAACCAAATGCATCAGTCACCAAAGGCATTCATCCAGTCCGCTCCCCAACCTGCACATTCTTTCGTCCTTCATTGAATCCAGTCCGCTCCCCAACCTGCACATTCTTTCGTTCTTCATTGAATCCAGTCCTCTCCCCAACCTGCACATTCTTTCGTTCTTCATTGAATCCAGTCCGCTCCCCAACCTGCACATTCTTTCGTCCTTCATTGAATCCAGTCCGCTCCCCAACCTGCACATTCTTTCGTCCTTCATTGAATCCAGTCCGCTCCCCAACCTGCACATTCTTTCGTCCTTCATTGAATCCAGTCCGCTCCCCAACCTGCATATTCTTTCGTCCTTCATTGAATCCAGTCCGCTCCCCAACCTGCACATTCTTTCGTCCTTCATTGAATCCAGTCCGCTCCCCAACCTGCACATTCTTTCGTCCTTATTGAATCCAGTCCGCTCCCCAACCTGCACATTCTTTCGTCCTTCATTGAATCCAGTCCGCTCCCCAACCTGCACATTATTTCGTCCTTCATGGAACATTCTTACTCAATTCCTAACCATGGTATAACTCATTTAATTGCTACCATAATAATCGTAGATCTGATGATGCATTTCAATTGGTTTCATCTTTTTTAGGCATTAAATAAACGAATTTACAGACCGTATTTCACAGTTGACGAGCTCTTTGATTACTCTAAACATTTTGAATGCCCAATAACAACAAAACAAATATCACAAAATATCATTTGTGTGTTGCCAAGGGATCAAGGAATCAATTGTACATGCATGAAACAGTACTCTTGGTGGTGCACAGTAATCATAAGTGAACACAAGTTACTTTTGGAACATCTCTAGTATGAATGTGACCGTATAAGTGTTTATGAAATTATTGATGTCCTATACATACTCTCTGTCATTCGATTAGGGGCAAATTTTGGACAAGAAGGAGAAGAATACAACCATCTCTCAAGTTGTTTGTGAATGGATAAAATAGATAAAAACCATCTCTGAAGTTGTTTGTGAATGGATAAGATGGATAAAAACCATCTCTCAAGTTGTTTGTGAATGGATAAAATAGATAAAAACCATCTCTCAAGTTGTTTGTGAATGGATAGTAAAGTAAAGTAAAGTAACCCATAGCATTACTGCTGTAAGGGTATGAGATGTTAGCGATCTCACATTTCAAAGGCTCGGCTATATGAGGGCGGTAGCCATTTCCTCTCCCTTGCCGCTTTTACTTCCCGGACTGAACCGGTACCCATTTAATGCTGGGTGAACCCGGAAGCCGTTGCGGTCTGAAAAAACATTACCGCCTCAACTGGGGAATGAACCCAGGACCACTAAGATGCGAAGCTAGTGCGCTAACCACTGCGCAACGTGGCTCCACAATATCTTTATTCGTGAATGGATAAGATGACTAAAAACCATCTCTTAAGTTGTTTGTGAATGGATAAGATAGGTAAAACCATCTCTCAAGTTGTTTGTGAATGGATAAGATGACTAAAAACCATCTCTTAAGTTGTTTGTGAATGGATAAGATAGGTAAAACCATCTCTCAAGTTGTTTGTGAATGGTCATGAAGATTCTTCTAAATTACTTCGAAAATATCATGCGTGATTGGGCCCATATTCATTCGAACTCTTTGTCTGAGAAAGTCTGAACCTGATACTTTCATTAAATGTTTACATAATTACGAGGCACAAAAGAAACAAAAAAACAAAACACAAAAAAGCAAGAAACTATGGACAGGATTTAGCCCTTGACCTCAATACCAGCATTCCCAGAATCAGGACGTGTGCCGGTCTCCTTCTGACCTTCGCTATCTTGTCCTTGAGCTTGGATGTCATCTTTCTCCTTGGCTCCATGTTTGAGAGTACGAGTAAACTCCAGGTAGTCAAAGCGACCATCGAGGATGGGAGCTCCATGCAGAAGTTCTTCCACCATGTCTTCTGTCCATCTGTCTCCCATCGTCATTAGGCACTCTCTGAGGTATTCTTCAGGAATATAACCTTGACACGAATCAAACACAAATAAACATACAAGTTAATGGATGTTTGGGAAATATTTAATAATTAAAAAACACAAACAAACTCATTCACTCACTCGAGCCGATAGTGTGATGGAATCTATGTTTAGCTGAGTAGTTTACTTATCTAAAGAGTTACAATAAATATCTACACAACAGCACAGCTTCATCACAGTAAACACTACCGCTGACCATAAAATAATATCATTATTAACAAGAATAATCGTTGTACAATACAATATTTAAAAAAAAGCAAAGGACCTACATTAAACAATCATAATATATATTTAACTACCACAGAAGATACACGTATCTGCTATTGATATTACTCCTGTGACTACATAAAAAACACATATTCTAAGTCTATACCTGCAACAACAAAACCTCACAACTCTAATACTATTTTAGCCACAACTTAATGGCTCCAGTTAGCTCGCCGACCTCTATCTGCACACTCAACACACAATCACAAACTCGTTCTCACGATCAGATCACGTACTCAGACGATCTGTGCATATACATATAATATATAATCCAATAGTAACTGTCCTTCTAAATGTGGTAGCCTAACATGTAAGCATTCGTTGTCTATAAAACCCCCATCCCTGTCAAGACTGACGCCAGAGTGGTCAGTTCTGACACCCATCCCTGTACCAAACAAAGTATTCTACCTAACGTATTCTTAACCCCTCGTTTCCTTGTCGACCTAGTGTCGAAACGGTGATTGACCCTGGCGTGACATGCGTTCGTTCAACACATTCACGTAATTTGTGTTTCTTAAAGTCGTCAGCCCAATCTGACCTGATCTAAACCCCCGTGCTCCAGATGGAACTGTCACATAAGAACGGCTCATTCACTCACTCCAGCCGACAGAATGGCTCATTCACTCAATCCAGCCGATATAACGGTTCATTCCCTCACTCCAGCCGACACAACGGCTCATTCACTCACTCCAGCCAACAGAACGGCTCATTCACTCACTCCAGCCGACAAAACGGCTTATTCACTCACTCCAGCCGACAGAACGGCTCATTCACTCACTCCAGCCGACAGAACGGCTCATTCACTCACTCCAGCCGACAGAACGGCTTATTCACTCACTCCAGCCAACAGAACGGCTCATGAACTCTCTCATAATCCTTCAGAGCTGATATATTGGCTTTGATAATTGACAAAAACAGTGCTTGATATATGATGTTATCTGTCTCCGGACTCGAACCCAAACCACACACTGACTCTCTGGGAGTAAATTCTGCTCAACGTGACCAGATAGTAGAGTAGAACTCGTCCACAATTTTTTTCCTGCGATTGACAGCAATGAGATGCCCCTGTGGTTGTCGCGGGATTGATGGTTGCGAGGTCATGTCCCTGGTTAATAGCAGACTTGGCATACTAAGTATGGTCTGTTCGCTGATGATGGATGGACAGTTGAGGATGACGTCAAAATGATCCATCCATCTCTCCAAAATGTTAGCCTTGTCGGTCAATAGAACCATGTGCTGTCAGCACTAAGAACAGGAGATGAATGGTGGGACGAAGGGCCGTAGGCAGCCTTCAGGACACAATAGAATCGTCTCTAGTCATTGGCATCAGCAAACCTTTGGATCTCCACCACCTTGTCGTGGAGCTAGACATCATGTATGGACCTGAGCCTATGCTGCACAACCATGCGAATGTTGTTGAATGCAGTCTTTTTGGATGATGAGGAGGGATCGCTTTGGAACAATCTGAACAAGCTGTGCTCTTCAACCAGCGGGATCTGGATAACTGTGTCGTTTTCACCGAATCAGTCATTTCTCACACGAGTCAGATGGCAAAAACGTCTCGTTTTCATAACTTTCATCATGTTTGTGAGTTCTCTCGTACATAACTTTCATCATGTTTGTGAGTTCTCTCGTACATACCTTTCATCATGTCTGTGAGTTCTCTCGTACATAACTTTCATCATGTTTGTGAGTTCTCTCGTACATAACTTTCATCATGTCTGTGAGTTCTCTCGTACATAACTTTCATCATGTTTGTGAGTTCTCTCGTACATAACTTTCATCATGTCTGTGAGTTTTCTCGTACATAACTTTCATCATGTTTGTGAGTTCTCTCGTACATAACTTTCATCATGTTTGTGAGTTCTCTCGTACATACCTTTCATCATGTCTGTGAGTTCTCTCGTACATACCTTTCATCATGTTTATGAGTTCTCTCGTACATACCTTTCATCATGTCTAAGAGTTCTCTCGTACATAACTTTCATCATGTTTGTGAGTTCTCTCGTACATAACTTTCATCATGTTTGTGAGTTCTCTTGTACATAACTGTCATCAAGTACGTTTATGTGATCATCAAGTGTCAGTATGTGAGACATCTTCCTGTTGTGCAGAGATGTCTTTTCTCCATATCACATAACTAAATGACAGCATCTTTCTGTCAAACTACATCGCCTTCGTAGCTTACGGCCAATTAAAACAATGTCATTCTTGATAAACTGATCCCATGATCGACAGACGCAATCCTTACCTGCGTTTCTCTCATCAAAACAAGCAAAAGCATTCTTGATGACCTCTTCAGGGTCTGTCCCGTTGAGTTTCTCCCCAAATAAGGTCAGGAACATGGTGAAGTTGATTGGGCCCGGTGCCATGTTGATCATGACGTCCAGGTCATCGTCCGTTGGGTTCTTGCCCAGGGACGTGTACATCTCAATGAGGTCCTCCTTGTCGATGTACCCGTCTCGGTTTTGGTCGATCATGTTGAAGGCTTCCTACAACATGAAGGTTGAGCATAAGATTGTAGAAGTTGTTGCAGTGGGGTGAGTGGGGTGAGGGAGGTGAGTGTGGGGGAGTGTGGTGAGTGAGGTGAGTGGGGTGAGGGAGGTGAGTGGGGTGAGGGAGGTGAGTGGGGTGAGTGGGGTGAGGGAGGTGAGTGTGGGGGAGTGTAGTGAGTGAGATGAGTGGGGTGAGTGTAGGGGAGTGTGGTGAGTGGGGTAAGTGGGGTGAGGGAGGTGAGTGGGGTGAGTGGGGTGAGGGAGGTGAGTGTGGGGGAGTGTAGTGAGTGAGATGAGTGGGGTGAGTGTAGGGGAGTGTGGTGAGTGGGGTAAGTGTGGGGGAGTGTGGTGAGTGGGGTTAGTGGGGTGAGGGAGGTGTACCCGTCTAGGTTTTGGTCGAACATGTTGAAGGCTTCCTACAACATGAAGGTTGAGTATAAGATTGTAGAAGTTGTTGCAGTGGGGTGAGTGGGGTGAGGGAGGTGAGTGTGGGGGAGTGTGGTGAGTGAGGTGAGTGGGGTGAGGGAGGTGAGTGGGGTGAGGGAGGTGAGTGGGGTGAGGGAGGTGAATGTGGGGGAGTGGGGTGAGTGTAGGGGAGTGTGGTGAGTGGGGTAAGTGTGGGGGAGTGTGGTGAGTGGAGTGAGTGGGGTGAGGGAGGTGAATGTGGGGGAGTGTGGTGAGTGAGGTGAGTGGGGTGAGTGTAGCGGAGTGTGGTGAGTGGGGTAAGTGTGGTGAGTGGGGTGAGTGGGGTGAGGGAGGTGAATGTGGTGGAGTGTGGTGAGTGAGGTGATTGGGGTGAGTGTAGGGGAGAATGGTGAGTGGGGTGAGTGTGGGGGAGTGTGGTGAGTGTAGGGGAGTGTGGTGAGTGGGGTAAGTGTGGGGGAGTGGGGTGAGGGAGGTGAGTATGGGGGAGTGTGGTGAGTGAGGTGAGTGGGGTGAGTGTAAGGGAGAGTAGGGTAAGTGTGGGGGAGTGTGGTGAGTGTGGTGAGTGAGGTGAGTGTAGGGGAGTGTTGTAAGTGGGGTGAGTGGGGTGAGTGTAGGGGAGTGTTGTGAGTGGGTTGAGTGGGGGAGTGTAGTGAGTGGGGTAAGTGTGGGGGAGTGTTGTGAGTAGGGTGAGGGAGGTGAGTGGGGTGAGTGGGGTGAGTGTGGTAAGTGTTCTGATTGAGGTGAGTGGGGTAAGTGTGGTGAGTGGGGTGAGTGTAGGGGAGTGTTGTGAGTGGGGTGAATGGAGTGAGTGGGGTGAGGGAGGTGAATGTGGGGGAGTGTGGTGAGTGAGGTGAGTGGGGTGAGTGTAGGGGAGAATGGTGAGTGGGGTAAGTGTGGGGGAGTGTGGTGAGTGTAGGGGAGTGTGGTGAGTGGGGTAAGTGTGGGGGAGTGGGGTGAGGGAGGTGAGTATGGGGGAGTGTGGTGAGTGAGGTGAGTGGGGTGAGTGTAAGGGAGAGTAGGGTAAGTGTGGGGGAGTGTGGTGAGTGTGGTGAGTGAGGTGAGTGTAGGGGAGTGTTGTAAGTGGGGTGAGTGGGGTGAGTGTAGGGGAGTGTTGTGAGTGGGTTGAGTGGGGGAGTGTAGTGAGTGGGGTAAGTGTGGGGGAGTGTTGTGAGTAGGGTGAGGGAGGTGAGTGGGGTGAGTGGGGTGAGTGTGGTAAGTGTTCTGATTGAGGTGAGTGGGGTAAGTGTGGTGAGTGGGGTGAGTGTAGGGGAGTGTTGTGAGTGGGGTGAATGGAGTGAGTGGGGTGAGGGAGGTGAATGTGGGGGAGTGTGGTGAGTGAGGTGAGTGGGGTGAGTGTAGGGGAGAATGGTGAGTGGGGTAAGTGTGGGGGAGTGTGGTGAGTGTAGGGGAGTGTGGTGAGTGGGGTAAGTGTGGGGGAGTGGGGTGAGTGGGGTGAGGGAGGTGAGTATGGGGGAGTGTGGTGAGTGAGGTGAGTGGGGTGAGTGTAAGGGAGAGTAGGGTAAGTGTGGGGGAGTGTGGTGAGTGTGGTGAGTGTAGGGGAGTGTTGTGAGTGGGGTGAGTGGGGTGAGTGAGGTGAGTGTAGGGGAGTGTTGTGAGTGGGGTGAGTGGGGTGAGTGAGGTGAGTGTAGGGGAGTGTTGTGAGTGGGGTGAGTGGGGTGAGTGGGGTGAGTGGGGTGAGTGTAGGGGAGTGGGGTGAGTGGGTTGAGTGGGGGAGTGTAGTGAGTGGGGAAAGTGTGGGGGAGTGTTGTGAGTGGGGTGAGGGAGGTGAGTGGGGTGAGTGTGGTAAGTGTGTTGAGTGAGGTGAGTGGGGTAAGTGTGGTGAGTGGGGTGAGTGTAGGGCAGTGTTGTGAGTGGGGTGAAGGAGGTGAGTGGGGTGAGTGGGGTGAGTGTGGGGAGAGTGTTGTGAGTGTGGTAAGTGTGGTGAGGGAGGTGAGTGTGGGGGAGTGTGCTGAGTGAGGTGAGTGGGGGGAGTGTAGGGGAGTGAGGTGAGTGGGGTGAGTGTTGGGGAGTGTGGTGAGTGGCGTAAGTGTGGGGCAGTGTGGTGAGTGTGGTGAGTGGGGTGAGTTAGGTGAGTGGGGTGAGTGGGGTGAGTGTGGTGAGTGTGGGGGAGTGTGGTGAGTGTGGTGAGTGTGTGGTGAGTGTGGTGAGTGTGGTGAGTGTGGGGGAGTGGGTGGAGAGTGTGGTGAGTGTTGGCGAGTGTGGGGGAGTGTGTGGTGAGTGTGGTGAGTGTTGGGGAGTGTGTGGAGAGTGTGGGGTGACTGTGGATAAGGAGACGATAAGAAGTGGACTAAGAAAAAGCGGAAGTTGATGATGAATGTGATTGTCCTATAATGGAATGTGGCAGAACTAACAATGTTTGGCGATGTTAGCTTTGTTTCTATCTAATGATAGCGGGACGATGAGGCTAACGTCTGGTCAGGCAAAACACAATGACCAGAGAATGTTAGCCAGGGTCAGGAGAAATATACTGACCAAGACCCTCACCTGACGGGACGATGAGGCTGACGTCTGGTCAGGCAAAACACATTGACCAGACAATGTTAGCCAGGGTCAGGAGAAATATACTGACCAAGACCCACATCTGATCTCCTCGTTGGTCGTCCTGGAATCAGGCTATTGTCGAGAACAACAGTCTGGCTAACAAGGTAAGGTTTCGACGTGATCCCCGTAGTAGTGAGTGACACGCATGTGTAGCCAAGAATAGCACAACCGCCTGGAAGGTCCCGGTCCACCTTTATCAGTACGCTAGGTATGCGAGGAAAGCTACTGCAACCCGCCAGTTAACGTCCGGTTCAGTGCGCCAAAAAAGTAACCTACTCATTATGGGCGTTCGCAAACAACAACAACAACAGCAACAACAACAACAACAACAACAACAACAACATCTAATGATGTGGATATGTATGTTGCTGTTGTTAACATTGCTCAGTTGTTTCTCTGATGACTGTCATGTTTGACTATTATTATACATGAGATGTTCATCATCATTATTATCACGTACCACACCGTGGGAAGTTGACGACCATGTATCTCCATTTCCTCATATCGCGTGTGACGTTTTTAGTCCCACCCCCCCCCCCACCCCCGTTGACATTCCTTCAAGCTGTCCAATATTTTCTCGCTTTGCCTTCCTCTGTCCGTCTTCCCTAGGACTCTGCCAGTTGTCACCTTGTGTTCCAACCGGTCTCTTCTCATGTCTATCCAGTGATAGGCTTTTGTTGCACAAGATTTCTCTCATACTCCGGAAGCTTTATTTCCAATAGCATCTGCTTTCAGAACTGATGTGGGTGCCCAAGAATTCCTTAAAGCATTTGCTATCAGAACTGATGTGGGTGCCCAAGTATTCCTTAAAGCATTTGCTATCAGAACTGATGTGGGTGCCCAAGTATTCCTTAAAGCATTTGCTATCAGAACTGATGTGGGTTCCCAAGTATTTCCAATAGCATCTGCCATCAGAACTGATGTGGGTGCCCAAGTATTTCCAATAGCATCTGCCATCAGAACTGATGTGGGTGCCCAAGTATTTCCAATAGCATCTGCCATCAGAACTGATGTGGGTGCCCAAGTATTCAAAAGTGTACTTGTTTTACTTCTGTCCCGTTCACTTTCCTACAACATTTTGAAGATTTGGGCCGCTTATTTACCACCATTACTTCTGATATTTTGTGTTAAACTGGGACCTTTTAATAGCTAGCAAATTGACCAGTTCTTGTTAAGTCTGACTCGTTCTGCTCTATCAGCTGAAACACTACTTTAGATAAGTCTGACTCGTTCTGCGCTATCAGCTGAAATACTACTTTAGATAAGTCTGACTCGTTTTGCGCTATCAGCTGAAATACTACTTTAGATAAGTCTGACTCGTTTTGCGCTATCAGCTGAAATACTACTTTAGATAAGTCTGACTCGTTTTGCGCTATCAGCTGAAATACTACTTTAGATAAGTCTGACTCGTTTTGCGCTATCAGCTGAAACACTACTTTAGATAAGTCTGACTCGTTCTGCGCTATCAGCTGAAATACTACTTTAGATAAGTCTGACTCGTTCTGCGCTATCAGCTGAAATACTACTTTAGATAAGTCTGACTCGTTCTGCGCTATCAGCTGAAATACTACTTTAGATAAACATGTAACACAATTCAACATGGTAGCTGACCTATATTATTTAACGTAAGCGAATTCAAATTTACACTTGCAAACAAAGAACAGAGAAAAACAAGATCTTTCTAAAAGGAAAGGTTAAATTGGTTCCAGCTATAGCAGTCAGGGATGAAGTGTTAGAGACGTCACTGTACCAGGTCGCCGTTGTTCTATGAGATGGGGTGACTAGTTCTTTTCCTCGCCGTCTTGCTTTCCATAACTTTAATAGTGCGGAAGATTTCTTGCATCACGAAATGAACATACAGGCTGGGTACTGCTGTCATGTCTAACAGATAGAAGTGCCCGTTGACATGGCTTTGAAGAGACGAACCACGTAGACGTTCAGTGTGTGTCCTACTTGTTTCAGTTCTATCAGCGTTTCGAGTTGGGACATTAAAATAAATATCTCTCACAAGAATATCCAAGACATGATCAGAAAACCTTACAAGTCCCGGAGCTGATCAACCAGATGATGATGGTGGTCATGATGTTATGTCAAATAATAGAAAAAAATACCCAATGAAAGCAGTTAGAAAACGTTAATAGTATGTATATATATATGCATTTGTTGGTTCATGTGTGTGTATGTGCACATGTGTGTGTGTTCATGTATGTGTGTGTATGCATGTGTTTGTGTGTGCATGTGTGTGTTAATGTATGATTATGTGTGTGAGTTTACCCCGCTCCCCTTCCCATTCTCTCCTCTCTCTTTCTCCCCCCCCCCCCCCCCATACAATTACTGGCTTAATAAGTTAAGCGTATCTCAGTTCCAGGGTACATTTCATTCACGAGACATCGCCACCAGCTACACACATCATTGGATGTTGTTTTAAACAAGCTGAACAAAGTTCGTCGAGAATAAATGATGTGACACCGGTTATAGCACTACGGCCATGAGGGGCCAGTTCAACCTTACGAGGTTCATGCAGGAAACAAGACATACATTTACAGACACAGGCAGGCGTCAAGAGTGAAGCACTCAGCTGGAGTAACTTAGAATAACAACAACAATAAAAACAATAACAACAAAATTAACAACAAATGAAATTTACAAGAACTTTGTCTATTTTTACTGTCCAACACACACACACACCCACACATAGTGAGAGAGAGAGAGAGAGAGAGAGAAGAGAGAGAGGAGAGAGAATAAGATGAAAAGCAGAATTAAACAAACGTATGTACTTCATCATGTTAGTGAAATCAAAGACAGAAACTCTCTCACATAAAGAAAACCTACAGAGAGTATAAAAGACATACCCCACAAGCTTCCCTTAAAACACCAGAAATACAGGCACACTTAATAGAGGATACAATCAAAGTTCAGATCCAAGTACTCTCATGCGAGCAGCTCAAAGAACTATTGATGCCTATCCCGATGAATGGATACATGGATATACTGATGGATCTGCGTTTAAAGCCACCATCATAGCAGGTTATTGGGGATATCCGGACAGATCCTCAGATCAACTGTTGTGGCAGAGTCTGGGTTTCGCTGAGTAGTTAATTATATAAAATGTTACAACATGTATCCACACCACGACACGACAACACACAGTAAATTACACGGTAAAAAGGCGAAAGGTGAATCCTGCACCCGTTTTTGTTTTCCGTCATTTAGATTGTGCGACAAATGTCTGTTGTTGTTCATTGTCCTTTAGTGTTAAAACTGTTTCTCAAGAATCAAACCTTCCATTCATTTCTCGTTTATTAACGTCTTTGTCAAAACTATCTAGCTCTTTCTTTGTTCCTAGCTTTCTGTGGGTACTTGAAGATGAACTGTCTTAGTGTTGGACCTAGCGTGAGAATGAACGTTGACTTGTGCCCAAGTCGTGAATTACTCTCTTCCCTGGGTTTGAAATACAACTGTATAGACTACCCCGTCTAGTCATCTTAGAGACATATTTATACAGCTTCATTGTGCCATTTCTGAACGTTGCGAATTTGACTTGTGTAATATACAGATCAAAGGTTAGGCTTAGCCCTTGAATAATATGACAAGTTATTGAAGTGACTTGGGCAAGGACATTTCTCGTGCATTGTGAAACATTTGGTGTAGAACTCAGTGAGCGTTTTCCATTTCTCGTTAGAACACGATAAATGTTTTTATTTCTGTTTTCCAATCAGTAAAATTACCAATCAGTTACTGTAGAGATTGGAACAAAATATTTAGCCGAAGTGAAGTTTTCTGGATATAAATTAAACTTAAAATCATTTCGTGATACAAATGATAGTTTGATAGTTTGCCCATCACAAGTGATGAAGACCACTCTCTTTGTTCAACCGTGTGGACAGTCGTATCTCTTGCTGTGTCCGCTGAAATGGGTGACTTGCGCGGAGATTTGGATTAAAGTGAGGAAGAAACTGCGCCTTTTGTCAACCTCACTCACAGAGCCTAAGCTACCTTTTGCCAGTGGCAAGACATTCATCGAGACGACTGGAGATAGCATAGGATGCAGATTTTGCCTCAGGGTTACCACCGAAGCCTTTCCGTAAACATGTAACCCGCAGGGTAGAAAGGTGGGAAGGCATCTTACGCAGTTTGTCGTGCCTTTTCGATAACCACAAGAGGTCGTGTGGACAACACTCAGCGTGTGAGTGAGTCTGGCATCTCTCCCCAGCTGTATTCAGTTCATCATAGTAGCATCTAAAATTCCCACACGCCATATTCGTGAAGGTGAACCGGCAGAACTAACCCGTGAGATACGACACAGGTATAACTAGTTTAAGCGTAGCGCCATTCAACCGGCGTCCAGACCAGGATAAACGAATGGAAGAAATCACCAAAAAAAAAAAAAAAGAACAAAATAACAAGTCCAGACGGAAAACAACTCCACGTATCCGTGAACACAAGTGTAAGTCGTCGACTAGTGTGAATTCCAGGCAAATCCGTGGTCTGGCGGCATCCATAATGATCCAAAACAGTAGAGAAATGTAGACTCGCAGCCAGTTACGGCGCCATCTTTGCCAGATACAAATGAAAAACTGTTAAATTAACATAATGTCATGACGTTAAACATTTCGGATACATATTTCCAGCATCCTCAGTTGTGTGGTTGAGGAGTTACAATTGATTTTAAAGGGACACATGTTCCGATTTGGCAAATATAAACATTGTCAGATCAATGAGATGATCACCTATGAGAGCGTGCACATCGTTTCAACATACAATAGTTCTAGGAACAGTCAATGTCCGCTCATTAGATCAACATACAGAAGTTTTAGGAACAGTCAATGTCCACACATTAGATCAACATAGAGGAGTTCTAGGAACAGTCAATGTCCGCTCATTAGATCAACATACAGAAGTTTTAGGAACAGTCAATGTCCACACATTAGATCAACATAGAGGAGTTCTAGGAACAGTCAATGTCCGCTCATTAGATCAACATACAGAAGTTTTAGGAACAGTCAATGTCCGCTCATTAGATCAACATAGAGGAGTTCTAGGAACAGTCAATGTCCGCTCATTAGATCAACATACAGAAGTTCTAGGAACAGTCAATGTCCACACATTAGATCAACATACAGAAGTTCTAGGAACAGTCAATGTACACACATTCGAGTTATCAGTTTTAGTTTCGCCACAGCTAGCGCCATCACCGTTAACTACCAGAGATGAAGCGCCATCACCGTTAACTACCAGAGATGAATCGTCATCACCGTTAACTACCAGAGATGAATCGTCATCACCGTTAACTACCAGAGATGAAGCGCCATCACCGTTAACTACCAGAGATGAAGGTCAGTGTTTTATTTTAATGTATTTTTCTTCAATTCTGTCACCTAATTGATTCTATGCCCTGGTAGTGGCGGGTGCAATTCTTACTTTCAATTATATTTGCTTTTTGCTTGTCTTTTTGCTGAGACCTTCGTCAATGACTGACTCAGCAGTCAGCTACCATCAAGCATGATGGCTTCTTTCAGGGCAGTAGCAAACTCCCTCCACTTCGTTCTGCTTAACACATTTTCGTTCATAACTTTTCGTCGCTCTGGCTTCAAATCATATTGGAAATCAAGTGATATGCTATCAAAATGATATGTTGTCACAATATACTCTATACGATATCTGGCTGACGGATATATTATATTCTATACGATATCTAGCTGACTGGTATATTACATTCTATACGATATCTAGCTGACTGGTATCATATTAAACTCTATACGATATCTAGCTGACTGATATAATATTATATTCTATACGATATCTAGCTTACTGGTATAATATTATATTCTATACGATATCTAGCTGACTGGTATAATATTATATTCTATACGATATCTAGCTGACTGGTATAATATTATACTCTATACGATACCTGGCTGACTGGTATAATATTATATTCTATACGATATCTAGCTGACTGGTATAATATTATATTCTATACGATATCTAGCTGACTGGTATAATATTATATTCTATACGATATCTAGCTGACTGGTATAATATTATACTCTATACGATACCTGGCTGACTGAAATGGAACTGGTCCCCTCGCTTCATAAACAAGATGTAGCTGTGCACAACCAAATCCTAACACTTCATCCCCGTCAGCATTGTCTGCTTTGGGACTTTAACTACGTTTATTTACATATAACATCTCCATTACTTTCATTCTATACTGTTTGTGCATGCAAGAGGATATAAATGTCCTGAACATTTGAAGATATCTCCAAGTGGCATGCGGAAACTCGACTCTGGCTTGACCAGATCTCGATAGCATGTAATTCACGAGTATGACATTGACGCCAGTACAATACACTCTAATATCGCCCGAGTGCTACCAATGTCCGAAACTCGGAGAAAAGAATAGTTGCACTGTAACTTGGCCAAGCATGTCGTAAGTGCAACGGAGGAGGATTCAACATGGGACTGGCCACGCCATCGTGTGGACACTTTAAGCCACACAAACCGTCAACAGATGGGTAGCTAGATCATCGTTTGATTGGCTAGCGCTTGTTGAAGACCATAGATCCACAGGGAGTTCAAACAGTTGGGATTGATTGATTGATTGATTGAATCTGGTCTACACATTCTTTGGCTGGCTTTGGAATGTGCACCTGTAAATGGTGGGCATTACAGAACTGAGTGCATGTGGCTGCAAACTGAGGATGCACAAAGTAAGTTGACTTCAATTGGAAAGCCCACACCGCACAGAACACACATGCCATACAGGATACACATAACATACAGGACACACATAACACACATAACATACAGGACACACATAACACACAGGACATACAAGACACACATAACACACAGGACACACATAACACACAGGACATACAGGACACACATAACATACATGACACACATAACACACAGGACATACAGGACACACATCACATACAGGACATATAGGACACACAGGACACACAGAACACACAGGAAATACAGGACACACATCACATACAGGACATACAGGACACACAGGACACACAGAACACACAGAACATACAGGACATACAGGACACACATGGCATACATGACACACAGGACATACAGGACATACAGGACACACATGACACACATGGCATACAGGACACACAGGACATAAGGACACACAGGAAATACAGGACACACAGGACACATAAGACACTCAGGACATACATGACACAGGACATACAGGGCACACAGAATACACATGACACTAACAGAACACACAGGATACACACAGGACACACACAACACACGGAGCACACATGACACACACATAACACACATAGAACACACAGGACACACACATGACACACATAACACACACAGAACACACAGGACACACATAACACACACAGAACACACAGGACACACACATGACACACAGAACACACAGGACACACAGAACACACACAGAACACACAGAAAACACACAGAAGAGACATACAGAGGGTACCTACCTTGAACTCCTGTATTTGAGCCTGGTTGAACATTGCGAAGACATTTGAGGTATACCTCTGGGTTCTTGTTCTTTGTTTCTTCTTTGTTCGTGTGCTGGACATTGTGTCTGGGTGAGACAATATCAAGTCAGGGTAACAATGGCACACTGGGGAACAGAACTCATTACATTCTAAATCTCTTTGTTTGTCTATCGCTGTATATGTCTCCCTTTGTTCCTGTATGCTTTTATTACTAGGTACTGTTTATCACTGTGTATGCTTGTCTATCTAAATTTATGTATGCCCATCTGTCCGTCTGTATGCCAGTCTGTCCGCACGTCTGTATGACTGTCTGTCTGCACGTCTGTATGACTGTCTGTCTGCCCTTCTGTGCGCCTGCCTGTCCGTCTCTATGCTCGTCTGTCTGTATGGCTGTCTGTCTGTCCGTCTATATACTGGTCTATCTTTGTTCCTGTCTGTCTATCGTACATCTAATACATATCCCACCATCCTGATCCATCTCTACCACCCGCCTGATCCACTTCTTACCCTCCTGATCCATCTCTACCACCCGCCTGATCTACTTCCCACACTCCTGATCCATCTCTACCACCCGCCTGATCCACTTTCCACTAGCCTGATCCATCTCTACCACCCGCCTGATCCACTTCCCACCCTCCTGATCCACTTCACACACTCCTGATTCACTTCACACACTCCTGATCCATCTCTACCACCCGCCTAATCCACTTCACACCTTCCTGATCCACTTCCCACACGCCTGATCCACTTCCCACCCTCCTGATCCACTTCCAACCCTCCTGATCCACTTCCCACCCGCCTGATCCACTTCCCACCCTTCTGATCCACTTCCCACACTCCTGATCCATCTCTACCACCCGCCTGATCCACTTCCCACCCGCCTGATCCACTTCCCACCCGCCTGATCCACTTCCCACCCGCCTGATCCACTTACCACCCGCCTGATCCACTTCCCACCCGCCTGCTCCACTTTCCACCCTCCTGATCCATCTCTAACACCCGCCTGATTCACTTCCCACCCACCTGATTCACTTCCCACCCGCCTGATGCACTTCACCCCCCGCCTGATCCACTTCCCACCCGCCTGATGCACTCCCCCCCCCCCCCGCCTGATCCACTTCCAACCCGCCTGATGCACTCTCCCCCCCCCCCGCCTGATCCACTTCCCACCCGCCTGATAAACTTTCCACCCGCCTGATCCACTTCCCACCCGACAGCCTGATAAAACTGCGTGAAGCCAGTTTGAATGTAGTTCTCTCCTTGTTGTGTTCCTGCCTATTGTTTACGTGTGCTGTCTTGGCGCATAGTTATATTCGCTACTCACGTAAACATGTTTTCTCGCTTCTCATGTATTGGATAGAATGACTCACGCCTAGTTTGGTGTCTTTGGCATTTATTTCAACCCAAAACCAGCTAAGGAGTAGCTATCATTTCCACAAGATATTGACACCGACGATAGTTACAAGCACAGAACTAAACTACATTGATGAGAACAGACGAGAACCCTCAAGTATTGGGCAAGACTACAATACATGACGTAGACTCATTCTTGTATCTCGCTAGCGATATAGACCACGTATGGGGCACATATAGAGATATCACATTAAGAATAGCAAAGACAAGAAAGGTTTTGATTGATTCAGTTTATGGAAGTCTAAAGAAATTACGCCCACAACAAAGAATCAAACGCACACGCCTAATGTCAAGGCCGTACTATTGTATGACCTGACCCGGGGACCGAAGGAGACTGCAAGGAAAACGGTTTCAGATTTCGTCAATAGGCGCCTGCGCCGAATAGAGGGATTACTCTCTTTCGTCTTCTATCACCCAGGGACCCATAGGCCATAAACCAGCCCTCGCCAAGCCTTCTATCACTCAGGGACCCATAGGCCATCAACCAGCCCTCGCCAAGCCTTCTATCACTCAGGGACCCATAGGCCATCAACCAGCCCTCGCCAAGCCTTCTATCACTCAGGGACCCATAGGCCATCAACCAACCCTCGCCAAGCCTTCTATCACTCAGGGACCCATAGGCCCTCAACCAGCCCTCGCCAAGCCTTCTATCACCCAGGGACCCATAGACCATCAACCAACCCTCACCAAGCCTACTATCACCCAGGGACCCATAGACCATCAACCAACCCTCGCCAAGCCTTCTATCACCCAGGGACCCATAGACCATCAACCAACCCTCACCAAGCCTACTATCACTCAAGGACCCATAGACCATCAACCAACCCTCGCCAAGCCTTCTATCACCCAGGGACCCATAGACCATCAACCAACCCTCACCAAGCAGCTCTGTCCTGTGCAATCTTTTCAACTTCCTTTTAGCTTTCTCCTGTTTTCTTTACTTCCGCCACCAGGTCTCGTCTCCATGTATTCCTTGGTCTGCCTATGCCTCTCCTTCCCTGGGGGTTCCATGACAGAGACTGCCTGGTGATACTGGCCTGGGGCTTTCTTAATGTATGACCCATCCATCTCCACTTTCTTCCTAAGATTTCCTGTTCCAATTTACCCTGTCACGCTCTCTCCCACAGTCTGTCGTTTGTAATTTTGTCAAACCATTTTATACAAAGTATCTTTCTCAGGCATCTGTTGACAAAACCCTGCACTCTCCTGTCATTGTCTTTGGTCATCCTCCAGCCATCTGTTGACAAAACCCTGCACCCTCCTGTCATTGCCTTTGGTCATCCTCCAGGTTTCCATACAGCAGTACTGGCTTCACATTTGAATGTAAAATCCTTATTTTTGTCTTCCTCCTTATTTCCTTGGAGTTCTATGTAGGTTTCTACATTCCGAATGCACCTCTTGCTTTTTGTATCCTTGTTTTTATTTCCTCGTTTGTCCTTCCTTCCGTGTTGATGATACTTTTTAGGCCTCTACCTCTTCCAGTGACTTCCCTCATAGCCAAATTGGTTCTGTGTTTGCTGCATTGACCCAAATTATTGTTGTCTCTTCCTCATGGATCTTCAAACCGACTAGAGATTGTTTCTGCTGTTATCCATTCTTTATGCTTCCGTTTCTTCATTCCTAGCACTTCCTCGCATGCTGTTTTCCATTTAATTTGTATTTGTTCCCATTTATCCTCAATGCCGGTCCCATCATCTAGCTGCTCCAGTGCTTGATAGTTATTCCTGAGTGTTTACGGAACTCGTTTTTCTTAACATCTTCTTTCAGTATCGCAGTACCGTGGCATTCTGTACCGTGGCATGCTGTACCGTGGCATGCTGTACCATGGCATGCTGTACCATGGCATGCTGTACTGTGGCCTGCTGACTTGCATTGTTCTGTTTTTCTTTAACAATCACTAAATAGTGGTCTGAGGCTACACCTGCCTTCCTGTAGACCCCGACATCTAATAATGAACATCTAAATTTGAAGTTTACCCAGATTTGGTCAATCTGATTCTTGGTTTTCTGGTTTGAGGATAGCCATATTGCCTTGTGAATGGTTCTGTGTGCAAACATACTTCCTCCAATGACCAATTTGTTTCCTGCACAAAAATCTGCAAACCGCTCTCCGTTTTTGTTTAGGGCTCCTAGTTCCTCCCTCCCCATGATCTCCTCATATCCCATGGGTTGTCATGTACGTTTTTTGCGTTGATGTCTCTCATTAGTATGGTAATGTTGTGACAGTTCCAGCTGGAGCATGGGCGTTTACGGCAGGGGAGATTGGGCTGGCGACAAAGAAACGGTGGGCTAGGAACACGTTAGGTGGAAGACTTTGCCTGGTACAGGGGTAGGTGTCGGAGCTGGCTACTCTGGCGTCAGACTTGACAGGGATAAGGGTTGTTGGCAGTCTGATATTTCCACGACAGGCTACCACATTTGGAGGGATGGTGACTCGTGGATAGAAAGCCAATGGCATTTTAAATGGGACAGTTCCAAATTGGAGTGATGGCTAAATCAGACAACCCACAGAAGCCCATTGGACAGCCATGTTGTTGCTTAAGACTATAAAAAACTCTGCGGAGATAAACTCGGCAGACTGGCAGGAAGACTGAGAGTGAGTCTGGAAGTGAGAGAGTTTGCAGGGGGATTGTACCATCATACACCTTGAGTTTGGCCAATCGTGCTCAATAGGTGCTTATGATGGACATCCTGTGACCAGTACACTATCTTATTGTGTGTGAACGTACAATTCGCTTGAGTACCAAAATTAATTGGGTGTGAGTGGGTGCAGATCGACTGAGTAAGTGATTTGATCCTATGTGAATGACTTAACTTAACTTAACTTAACATCTTTATACTGGTTTAGAAGACCCTGCAGAGTCTGTATACAACCAGTTACATTTACATCACCTTGCTCTAAAATCTATGCGCATCCAGTTTATTCTTAAATGCATTAACTGTCCCTGCCTCCACTACCTCCCCTGGCAATGCATTCCAAGCAGACACCACTCTCTGACTAAAAAAATATTTCCTAATATCTAACCTGGACCTCTCTTTAATCAGCTTGTAGCTATGCCCTCGTGTTATTGTAGGTGGCTGTATTTTAAAAAACTTGTTATAGTCTAATTTATCGATTCCTCTGATCATCTTATAAACCTGTATTAAGTCACCACGAATTCTTCTCTCTTCGAGACACTGTAGGCCGGTTTTTCTGAGTCGTTCCTCATAACTGTAATTCTGGAATCCCACTATCATCTTTGTCGCTCTTTTTTGTATTCTTTCTAGCATGTTTATGTCCCCTCTATGATAAGGACTCCACACCTGTACACAGTACTCCAATCTAGGTCTAACTAAAGCTTTATACAGTTTGACGATCACTTCCTTGCTTTTATGTTTAATATTTCTTTTTATCATACCTAACATTGCATTTGCCTTTTTCACTGCTACCTTAACTTGCTCACTCACCTTTCCTGTATGATCTATTATAACCCCTAGGTCCCTTTCCTTATCTATCTTTCTAATATTGTTTTCTCCCATTCTGTAATTATGTTCCATATTGGATCTACCCATGTGGATGACTGTACATTTATCTACATTAAACTCCATTTGCCAGCTTACAGACCATTCTCGAATTTTATCTAAATCCGACATCAATATATCCACTTCCACTTTAGATGAGACACTACTGCATAGTTTTGTGTCATCAGCAAATTTTGCAATCATGGATCTCATATCAATGTCCAAATCATTTATATATATCAAGAACAAAATTGGTCCCAAAACCGAGCCCTGTGGCACACCACTTTTCACTTCACTCCACTCAGAGTACTCCTTATTTATGCCCACCCTCTGCCTTCTTCCCGTTAACCAATTTTCAATCCATTTGGCAACTTCGCCACCTATTCCATGTGATTTTAACTTTCGAAATAATCTTTGATGAGGTACTCTATCAAAGGCCTTTGCAAAGTCTAGATAAATAACATCCACTGGCTCCCCTTTATCTATGATTTTAGTAACCTCCTCCATGAATTCTAAGAGATTTGTTAAGCATGATCTCCCTCTAGTAAACCCATGCTGACTATTTCTAATTAGATTAAATTTGTCTAAATGCATTACAATGTTTTCTTTGATTATTGACTCTAACAATTTACAGACTATGCTCGTTAAACTCACCGGTCTATAATTTGCCGGATCTGATTTTTTGCCTTTTTTGAATAAGGGGATCACTCCTGCATCTTTCCAATCCCGTGGAACAATCCCTTTTGTAAGTGATTGAGAACATAATATAGCCAATGGTTTTGCTAGTTGGTTTCTAATTTCATACAGCAATTTTGGGTGAATACCATCTTGACCTGGACATTTATTCACTTTCAACCCCTCCAATTTTTTAAAAACCATTTCCTCTGTAATACAGATTGATCTTAATCCCGCTGTATCGACATATCGACTGAGTAAATGATTTGATCATATGTGAGTGCACAGATTGACTGAGTAAGTGTTTCGATCATATGTGAGTGCACAGATTGACTGAGTAAGTGTTTTTATCATATGTGAGTGCACAGATTGACTGAGTATATGTGAACTGAATACGTGATCTGATCATGTACGAGCGTACAGATTCGTCTGAGTACATAATCTGATCGTGAGGACGAGGTGTGTTGAGGGGGCAGAAGCAGGGGGTCGAGTTAACTGGAGCCATTAAGCTGTGGCTAGAATAATTCTTGAAGTTTTGTTGTTGCAAACTCTGGGTACCAAAGTTCTTGAAGGAAACATCAAAAGCTAATGCTTACAATCTCCTAAGTAGTTAAATATATATATGGGTCTCAGAATGGGTCTCAGAGACACTGCCACGTGCGATTGTGGAGCACCCAAGCAAACACCAGAACATATTCTGAAAGAATGCCCTACCTATGCAGACCAAAGAGAGGTAGTCTGGCCTGGGGAAGCGACCATGCTCAAAAAGCTGTGAGGGGGGGGGGGGGGGGTGGGGGCGCGAAGACGCAGTCTCCTTCGTGAACCTGACCGGACTAGAAGCCTAGCATCAGTTGGTCGTGAACCTGACCGGACTAGAAGCCTAGCATCAGTTGATCGTGAACCTGACCGGACTAGAAGCCTAGCATCAGTTGATCGTGAACCTGACCGGACTAGAAGCCTAGCATCAGTTGATCGTGAACCTCACCGGACTAGAAGCCTAGCATCAGTTGATCGTGAACCTGACCGGACTAGAAGCCTAGCATCAGTTGATCGTGAACCTGACCGGACTCGAAGCTTAGCATCAGTAGATCGTGAACCTGACCGGACTAGAATCCTAGCATCAGTTGATCGATGAAGAAGACAAAGCTGTAACCTGCTGTAGAAAAACTCTTTAACTGTTTTTTCCTTCTCATTTGTTTGGGCATATCCCAGAATTATATTTAGTTTAACCTTTTTGTTCTAAATGTAGCCATCAACAGTCGTGATCAGGCCGCTCTCCAGTCTATGAGTGCACTTTGGGTCTCTGCTGAGATCATTAGGGTCACTCCCTCTGTTTGGGGTGTGTTTTTTCTCTTCCTCATGTCCTGAGTATATCACAGTCTTCCCTGTTGCCAGTAGGACCTTTCCTGACTGAGTCTATCTAGTCTCACTCAGCCCATGGATACTAATGCCACATCGCTCCCTCTCTTTTACAATCTCCGCTGTCTTCCCCTCCTCCCACATGGTTCTAACATTCCAAGTGCCGAGTCTGGATGGCCTCCTTGTTCAGAGAAAGATTGTCAAGTCAGTAGCCCTTGATCGAGTTAGTGATCGAGTTGGTAATGTGAAGATTGTCAAGTCAGTAGCCCTTGATCGAGTTAGTGATGGAGTTGGTAATGTGAAGATTGTCAAGTCAGTAGCCCTTGATCGAGTTAGTGATCGAGTTCGTAATGTGAAGATTGTCAAGCCAGTAGCCCTTGATCGAGTTAGTGATCAAACTAGTGATCGAGTTGGTAATGTGAAGATTGTCAAGCCAGTAGCCCTTGATCGAGCTAGTGATCGAGTTGGTAATCGTTTGTAAACATTTTCTCTCAATACAGTCTGTCCGGACTGTCACAAGTTTATTATCAGCTGATGTTCTCCATCTATCAATCTTGTCTTCAGACTTACATCCACCGTGTATCCTTCTGTGTTTGCCGGCTTTCTTTGATGAAAGCAAGTTGATGTGGCCACATCTGGCAGAGTTTTAACGATTTGATCAAACTTACGGTTTTCAACTTTTCATCCATTGGTGTTAATACCTCCATTTTAGAAGTTAAGTCCCCTACACATTGAATCGTATATCTACAAGTTCTAGTATTTGTAACGAAACCATTAACTGACATGGGGTGTTCACGAAATAAGTGGGCATGCAGACATATTTGTGTTTTCGGGAAGGATATTAAATAGACAAGAGGAAGTAGAGGATGTAGTAAAATACAAGTGCACCAAATACGTGTACCCTGGCGATAAATACTTAGATTAGCAGCAGCATCAGTACTGGTGGTAGTTGGTGTTGTGATAGAAACGTCATTACTAGTTGTAGCTGGTGTTGTGATAGAAACGTCATTTATATCAGAAAAGGATGAGAAAGTGATGTCAGAAATTGTAATGGTTATGGTTGTGGTTGGGTAGTACACGTGATTGACGTGTCGTCAGGAGAATTAGTTATAAGACTCGGTAGTGGCGGTCATCCATATGGTTTCTTTTGTAAAAATTGTCTAATGTAGTGATGAGCCAGATGGTTAAGGTAAGTTTTAATGTTGGGCCAGATGGTTAATGTAAGTCTAATGTAGTGACGGGCCAGATGGATAAGGTAAGTCTAATGTAGTGATGGACCAGATGGATAAGGTAAGTCTAATGTAGTGATGGACCAGATGGATAAGGTAAGTCTAATGTAGTGATGGACCAGATGGATAAGGTAAGTCTAATGTAGTGATGGACCAGATGGATAAGGTAAGGCGATGGTGCTTTGGGTGATGGTGCTTATGGCTATTGTAGCTCTGGCGGGGATGTGTGAGACCTCTCCATCCGTCAATAAACATCTGCTAACCATGCACATCACCGCAGACAAGCCACACAACAACCGAGTAATGTTAGTATAGTGAAGTGTCAGGCAGAGGAAATGACAAGATGTCTGCTATCAGGCAGGGGAAATGACAAGAATGTCTGATATCAGGTAGGGGAAATTACAAGAATGTCTGATATCAGGCAGGGGAAATGACAAGAATGTCTGATATCAGGTAGGGGAAATTACAAGAATGTCTGATAGCAGACATTCTTGTCATTTCCCCTGCCTGATATCAGGCAGAGGATATGACAAGAATGTCTGGTATCAGGCAGGCATTGGAACAACCGGAGTTTTTAACCGACCATTTCAGAATTGTAGACCATGTGTTCTGTTTTTTTATTTTGTGTGTGTATATTGAATTGTTTTCTGGCAGTTTATCCAAGTGATGCATGTTTCCTTTTCGTTACGTGGTCAACAAATCCACAAAGGGCCACTTACATCAAGTAGTCCTGCCAGCAAGGGCAACACTTTGTGTAGTTTATCTCAACTGTAGTAAAACCCCAGAGTTACGCTTATTCGCTTGGACGAATCCGTAAAGACACAAGGAGACTTTGAAGGTAGTAAGTTGCTGTTAACTTACCTCGTTTGCCTCTTCTCACAAAGTTGGGTACGGAAGAAATATACAACGTTCACAGAGCTGGCACTCCCAGAAGAAAATGGCGACTCCTGAAAAGTTTGTGTGAGTAATGATGCTGTTAATCTGTGTACGGCGGAACACCTAGCTCCCTTCTGGTATCTTCTGACCTGTTTGTGAGCGCTCCTTGTTCCAAGAGTTGGCGGCATGCATGACCTTTCTTCTATCATACAGCCCAGGAGTGTATCCTGTACGTGCACGGAGTTAAAAATAGAAGCGCGTGAGAGTATGCCTGGCTGTTTCTCACTACTTCTGGTTCGCCAACATTCTGTAACCGTGCTCTCAAGAGAATTAATTTCTACTGAAATTAAAGCATTTGAAATGGTTTTAAACAGACGAATGTCAAGGCCTAACGAAGAGTGAAACACTTCTGTCTAGTATGTCGCCACATCGCTTGAGAGTACTATTTTCCCACACACGCGTAAGAGGGAGATAATCAATTTTCTTTAGCGAGTTGTATTTGTCTTGGTCAGTTTGAGGCCACGCTTAAGTAGAATCGGATTAGGTATATCGATCACTGTCTCGCGAGAATCACCCAGACCAGGATCACCTAATTGTACTGACTGATGATTTGGCTACATCCGGTTTGTGGATTTGTCGATCAGTTGCTGACTTCAAACAGGAAGGAACAAAGAAGATGATACACAGAAACCCTCACAGCAGAAGATATATATCAGGATATGAATGAGCGGTGCAAATGTTCACTGCAAACCTTGTCTCACTCCCAGTCCAGTCGCAGCATAGGGCCACAACCACACTCCTTTAGGAAGCCTGCGCCAAAACCCTTTTCGTGCATCCGGAGTGGATGTCTCTATAGGAATTTGTTTTACACGACAGGTTGCTAGCCCTATGAACAACTCTCTTTAGTCACGTTCTTTGACATGAATAGAGATGCTGTGGTACAACTCTCTTTAGTCACGTTCTTCGACATGAATAGAGATGCTGTGGTACAACTCTCTTTAGTCACGTTCTTCGACATGAATAGAGATGCTGTGGTACAACTCTCTTTAGTCACGTTCTTCGACATGAATAGAGATGCTGTGGTACAACTCTCTTTAGTCACGTTCTTCGACATGAATAGAGATGCTGTGGTACAACTCTCTTTAGTCACGTTCTTCGACATGAATAGAGATGCTGTGGTACAACTCTCTTTAGTCACGTTCTTCGACATGAATAGAGATGCTGTGGTACAACTCTCTTTAGTCACGTTCTTCGATATGAATAGAGATGCTGTGGTACAACTCTCTTTAGTCACGTTCTTCGACATGAATAGAGATGCTGTGGTACAACTCTCTTTAGTCACGTTCTTCGACATGAATAGAGATGCTGTGGTACAACTCTCTTTAGTCACGTTCTTCGACATGAATAGAGATGCTGTGGTACAACTCTCTTTAGTCACGTTTTTCGACATGAATAGAGATGCTGTGGTACAACTCTCTTTAGTCACGTTCTTCGACATGAATAGAGATGCTGTGGTACAACTCTCTTTAGTCACGTTCTTCGACATGAATAGAGATGCTGTGGTACAACTCTCTTTAGTCACGTTCTTCGACATGAATAGAGATGCTGTGGTACAACTCTCTTTAGTCACGTTCTTCGATATGAATAGAGATGCTGTGGTACAACTCTCTTTAGTCACGTTCTTCGACATGAATAGAGATGCTGTGGTACAACTCTCTTTAGTCACGTTCTTCGACATGAATAGAGATGCTGTGGTACAACTCTCTTTAGTCACGTTCTTCGACATGAATAGAGATGCTGTGGTACAACTCTCTTTAGTCACGTTCTTCGACATGAATAGAGATGCTGTGGTACAACTCTCTTTAGTCACGTTCTTCGACATGAATAGAGATGCTGTGGTACAATTCTCTTCTCCCCAATAAGACACCTCCTCCTCCCCCTTCCCCACAACACAAACAAAAACAACAATAATCTACAATTGTATACGTGACACTGGATGTGAGAACAATCGTTTTATGTCGAACAACTTTTGGATGAAAGATGTGAAATGTGCAGTCCCTAAACACGACACAATATTACTGGAACACAAGAAATATGCATCTTGTGGGTAGTGCTAAGTTTACTAGCTGAGATATGAAATATTTATAGAAAACGTCACTTAAAGATCCCCGTTAACTAACATAAAAAGGCAAGATTTGTCGTGAACGTTCTTAGACAACAGATAACGGAGAACATCAGACAAATAGAAGGATCAATGTTTAGGCTGGCATTACAGGAATACTGGGAAAATAACCAGTCAAACGAGCTGAAACGGTTTAAAGTCGTCAGGTCTTGGAGGGAACTGATGGCCAGTAATCTTAGGCATGCACCATACAATAAGGGAGATAAATTATCATTAAGTTCAGTACAATAGTCTCAAGGTAAATATTGTCACAAGTGACGTAGAATAGACTACAGTAAAACTGACACCAATAGCGATTGATAAAAATAATTAAACCTCAGGATTTTACACATATAAAGCAAGAAAACTTGACTGGTGTAAAGCAGGTACGGTCAGTGAACTTGTCTGCATTAATGTTTGAGGTGACATTTTGAAGATTTAATTAAGAGACATGAATATTTACCATTGAATGCTAGCCAAGACAAATATTATAATGGTTGTTTCCCCTGCACTGCGAAAATACATTTAGGTGTTGAAAGTAGACGGTTGTCAGAGATGGGGGAGGGACGGGGCCATACTGGACCGGCCCATTTGCTTTGGTAGCTAAAGACACAAACAAGGGCTGTGAGGATTTGAGCGACATAGGAAGTTTGGGACAAACCGTCACTGTGAAACTGACAGGGGTGACAAGATAGCCAGCGAAGTGAATAAGGTTGACTGGGAGGAACTTGACATATTGACACGAGTTTCAGGCGCAACAGTGGCTAGGACTACTAGCTGGTCAACAGTGGCTGGGACTACTAGCTGGTGAACAGAGGCTGGGACTACTAGCTGGTCAACACAGGCTAGGACTACTAGCTGGTGAACAGTGGCTAGGACTACTAGCTGGTCAACAGTGGCTGGGACTACTAGCTGGTCAACACAGGCTGGGACTACTAACTAGTCAACAGTGGCTGGGACTACTAGCTGGTCAACAGTGGCTGGGACTACTAGCTGGTCAACAGAGGCTAGGACTACTAGCTGGTCAACAGAGGCTGGGACTACTAGCTGGTCAACAGAGGCTGGGACTACTAGCTGGTCAACAGTGGCTGGGACTACTAGCTGGTGAACAGAGGCTGGGACTACTAGCTGGTCAACACAGGCTGGGACTACTAGCTGGTCAACAGAGGCTGGGACTACTAGCTGGTCAACAGTGGCTGGGACTACTAGCTGGTCAACACAGGCTGGGACTACTAGCTGCTCAACAGTGGCTGGGACTACTATCTGGTCAACAGTGGCTGGGACTACTAGCTGGTCAACAGTGGCTAGGACTACTAGCTGGTCAACAGTGGCTAGGACTACTAGCTGGTCAACAGTGGCTAGGACTACTAGCTGGTCAACACAGGCTGGGACTACTAGCTGGTTAACAGTGGCTAGGACTACTAGCTGGTCAACACAGGCTGGGAGTACTAGCTGGTCAACAGAGGCTGGGACTACTAGCTGGTCAACAGTGGCTGGGACTACTAGCTGGTCAACACAGGCTGGGACTACTAGCTGGTCAACAGTGGCTGGGACTACTAGCTGGTCAACAGAGGATGGGACTACTAGCTGGTCAACACAGGCTGGGACTACTAGCTGGTCAACAGATGCTGGGACTACTAGCTGGTCAACACAGGCTGGGACTACTAGCTGGTCAACACAGGCTGGGACTACTAGCTGGTGAACAGAGGCACGACAGTGGCTAGGACTACTAGCTGGTCAACAGTGGCTAGGACTACTAGCTGGTCAACAGTGGCTAGGACTACTAGCTGGTCAACAGAGGCTGGGACTACTAGCCGGTCAACAGAGGCTGGGACTACTAGCTGGTCAACAGTGGCTAGGACTACTAGCTGGTGAACAGAGGCTGGGACTACTAGCTGATCAACAGAGGCTGGGACTACTAGCTGGTCAACATAGGCTAGGACTACTAGCTGGTGACCAGTGGCTAGGACTACTAGCTGGTGACCAGTGGCTAGGACTACTAGCTGGTGACCAGTGGCTAGGACTACTAGCTGGTCAAGAGAGGCTAGGACTACTAGCTGGTCAACAGAGGCTAGGACTACTAGCTGGTCAACACAGGCTGGGACTACTAGCTGGTCAACAGTGGCTAGGACTACTAGCTGGTCAACAGAGGCTAGGACTACTAGCTGGTCAACAGAGGCTATGACTACTAGCTGGTCAACAGAGGCTAGGACTACTAGCTGGTCAAGAGTGGCTAGGACTACTAGCTGGTCAACAGAGGCTAGGACTACTAGCTGGTCAACACAGGCTGGGACTACTAGCTGGTCAACAGAGGCTAGGACTACTAGCTGGTCAACACAGGCTGGGACTACTAGCTGGTCAACAGAGGCTAGGACTACTAGCTGGTCAAGAGTGACTAGGACTACTAGCTGGTCAACACAGCCTGGGACTACTAGCTGGTCAACACAGGCTGGGACTACTAGCTGGTCAACAGAGGCTAGGACTACTAGCTGGTCAACACAGGCTGGGACTACTAGCTGGTCAACAGAGGCTAGGACTACTAGCTGGTCAAGAGTGGCTAGGACTACTAGCTGGTCAACAGAGGCTAGGACTACTAGCTGGTCAACAGTGGCTAGGACTACTAGCTGGTCAACACAGGCTGGGACTACTAGCTGGTCAACAGTGGCTAGAACTACTAGCTGGTCAACAGAGGCTAGGAATACTAGCTGGTCAACAGTGGCTAGGACTACTAGCTGGTCAACAGTGGCTGGGACTACTAGCTGGTCAACAGTGGCTAGGACTACTAGCTGGTCAACAGTGGCTAGGACTACTAGCTGGTCAACAGTGGCATGACAGAGGTACCAAGTGACAGTCGATCATTTTGGTTCGGGAGGAGTGAAAGACGGGATTTAAAAAAAATAGAAATGGGATAAAACCAAAAGCAAGAAAGTATGGCAGAGATGTACGAGATGTTAACCACTGTGCTTGTCACGGCCATTACACTACTGCTTGGTGGGGGAGACGGTGAGCCAACCTCAGCGATACGAGAAAGAAATCTGAAGGTTTGTCTGAACGATAAAGATGTTGCAAACCGCTCGGATACAATTCCGAAGAAAGTGGTCGGAAGGGCTTGCAAATGTAACAGATCCCTGGCGAGCATAGGTGGTGGGGCTGGCGACTTGTTCTCGGAGAGTGGCAAGAGTAGATGAGGGGGCAAGGTTAGGGCAAAAAAGGAGCACACAACCGTTGGGAATGTCGGGGAAGTAAATTGTAAACGGGAGTCAGATCCGGCAGTGTTTGCTGTCACGTTTGGGGTGACAAAGTGACACGTAGAGATTTGAGGGGGAGTGACCAAGGAAGATTGACAGCTGACTAGTCAACTGGTAAGGAACGCTCAACGGTCATTTTGGTTTAGGTAGGGCTGAAATGGGTCTATAAAAGGGAGCGAAGATTCGGGGGGAAGGGGGGGGGGGGCCAGAGACACAGCTTACATGAGTTTTTCCTGTCATACATCTAGAGCATTGAACTTTAGCTGACAGGTGTGAATGCTGGACTCGCTGTAGACGACACGAAAATCGGAGAACGTAACTGTAACCTTCGCAGTCGTTAGCACGGATGATCTGTTGAGGGTGAGAGATAAACTGAGGGCATAAACTCAGTGGCAGTTCAGCAAGCGTCAGTTCTTGAGGTGTTGCTGAGGTAGAGATCCAACCGATCGTACGCACGAGTAAGGCCAGGCAAGTTGGCCTTAGCTCTCTGAGTAAAAGGTGAGATGTAGCTAAAGATTCGTCAAGGAGCGCACCCACTAACCCTTGCTGAGAAACTTTTGTTCCACAACTCAGTTCCGCCAGCGAGAAGTTTTCAGACCGTCAAAGACCAGCCACTTCAGCAACTGCCGATATGCACAACGATACCACGAAATTAGATAGTTGAATTCTAAGTGAAATTTGTAGATAATATAAGGAGTATAAGGATATACGTTAACACTGGGTGATATATCCAGGGGTCCCAGTCGGCTCATGTTCGGGCCCCTGACTGATCTGGGTGATATATCCAGGGGTCCCAGTCGGCTCATGCTGACACCCCCTGACTGGTCTGGGTGATAGATCCAGAGGTCGCAACAGCTCATGCTGACATCCCCTGATCTGGGTGATAGATCCAGGGATCCAAACCAACTCATGCTTGGGCCCCTCACTGATCTGGGTGATAGATCCAGTGATCCCAATCGGCTCATGCTCGGGCCCCTCACTGATCTGGGTGATAGATCCAGGGGTCCCAACCAGCTCATGCTGACACCCCTGATTTGGGTGATAGATCCAGGTATCCCAACCAGCTCATGCTGACACCCCTGATCTGGGTGATATATCCAGGGATCCCAACCAGCTCATGCTGGGCCCCTCACTGATCTGGGTGATAGATCCAGGGATCCAAACCAGCTCATGCTGACACCCCCTGAGGTAGAAAGATTTAGTCATAGTTAGTTTAGTTTGGTACAGTTCTAAATGACAAGAGTTGTAATAAATGAATTATCTTATGTTATTCACATACGTCTAAGTGTTTTCTGTGTTGACGGTGTGCAAACAGAAAAAACTAGCAGAAGTGAGACAGGCCACATACGTCTCAGCGAAGTGTGAGTGTAAGAGACGGTGTAAGAGACGGACACGTCAATTACACGTAACTAGAAGGACACGTCAATTACACGTAACGAGAAGGACACGCCAAAAACTTACATAACATAGACAAGTCATGAATTGTGTCCTGTAAGGCTGTATATTATGCTTTGATATCGCACAGCTCCTGTTGCTTTGAGGGAGCCGCACCAAACTTTGAGGGAGCCGTACCAAACTTTGAGGGAGCCCTACCAAACTTTGAGGTAGCCCTACCAAATGTTGAGGTAGCCCTACCAAATGTTGAGGTAGCCCTACCAAATTTTGAAGTAGCCCTAGCAAACTTTGAAGTAGCCCTACCAAACTTTGAGGGAGCCCTACCAAACTTTGAGGGAGCCCAACCAAACTTTGAAGTAGCCCTATCAGACTTTGAGGGACTGCTACCAAACGTTAAGGGAGCCCTACTAAACATTCAGTGAGCCCTACCAAACATCTAGTACAGTTTATCATTTACTCACCAAATTGTAGACAGATAATGAAACCTCACGAAAACTTCTATCTCTGAACCCTATTTATGAACCCTTTTTATGAACCCTATCTCTGAACCCTATCCATGAACACTATCCCTGAACCCTATCCATGAATCCTATCCCTGAGCCTTGTCTCTGAACTCTATCTCTGAATCCTATCTATGAACCCCATCTCTGAACCCTATCCCTGAACCCAACCCCTGAACTGTACCCCTGAACCAATCTACTCAAACCCTATCCCTGAAACAATCTACCAAAACCCTACCCCTGAACCCTAACCCTGAACTCTTTCTCATGAACCCTACCCCTGAACCCTAACCCTGAACCCTTTCTCATGAACCCTACCCCTGAACCCTAACCCTGAACCCTTTCTCGTGAACCCTACCCCTGAACCCTAACCCTGAACCCTTTCTCATGAACCCTACCCCTGAACCCTAACCCTGAACCCTTTCTCATGAACCCTACCCCTGAACACTATTCCTGAACCAATCTAGCCAAACCTTACCAGTGACAGGAGAGGCATGAGGAAACACCCTGTATGTGGCAGAGTCGAGGTTTTACTGGTTATCTACAATGTTGGCATAAGCATCCATATCATTCCAGACCACACACAGCAAATAACATGGCAAACATCAGGTAATAGGTTTATTATTATTAATATCTACAAAACCATCAAAACAGAACAATCATAACAACAATAATCATTAATATATTAATATAAATATTAATTAGTTCGGAGGTTGTAAGCACAAGCTTTTGAATATTGCCCCCAACTGATACAACCCAGTTCTAGCCGTTACACTCCCCCCCCCCCCTCCCTTATCTGCATTCTCAACAAACTCTCAAAAACTCGTCTTCACGATCGTTTTCACACTCAGATCCCTTCAGGCAGGTGATCTTGACATTACACATTCAATCTGTTCAACGTATACTCACATGTGATCACACACTTAATCGATCTCTGTATACATATACTCCTGAACATTCATCGTCCACTCGGTGTCCACCACACACACATTCAGACCTCTTCTAGTCACAGAGTGCCCAACACACACCTTATAGAGTGACTGGCCAAGACTCAAAGGTGTATGCTGGTTCAGTCACCCTGCAATTCATTCCATCGCTCCCACATTCGTAAGACTGCCTGCAAACTAGTAACAATCGTTCTTCTAGAAAGTCGGTGATCTAAACTCTCATTTCTTTCGGAAACAGTATTCTAGCTAAACTCTCTCTCTCTCTCTTTCTCTCTCTATCTTTCTCTCTCAATGGCCAATCTGCTTCAGTTAAACTTTGCCTAGTAATATATGGTCTCAAGCAGTATCACAGCTGTCCAATGTGCCTCTGTGGGATGTCTGACCCAGCCATCACTCTAGTTTTTATCTACTGTCACCTAGTTGTTATTGGAACGAATCACTCCTGGATTCATGTCACTCTAAAATGTCGCAGCAAGACCTGATGGCTTCTGTCTGTCGCTAACACTACCCAAATAGGAACGCTAGAGTGGTCAGCTCCTAACCTCTACCTGTACCAGACACATTCTTCTCCTCAAACACCCCCCCCCCCCCCCCCCGTTTTACTTTGTCGACTTAGAGTCGAGTTAGTGAGTGACCTTGGTAGACATTCAGGTACCTTATTCCCGGAGTCGCCGCCTCATCACCTATGCCCTTAACGCCCATGGTACGACTGGAACTGTTTCATGTATCCTGCCTGAGAAGCTGTACAATATTGCTGAGAACCTTGAACTGACTACTGCTTTAGTTAAGTCATTGGTGTTGATAACTGACAGGGATGAGGACGGAGAGCCATTCTTTCATCGTTACTGTATTCCTCGCTCTCTGCATCATCTCATCCAACGATATATTCCCCCGTTTCCAGTTCCCCCTATAATCGTATGCTCTTGTTGGTTTCATTCTAAGACATAAAGACATACTTAAATTACCCTGTGTTAAGGCGAGCGTTCGATCACATTAAAAATGAAATAAAAAATAGCAATATCTCTGATTGTCGTCTTCCTCACAAATTCTGATTTGAAGGAACAATAACTGGATTCAATGATTACATCAGTGACCTCCTTTTCTGACATCCACCAGCTCTTGACATGTCATACAGACACCAAGTTGTACAGTTTATTGATGTCCAGGCTACAGCAATCTCGAGATGGACGCACGTCAGAGAGGACGTGAACTGGCTGAGCGCTTGTATTCGGTAGTCGGTGCCGAGACTGACATTCACTGGTGTCTGTGTGACCGTCCTTCCTCGCTGGATTACGTTAATGGAGTCTGGTAGGGGCAGATAAGGGTGAAAAGGTGGCGTGCTCGAGCCAAGGATGGATAGCTACAACAGCGATAAGAAATAACAGCGCCGATCTATAGGATAAGACTTTCTTCATGCGTAATGTTTCAGCTCTTTTAGTTTTCTCTCTCACGTTTTCTCTTCCGTGTCTCCATCTCTAAATATAAAACTGTTGGATGTCTTCCCTTTTCTTGCCGATCCTCGTGAATCATAGGCTAGAGCTGGCTTGCGAATAAAAGATAGGCCTACATGTAAAGCTGGCCCACGTACAGTAGACCGAGCCACCGACACAGCTGGCCCACGTACAGTAGACCGAGCCACCGACACAGCTGGCCCACGTACAGTAGACCGAGCCACCGACACAGCTGGTCCACGTACAGTAGACCGACCCACCGACACAGCTGGTCCACGTACAAGAGATCGACCCACCGGCACAGCTGGCTCAAGTACACGAGACCGACCCACCGACACAGCTGGCCCACGTACACGAGACCGACCCACAGGCACAGCTGGCTCAAGTACACGAGACCGACCCACCGACACAGCTGGTCCACGTACAAGAGATAGACCCACCGGCACAGCTGGCCCACGTACACGAGACCGACACAGCTGGCCCACGTACACGAGACCGACCCACCGACACAGCTGGCTCAAGTACACGAGACCGACCCACCGACACAGCTGGCCCACGTACACGAGACCGACCCACAGGCACAGCTGTCTCAAGTACACGAGACCGACCCACCGACACAGCTGGCCCACGTACACAAGACCGACCCACCGAGCCACCGACACAGCTGACACAAGTACACGAGACCGACTCACCGACACAGCTAACCCAAGTACACGAGACCGACACAGCTGACCCAAGTACACGAGACCAACCCACTGACACAGCTGACCCAAGTACACAAGACCAACCCACTGACACAGCTGACCCAAGTACACGAGACCGACCCACCGACCCAGCTCCAGCGATGATCATGACCACATCTCTTTGACCCAACCATCCAATTTCTCGCGTGTTATTGACAGTCATCATGAAACCTCGCTCTAGAGTAGTCAGCCCGGCTACATTAGTCAGCCATGAAGTCAGCCCAGCTAGGGTAGTCAGCCATGAAGTCAGCCCGGCTAGACTAGTCAGCCATGAAGTCAGCCCGGCTACATTAGTCAGCCATGAAGTCAGCCCGGCTAGAATAGTCAGCCATGAAGTCAGCACAGCTAGGGTAGTCAGCCATGAAGTCAGCCCGGCTAGGGTGGTCAGCCATGAAGTCAGCCCGGCTAGAGTAGTCAGCCATGAAGTCAGCCCGTCTAGGGTAGTCAGACATGAAGTCAGCCCGGCTACATTAGTCAGCCATGAAGTCAGCCCAGCTAGGGCAGTCAGCCATGAAGTCAGCCCGGCTAGAGTAGTCAGCCATGAAGTCAGCTCAGCTAGAGTAGTCAGTCATAAAGTCAGCTCGGCTAGAGTAGCCAGTCATGAAGTCAGCTCGCCTAGAGTAGTCAGCAATGAAGTCAGACCGGCTAGAGTAGTCAGCCATGAAGTCAGCCCGGCTACATTAGTTAGCCATGAAGTCAGCTCAGCTAGAGTAGTCAGCCATGAAGTCAGCTTGGCTAGATTAGTCAGTCATAAAGTCAGTTCGGCTAGAGTAGTCAGTCATGAAGCAGCTCGCCTAGAGTAGTCAGCAATGAAGTCAGACCGGCTAGAGTAGTCAGCCATGAAGTCAGCCCGGCTACATTAGTCAGCCATGAAGCCAGCCCAGCAAGGGTAGTCAGCCATGAAGTCAGCCCGGCTACATTAGTCAGCCATGAAGCCAGCCCAGCTAGGGTAGTCAGCCATGAAGTCAGCCCGGTTAGAGTAGTCAGCCATGAAGTCAGCTCGGCTAGAGTAGTCAGTCATGAGGTCAGTTCGGCTAGAGCAGTTAGCAATGAAGTCAGACCGGTTAGAGTAGTCAGCCATGAAGTCAGCCCAGCTAGAGTAGTCAGCCATGAAGTCAGCTTGGCTAGAGTAGTCAGTCATGAAGTCAGCCCGGCTAGAGAAGTCAGCCATGAAGTCAGCCCGGCTAGAGTAGTCAGTCATGAAGTCAGCCCGGCTAGAGTAGTCAGTCATGAAGTCAGCCCGGCTAGAGAAGTCAGCCCGGCTAGAGTAGTCAGCCATGAAGTCAGCTCGGCTAGAGTAGTCAGTCATGAAGTCAGGTCGGCTAGAGTAGTCAGTCATGAAGTCAGCCCGGCTAGAGTAGCCAGCCATGAAATCAGCCCGGCTAGAGAAGTCATCCATGAAGTCAGACCGGCTGAGGAACACTGACTTGTCGAATCGATCGCTATTTGGCTGGTGTAGACGTGTGATCAATGACCCCGTTGATTACAGGTCACTTCCTTCAGTCGGACAGCCACCTCGTTTAACGCCTCGTGAATTAGATACACGCGAGGAGAGAGAGGGAGAGAGAGAGAGAGAGAGAGAGAGAGAGACATGCAGACTAACAAATATGGGCTCACCACCACCTCCCTCTTCAGGTTCACTGCTATCGGGGATCAAGTGTTAGATATATTAGTGTACGAGGTCTGGGGGTTTTCATTGTTGGTGGGGATGATATATTTAATTCTTCTTTGCCTTGTTAAATATAAGGTACCAATTCTGCCATACCAGACATTCCAGTGGGGATAATGGGTATGATTTTAATGCACCAGGTATAAGCGTATTTAAGGTGGGGTGACATGTTTTCTTCTTCGCTGTGTTCCCAGTACAGATTACGAAGTAGTCTTATGTCTTTACCATGTAAAAAGTCTAGAATGTAATGTCCGCAATAATAATGAGCATTACTCTCAAAGGGGATCCAGACGCAGAGCAGCGCATGAGCTGCAGCGGTCAGCGACTCATAGCTGACTGCTAGCGTCAGGTCCAGCGACCCAGAGCCGAGCAGCGCATGAGCTGCAGTGGTCAGCGACTCATAACTGACTGCTAGCGTCAGGTCCAGCGACCCAGAGCCGAGCAGCGCATGAGCTGCAGTGGTCAGCGACTCAAAACTGACTGCTAGCGTCAGGTCCAGCGACCCAGAGCCGAGCAGCGCATGAGCTGCAGTGGTCAGCGACACATAACTGACTGCTAGCGTCAGGTCCAGCGACCCAGAGCCGAGCAGCGCATGAGCTGCAGTGGTCAGCGACCCATAGCTGACTGCTAGCGTCAGGTCCAGCGACCCAGAGCCGAGCAGCGCATGAGCTGCAGTGGTCAGCGACTCATAGCTGACTGCTAGCGTCAGGGCCACCGAACCAGAGCTGCCAAGACCCTTCTACACCTCCACGCGGTGATCCTGGATAACAGGCTGCAGCAGGGCAGACTGGCTAAGGAGAACGGATCGAAGAGGGAAAGCTAACCCGGTACTAAAAAAATGCTGGCTGAAGTCGGATGTGTTGGACCGAAAGGTGAAAATATCGCAGTCAAGCTGTAAACTACGACATAACACATTCCGTTCTCTGGACTACATTCTGCAACTTAAGCCCTTTCAGGGTTTGGTGGCGGGAGATCGAGAACGAACGAAGCCAATCCAAGCCAAACCAAGTCAAACCACTCTCAAAAGACGTTTTGAATTGCACAATGAGTTCAGCCATGTTGTGTAGGGTTGTCGGGTTGAGAGTTCAGCCATGTTGTGTAGGGTTTTCGGGTTCAGAGTTCAGCCATGTTGTGTCGGGTTGAGAGTTCAGCCATGTTGTGTAGGGGATGTCGGGCTGAGAGTTCAGCCATGTTGTGTAGGGCAGTTGGGCTGAGAGTTCAGCAATGTTGTGTAGGGTTGTCGGGTTGAGAGTTCAGCCATGTTGTGTAGGGGCTGTCGGGTTGAGATTTCAGCCATGTTGTGTAGGGGCTGTCGGGTTGAGAGTTCAGCCATGTTGTGTAGGGGCTGTCGGGCCGAGAGTTCAGCCATGTTGTTTAGGGTTGTCGGGTTGAGAGTTCAGCCATGTTGTGTAGGGTCGTTGGGTTGAGAGTTCAGCCATGTTGTGTAGGGTTGTCGGGCTGAGAGTTCAGCCATGTTGTGTAGGTTTGTCGAGCTGAGAGTTCAGCCATGTTGTGTAGGGCTGTCGGGCTGAGAGTTTAGCCATGTTGTGTAGGGGCTGTCGGGCTGAGAGTCCAGCCATGTTGTGTAGGTTTGTCGAGCTGAGAGTTCAGCCATGTTGTGTAGGGCTGTCGGGCTGAGAGTTCAGCCATGTTGTGTAGGGGCTGTCGGGCTGAGAGTCCAGCCATGTTGTGTAGGGGCTGTCGGGCTGAGAGTCCAGCCATGTTGTGTAGGGGCTGTCGGGCTGAGAGTCCAGCCATGTTGTGTAGAGTTGTCGGCTTGAGGTTGTGTAACGCGAAGCCGTCGTTCTAACCAGTCCAGTCAGTTTTAAAAGCAGTTCCAAGAATTGCTTCCTTGACCTCGCTAACCTGAAATGAAACAACCATCTCCTTATTGACAATGTTAATCCAGAGTTGATCGCATTCATTCCCGAGTCACGGACCGGAGATACCCAATCCAATATTCGCTGACCTCGACCGGTTCCTTCTTCCCCATGTAGGTTCCAGTCAAGGGCCTTTCTGGTTTGGTTGTCTATCATCACTATGTAGCACAATTATTGTTTCAGTGCCTACTCTACTCTGTCGCTCCTGCTCACTGGAACCATTACTATATTACTGTAATGCGACTACTACTTTGTTGGATCATGTGATCATATATCTTCACTCAACACATCACGTACCTAGATCACACATCTACACTCAACACATCAAGTTGATCACACATCTACACTCAACACATCACATAGATCACCCATCTACACTCAACACATCACGTACATAGATCACAATCTACACTCAACACATCACGTATCTAGATCACACATCTACACTCATCACATCAAGTTGATCACCCATCTACACTTAACACATCACGTACATAGATCACACTTCTACACTCAACACATCACGTACATAGATCACACATCTGCACTCAACACATCAAGTTGATCACACATCTACACTCAACACATCACGTACATAGATCACACATCTACGCTCAACACATCACGTAGATCACACATCTACACTCAACACATCACGTAGATCACACATCTACGCTCAACACATCACTTAGATCACACATCTACACTCAACACATCACGTAGATCACACATCTACTCTCAACACATCACGTAGATCACACATCTACACTCAATACATCACGTACATAGATCACACATCTACACTCAACACATCACGTAGATCACACATCTACACTCAACACATCACGCACATAGATCACTCATCTACACTCAACACATCACGTAGATCACATATCTACACTCAACACATCACGTACGTAGATCACACATCTACACTCAGCACATCACGTAGATCACACATCTACACTCAACACATCACGTACATAGATCACACATCTACACTCAACACATCACGTACGTATATCACACATCTACACTCAACACATCACGCACATAGATCACTCATCTACACTCAACACATCACGTAGATCACATATCTACACTCAACACATCACGTACATAGATCACACATCTACATTCAACACATCACGTAGATCACACATCTACACTCAAAACATCACGTAGATCACACATCTACACTCAACACATCACGTACATAGAACACATCTACACTCAACACATCACGTAGATCACACATCTACACTCAACACATCACGTACGTAGATCACACGTCTACACTCAGCACATCACGTAGATCACACATCTACACTCAACACATCACGTACATAGATCACACATCTACACTCAACACATCACGTACGTATATCACACATCTACACTCAACACATCACGCACATAGATCACTCATCTACACTCAACACATCACGTAGATCACACATCTACACTCAACACATCACGTACGTAGATCCCACATCTACACTCAGCACATCACGTAGATCACACATCTACACTCAACACATCACGTACATAGATCACACATCTACATTCAACACATCACGTTGATCACACATCTACACTCAAAACATCACGTAGATCACACATCTACACTCAACACATCACGTACATAGAACACATCTACACTCAACACATCACGTACATAGAGCACACATCTAAACTCAACACATCACGTAGATCACAACATCTACACTCAACACATCACGTAGATCCCACATCTACACTCAACACATCACGTACATAGATCACACATCTACACTCAACACATCACGTACATAGATCACACATCTACACTCAACACATCACGTACATAGAAAAAACATCAACACTCAACACATCACGAAATTAGATCACACATCTACACTCAACACATCACGTACATAGAGCACACATCTAAACTCAACACATCACGTAGATCACAACATCTACACTCAACACATCACGTAGATCACACATCTACACTCAACACATCACGTACATAGATCACACATCTACACTCAACACATCACGTAGATCACACATCTACACTCAACACATCACATACATAGATCACACATCTACACTCAACACATCACGTAGATCACATATATTACGACACTGTCTGCTATGGCCGTAAAGGTCGATCCCCGAATGACAACAGTCCCTGCCACAGATCGTACAACCATGCTTGTAGTCAAAATCCCCCAGAACGCGTTCTGCCAAGTTCCTCCTTAACTTAACTTAACGTATTTATACTGGTTTAGAAGACCCTGCAGAGTCTGATACAACCAGTTTCATTTACATCACCTTGCTCTAGAAGCTATGGGCATCCAATTTATTTTGAAATGCATTAACTGTCCCTGCCTCCACTACCTCCCCAGGCAATGCATTCCAAGCATTCACCACTCTCTGACTAAAAAAATATTTCCAAATATCTAATCTGGACCTCTCCTTAGTCAGCTTGTAGCTATGCCCTCTTGTTCTTGTGGGTGGTTGTATTAAAAAACAACTTGTTATAGTCTAATTTATTCCTCTGATCATCTTATAACCATGTATTAAGTCATCTCGAATTCTTCTCTCTTCAAGACACCGTAGACCGGGTTTTCTGAGTCTTTCCTCGTAACTATAATTCTGGAATCCCACTATCAGCTTTGTCGCTCTTTTTTGTATTCTTTACAGCATCCTTTCTTCAATGCATTGTCAGTGACCACCGCTTACCGTGAGTAGACGTCCGAGTAGTGCTCCAGTCATCTGACCATCTTTCCCATCCTTGCGAGGTATGCATTGAACCAGTCGTGACTGGCCAGATCCTGCTTGAACCAGTCGTGACTGGCCAGGTAAACGTAGTTGTTGCATTATTACAAAGGTCCCCATTCAAAACGTTTCATTTAACTGTGATGTCACATTCTGATCCATTTCAAAGATTATGATTCAAGTCAAACAGAAACATTTCAGCCTTGGAAGGAACCGTCACCTGTACAGCGTGTTTGCGGGGATGCCCCTTTGTTTGAAGCAATATATTGTACGAGGCTGCAAGCGTTCCTCGCTGCGTACAAGAGAATGGTGGGAGTCGCAGTTTGCATTGTGAGAGCTTCTAGTAGAGAGGACCATGTTTCGAGCTGAGCCTCTAGTGACGATCAAGTCGATGTCATCGATGTGACCTTGGGTGTTTCCATGATCCTCAAGGTCACGGCTTGCCCTTGAAGAAAGTATTTGTGACACATAGATCTTGTTGGGTGCACAGCTACAGCAACCTCTGACTGTTGTCTCTATCCTGCCAATATCATGATGTCCGAGGCAGTTAGGCGACGTTTTGTGGTCCCCGCCTAAAGGCAGGTGGGCCACGCTATGTGGTCCCCGCTTAAAGGCAGGTGGGCCACGCTATGTGGTCCCCGCATAATCTAACATTAAAGTCGTCTAGAAGGAAGAGTGGTTCTTCCTTGGGACTGTTCTAGATCATTTCCTCCAGCTGTCCATAGAAGTGTTCCTTCGCTTCCTCGTGAGACGTCAGGGTTGGGGTATAGACGCTAAAGATATAAACAGGACCTGTAGCGGTCGCGTGGCGAATTGCCAGTAGCCTCTCAGAGCCCTTCGAGAGAGAATCGACAGGCCATAAGGGTGTTTTTAATGGGTGTTTGGTATCCACAGGTTCACGACCTTTCCAGAAGAAAGTCTAACAAGGACACCTGAACCCTCAGGGAGCACCTTCTCTCAGAAGGGGTCTAACAAGGACACCTGAACCCTCAGGGAGCACCTTCTCTCAGAACGGGTCTAACAAGGAGACCAGAGAGGCAGATTCCCCAGGGTTTGTGAATCATTTTGATTCAACAGTCCCGATGGTCATACGAGTTGCAGATCAGCCACATCACCAACTGCCTGGGCGGACTACGAGATTAGGAATTTAGATAGTTAGATAATCAATTGAAGCAAGGTTAACCCCTAATTATTCTATCACCCCTTATTATAAACTTTCTTTTTTACCACTGTCACCCCTTATTATAAACTTTCTTTTTTACCACTGTCACCCCTTATTATAAACTTTCTTTTTTACCACTGTCACCCCTTATTATAAACTTTCTTTTTTACCACTGTCACCCCTTATTATAAACTTTCTTTTTTACCACTGTCACTGCTTAACTCACATCAATTAAATTACCAACAAATCTTGTAACAACAACAAAACAATGAATGTTTATTTGTTGAACATTATCATTATATATATATATATCAACAAACACCTTGAACAAAGCCACCACCTCCCAGAAAGCCAATGTGGATTCATAGCCGGAAGAGGAACTGTGGACATGATTTTTGCCGCTCGCCAAGTACAAGAGAAGTGTCGGGAACAAAATCAGGCCTTGTACACCACATTTATTGATTTGACAAAGGCATTTGATACAGTAAACAGAGGAGGGCTGTGGATGATAATGTCTAAGTTTGGCTGCCCCAATAAGTTCATAACAATGGTGAAACAGCTACACGAAGGTATGTGTGCTCGTGTACTGGACAGCGGTGCAATCTCTAAAACGTTTCTAGTATCAAACGGAGTAAAACAAGAATGTGTACTCGCCCCGACTTTGTTCAGCATGATGTTCGCGGCCACGATGACAGACGCCTTCAGATCACTGGAGCTTGGAATACCCATATAGTACCACACAGATGGCAAATTAATCAATCCCAGAAGAATGAAGGCCAAAACCAAAGTGGCTGGCGACATAATCAGGGAACTTGTATTTGCTGACGACTGCGCTCTAACGAGCAGCTCAGAACTGAACATTCAGGTTGGAATGGACCAGTTCTCTGCCGCATGCGAAAATTTTGGCCAGACCATAAATGCAAAAAAAACAGAGGTCATGTACTAACCAGCACCAGGCATGCCGTACACAAAATCAGAGACTACAGTCAGCGGGCAGACGCTGAATGCCGTAGACAAATTCACATATCTGGGCAGCACGCTGTCGAGATCTGTCAGACTAGACAATGAGGTGGCAAGCAGAATCGCAAAGGCCAGCACAGCCTTTGGTAGAATGCTCTCGATGGTCTGGGCACGTTGTGACATCAGCGTCAAGACCAAACTCAAAGTCTACCGAGCAAGCATCATTCCAACCCTACTATACGCTTGCGAAAGCTGGACTGTATACTCTGGACATGCAAGGAGGTTGAACCACTTCCACACAGGTTGCCTGAGGCGAATATTCCACATCCGATGGCAAGATCGTGTCACTGACATCGAGGTTCTCTCGAGAGCTAACATGCCCAGCATCCATGCCCTGCTAGAAAAAGCACGACTAGGATGGGCCGGACACCTCGTCCGTATGTCAGACGAGCGGTTCCCAAAAAAGTTTCTCTACGCGAGCTGAGAGAGGGATGGCGCGAGAGAGCGCGCCCAAAGAAACGTTTTAAAGACGGTCTGAAGGACTCACTGAAAAGTTACCAGATAGACATCGACACCTGGGAATGTCTTGCGCAAAACAGATCTGACTGGAGAAGCGCATTCAAATCGGTTGTAGCTGCCGGTGAAGACGACCGTGTTGTGAAAGCCCAGAGCAGACGCGAGACCCGGAAATCCCGAGCAGCGGGAACACCATCCCCTTCTACAAACCTCGTGTGTCCGATATGTAGCAGACGTTTTCGTGCCCGCATTGGCCTGTTCAGCCACATGCGCACCCACACCCAACAGGGAAATCTGTGACAAGGATGATGTCGGCGGTCCTCATCGACAACGATGGACAGCTATTATATTATTATTATTACTATTATTATACACATTATAAAAGTAATACTAAGCATGAGAATCGTTAAGCGTTTTGCTATGAACATTTCTCTAACTAAAAATGTCCCTCAAAAGTTGCGTGCAAATAGCACATGTCTTTCTCTTGCACTAAAATACACAGAGTTCCATCACGTGGTCAATTCTAGCAAATAGTTCTATTCACAGTCTATCCCCCTTTCCGTTGATACAATGCTGTCTAGCTACTTGTTCTCAGTCCAATCTCTCTGTCCTCGCTCGTCTGGTGGCTTTATGTTCCACCTCTCAGCTTATACAGCGTGGATGTCCTCTGAGCCTCTTATCTCAGCGTCAGGAAGATGTCTGCAGTGATCATATTTGCTAGTTATTCTTCTTCGTCGTCTGTTGTCAGGAAATCGGCGACTGCATCGTTCTCGTGCCTACGACAGACGACAGTGGTTCTGTTATTGTGGTTGTCAGGCCAAGAGTAACACGTGTATTACATGTTGTCCAGGACGACAGCTTGATGTTTAACCAACACGTCTCCCTCAGACGAGAATGCAGACTAATGCCACTCAGGGACTTGGAAGTCGGTGTCACGTGTCACAGGTGTTAGCGACGACTCGAACAGAACATCACACACAGACAGATTCTTACACGTTGTGGTCTCTGGTTCCCTCTCAGTGTTGGTCTGTTTCGGTGACTTTTATTTCTATCTCTCTATTCTTGTTACACACTGGCTATGTTCTGTAGTCTATCCTAGCTTCTGCTCTGGTCTACATCCTTCCTACTAACTGCACGGTAGTCTTCTCTTCTCTGCTCTTTCTGATCTTTTCTCTTTCTAGAACCCTCATCCCCCAGCTTATATACTAAACTTCCCGCTTCGGCCAATGACTTCTTTTTTGTCTTGAGTTGATTTCCTCAACTTTACTTGAACTAGCGTGTAGCCAGAGAAAGGATAGCTTATTTTTTAAACTTATAATGTGACCTAGAAGGTGAGGAATTCCCAGTAGAAATCGTGGGAAGGTAACCATTTTGGCTGACATTCTTAAACGTGTATTGTTTGGGAATTCAGAACAATGACCTGTTCAATGAACTCCATCTTTCGGTCAGGGTTCTCAAGTTATGCGTGGTTACTACGCACAGTATTTATTTAGGGCTTGTTGGCTCGTTGGACCGTTGTAACTCTGATACACTATTATAGAACAACACCTGCATAGATTTAATCTAAATGAAATATAAGTATAATAAGAAGTATAGGATAAAGGCAGAACAGGGTTATTAGTTTCAGAGTCCCACCAAGTTCACGTTTATAAACTTTGAGTTAGAACGATATATATATATATATATATTAGTTTTGGCTTGACTTGGCTTCGTTCGTTCTCAATCTCCCGCCAGCAAACCCTGAAAGGTCTTAAGAAACAGAATGTAGTTCAGAGAACGGAATGCGTGGTGTAGTAGTTTACAGCTTGACTGCGATATTCGCACCTTTCGGTCCAACACATCCGACTTCAGCAAGCATTTTTTGAGTACCAGGTTAGCATTCCCTGTTCGATTCCTTCTCTTTAGCCTGTCTGCCCTGTTGCAGCCTGTTATCCAAAATCACCGCACCGCGTGGAGGTGTAGAAGGGTCTTGGCAACTGTGGTTCGCTGGCATTCAGCTATGGGTCGCTGGCCCTGACGCTAGCAGTCAGCTATGGGGTCGATGCCCACTGCAGCTCATGCGCTGCTCAGCATCTTGATGCCAGGAAGTTTTAATAATGTTGTAATGTCTTCTGTTAGCCATGAAATTTCTGCTGGCGTCCCATTGGTTGTAATTGTTCGTGACTAGTAGAGTAGTTACAAAACGTTTTCTCGTGCCATAGGTTCCACATTCTTTTCTCGGTTTGGACATATTCCAGTTTATCTAGTTGTAAATGGATAGATGACTGGCTGTTAATAACAGCACGGGTGATAGCTGGTGACTATATAGTCACATCTCTAACACTTCTTCCCTGACAGCATCGTCTGCTGTGAAACTAGCTTGGGCTATACGCTAAAGCCAGCTTAGTTTAATTGATTTGACCAACGACCACCATGTTTTCTAATCATCAAATGGGTGGCTTGATATTTTTGAACATTTTGTAACCTGCAACAATGTGTTTCGTCGCGTCCCCTGTTAGCCCACAGAAGAGCACACACATTTGTCCTGACATTTCTTAAGAAAAAAGTCAAGCAGCTCCCAAATAAACCAATTTCTCTGTCCCTTGGCTTATTTGTGTGTGTTGTATAACCAACTTCGGACTGGACTCGTTGCCGGCATCAGGACAATGGGAGTTTAATGTATCAGACATCTTCACTCAAATACATGCCAGTTTGCATTTAGGAAGTCTTAAAGAATTACTAGACCGAAAAGGTTAAATATACTTTTGGCTTTACTACAACGGCTGAACTCCGCTTTTCTTTTCTATCTCTTCTCTCTCTCTCTCTCTTTTCTCTCTCTCTCTCTCTCTCTTTTCTCTCTCTCTCTCTCTCTCTCTCTCTCTCTCTCTCTCTCTCTCTCTCTCTTGCCTTGAAAGTGTAATTAGCTCACCCTCTTTCTATCTATCTTGTCATATTATTTTCCCCGACTTTAGCGTATTTTTGTATCTGGCATGTTCGCCTTATACCGTCCCTGCTATTACGACTTTTCTTTTACGAGAAAAGAATGGACAAACGATGTTCAGGAAGGTGTTGTCTTATGGCGAGGAGTGAGTCTTATGTCTTATGGCGAGGAGTGAGTCTTATGTCTTATGGCGAGGAGTGAGTCTTATGTCTTATGGCGAGGAGTGAGTCTTATGTCTTATGGCGAGGAGTGAGTCTAATGTCTAATGGCCAAGAGTGGGTCTTATGTATTATGACGAGGAGTGGGTCTTATGGCGAGGAGTGGGTCTTATGGCGAGGAGTGAGTCCTATGGCGAGGAGTGGGTCTTATGGCGAGGAGTGGGTCTTATGTCTTATGGCGAGGAGTGAGTCCTATGGCGAGGAGTGGGTCTTATGTCTTATGGCGAGGAGTGGGTCCTATGGCGAGGAGTGGGTCTTATGGCGAGGAGTGGGTCTTATGTCTTATGGCGAGGAGTGGGTCTTATGTCTTATGGCGAGGAGTGGGTCTTATGGCGAGGAGTGGGTCTTATGGCGAGGAGTGGGTCTTATGTCTTATGGCGAGGAGTGGGTCTTATGTCTTATAACAAGGAGTGGGTCTTACGTCTTATAACGAAGAGTGGGTCTTATGTCTTATGGCGAGGAGTGGGTCTTATGTCTTATAACAAGGAGTTAGTCTTATGTCTTATGGCGAGGACTGGGTCTTATGTCTTATAACAATTAGTGGGTCTTATGTCTTATGGCGAGAAGTGGGTCATCTTCTTCTTCTTCGTTCGTTCTCAATCTCCCGCTACCAAGCCCTGAACGTTCTCAATCTCCCACTACCAAGCCCTGAACGTTCTCAATCTCCCACTACCAAACCGTGAAAGGGCTTAAGTAGCAGAATTTAGTCCAGAGAACGGAATGCGCTGTGTCGTAGTTTACAGCTTGACTGCGACATTTGCACCTTTCGGTCTAACACATCCGACTTCAGCAATCATTTTTTAGTACCAGGTTAGCATTCCCGCTTCGATCCCTTCTCCTTAGCCAATCTGCCCTGATGCAGCCTGTTATCCAGGATCACCGCGTGGAGGTGTAGAAGGGTCTTGGCAGCTCTGGTTCGGTGGCCCTGACGCTAGCAGTCAGCTATGGGTCGCTGACCACCGCAGCTCATGCGCTGCTCAGCATCTTGATCCCATAAGTGGGTCTTATGTCTTATAGCAAGGAGTGGGTCTTATGTCTTATAACAAGGAGTGGGTCTTACGTCTTATAACGAAGAGTGGGTCTTATGTTTTATGACGAGGAGTGGGTCTTATATTTTGTGACGAGGAGTGGGTCTTATGTCTAATGGCGAGGAGTGGGTCTTATGTTTTATGGCGAGGAGTGGGTCTTATGTTTTATGGCGAGGAGTGGGTGTCTGGTCTTATAGTAGGAACTTTAATAACAAAAATAGTAGGAATAATTAGTCGGAAATAGAAGTTATTTTCTTTCACATTTTGTGGGATTCTGGTATCGTGAATATTGTTTTTACGGTCCAGACTGACTTATACAAGTTTGTACTGGCTTGGCTTGCCTCAAATTAGATCATACTAGTTCACACTCGCTCATACCAGCTCATACTTTTTTGTTCTGGTTCATACTGAAACCCTATTAGCCTTTATTGGTTCCCACTGGCACATACTGACTTTTACTGGCTCATACTGGTTCATACTGGCTTATTCCGGTGTGAATAGGCCTGTACTGTTTCATACGGCGTTATACTGGCTTCCTTTGGCTAACACTGGAACATTTTCTCTATTACAAGGCTGTGCTAGTGTAGCATATCCCACTGTTTGCCCTAGGGTTATTCTAACTAAAACGTTACCACTCAACCACAACATTCATGACTACACTCAACCTCACAACATTTATGACCACACTCAACCTCACAACATTTATGACCACACTCAACCCCACAACATTCATGACCACACTCAGCAATTGACACAGCATACAGCAGGTGGCATATTTATTATATTATACTCTTACCAGAAAAATGAGTAGTGAAATTACAAACACAATACAATATTCAGGTACCTTTGTTCTCAGCAACCACATCACCCCTGCCCTAAACTCGCATGCTCGGAGTGGAACTGTTACACTAGCTTGGACTGGTTCTTATTGTAGAAACTGTATGTAGAGGTGGGGCAGCCTTGCAGATCTTGTAGAAGCTGTCTGTAGCAGTGGGATAGGCTAGCAGATCTTGTAGAAACTGGGGCAGGCTAGCTGATCTTGTAGAAACTGGGGCAGGCTAGCTGATCTTGTAGAAACTGGGGCAGGCTAGCTGATCTTGTAGAAACTGGGGCAGGCTAGCTGATCTTGTAGAAACTGGGGCAGGCTAGCTGATCTTGTAGAAACTGTTTGTAGCGATGGGGCAGGCTAGCAGATCTTGTAGAAACTGTATGTTGTAGTGAGACAGGCCAGCAGATCTTGTAGAAACTGTTTGTAGCGATGGGGCAGGCTAGCAGATCTTGTAGAAACTATCTGTAGCAGTGGGGCAGGCTAGCAGATCTTGTAGCGGTGGGGCAGGCTTGCGGATCTTGTAGAAACTGTCTGTAATGGAGGGGCAGGCTTGCAGATAGTGTAGAAACTGTCTGTAGAGTTGGCGCAAGCTAGCAGATCTTGTAGCGGTGGGGCAGGCTAGCAGATGTTGTAGCGGTGGGGCAGGCTAGCAGATCTTGTAGAAACTGTCTGTAGCGGTGGGGCAGGCTTGCGGATCTTGTAGCGGTGGGGCAGGCTTGCGGATCTTGTAGAAACTGTCCGTAGTGGTGGGACAGGCCAGCATATATTATAGAAACTGTCTGTAGAGTTGGCGCAAGCTAGCAGATCTTGTAGCGGTGGGGCAGGCTAGCAGATCTTGTAGAAACTGACTGTAGCGGTGCAATAACAAATCTTTGGTGCTGATCGGGCTTCTCATGCCGGCCTGAGTTATTTATTGGTGCCGTTAATTTTATAACGACATGTTACATGTGCTCTTCTTTAACCCAAGACGGACTTCAGAAGATGAACTTGGGTCCCACTGGCTATAGTGCAATGCGAGGCTTGTTAGTGGGGACATTGATCAAGCTGATGTGGGGTACATTGATAAACTGATGTGGGGTACATTGATCAAGCTGATGTGGGGACATTGATCAAGCTGTTTGGGGGGGGGGGGGGCATTGACCAAACTGATGTGGGGGACATTGACCAAACTGATGTGCGGGACATTGACCAAACTGATTTAGGACATGGATCAAACCGATGTAGGGGACATTGATCAAACTGCGTTAAGAGACAGTTTTCAGATTGCTGTTCTGGACATGGTACAGACTGTTGCGGGGGACATTGATCTGACTGATGGCAGGGACGTTGTTCAAACCTAGGTTTAGGACATTGTTCAGACTGTGGTGTGACGTCGGCAGACTCAAATGCCGTTGTTCAGTTACCAAATCAAATACACTTAAATGTGCCTGTGTGAGGAGGAGAGACTGTAGGCCAGGTCCTGTAGGAACGACATGATGACTTTCACCAACTTAATCAAGCCATAAACTATATGACGGCGAGTGAAGTATTAGATGGATCGCCATCTTTGCAAGAGAAAGAGGTGTGGTTATTTGACGAATTCCCATGTACCAGAGAGCGTAGACTGGCAGCCTGATAAGTTTGACAATCAGATAAGAGAACCCCTCTAACATCCTCTCCAATAATCACAAAACTTTAAAAAATTTTTTATTTTTATTTTATGTGTTTGCCTCACTAGTTTCTACTGGCGGAGGCGCGCCTATTCCACCCCAGACCGTAGTCAATTTGGGCGATATTAAGACGCATAAACCAGTGCTTGGATGCGTGTGTGTATCTGTTTGTACCTAGCCTGGTATTTCCGTGATGTTCCTCCCGTTGTTCCTCGCTTTTGATGTTCCTAGTTGTCCGCCGTAGGTATTTGCATAAATATGCACAATAGTTTTCCTGGGACCATTTTTATTTTCTGTCATACTTGATTCGGATCTCTTTTTTTTTGTTTCATGATTTCATTCTTTCTTTTTTTTTTTTCCCCCCTCTTTCCTTCTTTTTTTTTTTCTTCACAAAACTTCAGAGCCTTGACTAGCTCTTATCTTTTCCTTATCCAGAATAGGGACACTAGGGGAGACAAGTTTAGCGCAAAGAATGTTATGGACCGACAGAGTTACTTTTCCTGGAGTGGCCTTCGTCACGGGAATGTTGATAAACAGGCTTGGAGGTAGATATAATAAGGTGATATAGTTGTTGTTATAGAAACTAGTAACTTGTAACGCATCTCTAATCTGTTTTGGAATTTAATCCTAAAGAGCAGAGAGTAAGTAGTTCAATAGCGGTTTGTGTCGGTCTCACCACAAGTTTGCGGACGGTCTAGACGATTGTCAACTTGGGAACAGAGGACAGGCCTAGATGATTGTCAACTTGGGAACAGCGGACAGGCCTAGATGATTGTCAACTCGGGAAGAGCGGACAGGCCTAGATGATTGTCAACTTGGGAAGAGTGAATGTGTTTATAATAACGATATAAGTCAGTGTTAGAAGATTCAAGAATTCACAGTTAGCTCTTGAGCTGGCAGTCTTAGCTCTTGAGCTGAAATGAGAGTTTGATAGAATCAACCATAGACTCGGTGAAGTTTGAGACTAGCTTCTACCATCTCAAACTGACTGATATACTGATCGATGGATTGACTGACTCTAGTAAGTATCTCGAAGATCTGTCATAGCCCAGGAGTGGCTTAGATCTGTTAGTGTCTGGAAGATCTGTCATAGCCCAGGAGTGGCTTAGATCTGTTAGTGTCTGGAAGATCTGTCATAGCCCAGGAGTGGCTCATATCTGTCAGTGACTCGAAGATCTGTCCCAGCATCTTTTAGCCCATAAAGTGGCAAAGGGCCTATCCATGAGTACATCCGGTCTCGATACAACACTCGTATTGGGACCTCAAACCCAGATCGCTCCTCGATCAGAAGAGGCTCTTTATTCCACAGAGAAACAAGCTTGGCAGATGGGACCAAGTTCCATACGACGAACGAGATAGAGAGTACCAAGAAACTAGAACATATTTCCTTTAAGTAGGTAGACAAGTTGTGTTAGCGAAAATAATATATTGACTAGGAAATAAAAAATGGGGATAGTTAGGAAAGAGGTGTCATCTATGCAATTGCATAAAACCTCTGATTTAGTACGACAGTGTTTTACAAAGATAAGAAGTTCTTTGGTGTTATATTAGTTAATAAATAAAGCATTCATTGTTTTGTTGCATTCAAGCTGGGTCACGTTTGTGAGGAAGTAAATAAGCGGTAAGTGGCTAAGGGAGATAACCTGTAACACAAGTTTATGACACAAATATAACGATATAAATGGTTATTTGAGGGGCAAACTGTTATTATCATGTGTCTGTCAGGTTCCCCTGGAACATAGGACAACAACAAACGCCCTCATCTGTTCCTACTCTGTGCCGTCTTTTGGAGCTCCGCCCATAAGACCACGATTGAACTAAATTTCTTTTGCGCCGTTCGTAGCCAGGTGTATCTTTACCTTCTCAATCGTCTCTTTTCCAGTGTATGGGTTTTCTACCCTGGGGGCAACTCTTCTCCATCTTCTTACCTCACTCTGTTTCATTTGACATACAGATGCACACAAGCATCCAAGCACTGGTTAATGCGTCCTGATATCGCCCAATTGACTACGGTAGAAACTAGTGAGGCAAACATCTAAGCAAAAAAAAAAAAAAAATCCAGTGGATGCCAACTAATTAAATGCCTAGTTCAGTCTGTCTGGCTTCTCCAGGAAAGTGTGTCCTGTCCATCTCCACTCCACATTGTCTCCCGAATTACCTGCTGTATTGGTTGTTTGAGAGTTATTTTCCATCTGTGTTTGCCAATGTATATGACAATCTAACATGAAGTAAGCAACGAAAACACTTGCTAACAAGAGTATGCAGTCTGGATGTGATACTCTTAGTCAAGTGCCATTGTGACAGTTCCAGCTGGGACATTGACGTTTAGGACAGAGGTGATTGGGCTGGCGACTCTAAGAACAAAGGTTACCTGAATGCGTGCCAAGATAAATCACCGTCTGACACTAGGTCGAAAAAGGAAACGAGGGGTTTAGGTGAAAGACTTTTTCTGGTCAGGGGTGGGTGTTCGTAGCTGAGGTGGGGGTTCGGAGCTGACCACTCTGGCGTTCAAAATTGGTGCAGATGAGAATTGTTGACAGTCTGATGCTGCCACGGCCGACTACGACATTTAGAGTGACAGGGATTCGTGGATAGTCAAGCAATAACAATTAGTTGGGGTACTTCCAAATTAGAATGATGGCTTAGTCAGACAACCAACAGAATACCATTGGACAGCTATGTTGTTCCTTGAGACTATACACTACTCTGCAAGGATGAACTCAGGAGACTGGCTAAATTGGCTTAGGGGCTGTCGGGAAGGCTGAGAGTGAGTTTGCAGGGGGACTGTACCATCATACACTTCAAGTGGTGGCCAGTTGCGCTCAATAGGTGTTTATGATGGATAAAATGTGAACAGTAAATAAATCTGAATGTGTGTTGTACGCGCAGGACACCTTGTGAACGATGTATCTTCTGAACAGTTACATGAGTGTACACATCGCCCAAGGACGAGATCTGAAGGTGTGTTTAATGTGCAGAACACTTTGTGAACGATGTGTATTCTGATCGAATGTGAATGTACAGATTCGTGTGAATACGTGAAGTGATCAAAGTATTTGTGAATGCACATATCGCCTGATTGTAAGTGATCTGATTGTATGTGAATGTACAGATGTGTTTGAGTATGTGAAGTGATCTAGGTAATTTTATCGTGAGAACGAGTTTGTTGATTATGTGTGAGCGTACAGATTCGTCTTAGTAGGTAATCTGATCGTAAGAATGAGTTTGTGATTGTATGTTGAGTGTGCAGATAGGGAACTGCAGCAGCAAAAGCCTCGGTACCATAGTTTGGGGGAAACAGCAAAAGCTAGTGCTTAAAACCTTCTACTGTAGTTCAATATATCTGTATATTATAATTATTCAATTTAGATGTCCTTTGCTATTTATTAAAATTATGTAACCATTTTTTCTTGTAATTAATAATATTGTTTTGTGTTATCGTCATGATAGTGTTGATACTGTGTTTTACTGCGTGAAGTCGTGTTCTGGAGTAGATATATGTTGTAACTCTTTAGATGAGTAAAGAAACTTAGTTTAACATAGACTCTACCACACCATGTCTCAGAGCCACAGAACAGGACCGACTTTATGTTCATGTCAAATACTGTCGAGTTCAATATTGTGCGAAATATGTATTTCATAGGTGGAGACTTGATCAGTGTGTGTCTCATAGGTGGAGACTTGATCAGTATGTGTCTCATAGGTGGGGACTTGATCAGTATGTGTCTCATAGCCTTGAAGTGGACGATCAGTGTGTCTCATAGCCCTGAGGTGGACTTGATCAGCATGTGTCTCATAGCCCTGAGGTGGACTTGATCAGTATGTTTATCATAGCCCTGAGGTGGATTTGATCAGTATGTGTATCATATCCCTGAGGTGAAGTGGGGACTTGATCAGTACGTGTCTCATAGCCCTGATGTGAAGTGGGGACGATCGATATGGGTCTCATAGCCCTGAGGTGGACTTGATCGGTATGTTTATTATAGCCCTGAGGTGGATCAGTATGTGTCTCATAGCCTTGAAGTGGACTTGATCAGTGTGTCTCATAGCCCTGAGGTGGACTTGATCAGCATGTGTCTCATAGCCCTGAGGTGGACTTGATCAGTATGTTTATCATAGCCCTGAGGTGAAGTGGGGACTTGATCAGTACGTGTCTCATAGCCCTGATGTGAAGTGGGGACGATCAATATGGGTCTCATAGCCCTGAGGTGGACTTGATCGGTATGTTTATTATAGCCCTGAGGTGGATCAGTATGTGTCTCATAGCCTTGAAGTGGACTTGATCAGTGTGTCTCATAGCCCTGAGATGGACTTGATCAGCATGTGTCTCATAGCCCTGAGGTGGATTTGATCAGTATGTGTATCATATCCCTGAGGTGAAGTGGGGACTTGATCAGTACGTGTCTCATAGCCCTGATGTGAAGTGGGGACGATCAATATGGGTCTTATAGCCCTGAGGTGGACTTGATCAGTATGTGTATCATAGGTGGGGACGGTCAGTATGTGTTTCAAAGGTGGAGACTTGATCAGTATGTGTCTCATAGGTGAGGAATTGATCAGTATGTGTCACTTGATCACCCTGTCCACTCTGGCCACTCTTGGCTCCCACCCTGGTCCCTCTTGGCTAACACCCTGGCCACTCTTGGCTCCCACCCTGGTCACTCTTAGCTCCCACCCTGGCCACTCTTGGCTCCACCCTGGCCACTCTTGGCTCCCACCCTGGTCACTCTTGGCTCCCTCCCTGGCCACTCTTTGGCTCCCACCCTGACCACTCTTGGCTCCCACCCTGACCACTCGTGGCTCCCACCCTGGCCACTCTTGGCTCTCACCCTGGCCATTCTTGGCTCCCACTCTGGCCACTCTTGGCTCCCACCCTGGCAACTCGTGGCTTCCACCCTGATCACTCTTGGCTACCACCCTGGCCACTCTTGGCTCCCGCCCTGGCCACTGTTGGCTCCCACACTGGCAACTCGTGGCTCCCACCCTGACCACTCTTGGCTACCATCCTAGCCACTCGTGGCTCTCACCCTGGCCACTCGTGGCTCCCACCCTGACCAATCTTTGCTCTCACCCTGGCCACTCTTGGCTCTCACCCTGACCACTGTTGGCTCCCACCCTGGCCCCTCTTGGCTCTCACCCTGACCACTCGTGGCTCCAACCCTACCACTCTGACCACTCTTGGCTCCCACCCTGGCCACTCGTGGCTCCCACCCTGACCACTCGTTGCTCCCACCCTGGCCACTCGTGGCTCCCACCCTGACCACTCTTGGCTCCCACCCTGGCCACTCTTGGCTCTCACCCTGACCACTCGTGGCTCCCACTCTGACAACTCTTGGCTCCCACCCTGGCTACTCGTGGCTACCACCCTGACTACTCTTGGCTCCCACCATGACCACTTTTGGCTCTCACCCTGACCACTCTTGGCTCCCACCCTGACCACTCTGACCACTCGTGGCTCCCATCCTGGCCACTCTTTGCTCTCACCCTGACCACTCTTGGCTCCCACCCTGGCCACTCTTGGCTCTCACCCTGACCACTCGTGGCTCCCACCCTGACCTATCTGAATACTCTTGGCTCCCATTCTGACCACTCTTGGCTCCCACCCTGGCCACTCTTGGCTCCCATTTCACATGTAAAGTGAAACTTCTCGTTCAATCAGAAGTATCATTAAAGCAGGAAATACAAAACGTATGATGTACTTCTCCATTGGTGGCATCTATAGTTTTGTGTTTGATCCAGTGGTGGCTTCTATAGGCATGTGTTTGATCCAGTGGTGGCTTCTATAGTTCTGTTTTTGATCCAGTGGTGGCTTCTATAGGCATGTGTTTGATCCAGTGGTGGCTTCTATAGTTCTGTGTTTGATCCAGTGGTGGCTTCTATAGGCATGTGTTTGATCCAGTGGTGGCTTCTATAGGCATGTGTTTGATCCAGTGGTGGCTTCTATAGGCATGTGTTTGATCTAGTGGTGGCTTCTATAGTTCTGTGTTTGATCCAGTGGTGGCTTCTATAGGCATGTGTTTGATCTAGTGGTGGCTTCTATAGTTCTGTGTTTGATCCAGTGGTGGCTTCTATAGGCATGTGTTTGATCCAGTGGTGGCTTCTATAGGCATGTGTTTGATCCAGTGGTGGCTTCTATAGGCATGTGTTTGATCTAGTGGTGGCTTCTATAGGCATGTGTTTGATCCAGTGGTGGCTTCTATAGTTCTGTGTTTGATCCAGTGGTGGCTTCTATAGGCATGTGTTTGATCCAGTGGTGGCTTCTATAGTTCTGTGTTTGATCCAGTGGTGGCTTCTATAGGCATGTGTTTGATCTAGTGGTGGCTTCTATAGTTCTGTGTTTGATCCAGTGGTGGCTTCTATAGGCATGTGTTTGATCTAGTGGTGGCTTCTATAGGCATGTGTTTGATCTAGTGGTGGCTTCTATAGTTCTGTGTTTGATCCAGTGGTGGCTTCTATAGTCCTGTGTTTGATCTAGTGGTGGTATTTTTGTAGTCCTGTGTTTGTTCCACTGGTAACTTCTATAATACTTTGTTTTATTTAGTCGTGGCTTTTGAAGTCCTGTGTCTACGCAATAGTGTTTTTATTTGTAGGTTTGGTTTTAATCTCGTATTGGTTTTTCAAGCTTTGTATTTGACCCAATACGGTGCGAGCTCCATATACAACCCTCTGCACGTTTCGTTTATAACGTGCATAATTTAAGTCGTTGTTGTTGGTATCTTCTTTCATTAACTGTTTGTTGTTCTTTTGTAAAAGGTAACTGTTGCCGTTTTGTTTTCTTCAACCACAGTTTCTCGATATTCTGATAGTCTGCGATCAAGTCTGTAGATGCTCTTCCGATCATCAGAATCTGTAAATGATCGTGAATTCACGCAGTTAGTAGATGTTTTTCAAGTTGTCAAATTAGTCGATTTTATTCATATGATCCAATTAGTAAATATTCTTAATTTTATCTAATCAGATGTCCTTCGCCTCATCCAATCAGTACATGTCCTTCACATCATCCGATCAGATGTTCTTCATACAAACGCTACGCGAACCCCCCGAGAGAGTGATGCCCTATCTATGTTTATCTTGATGTGTTTGACATTACTCTATTATTCTCTTATACCAAACTCAACAGCATGAATGCTTGTAATGCGTCAGCATCTCATGACCAGTCGAAAACTGAACCGGACAGTCGTTTGAGGCGAAGACACAGTGGAAACAAAACCTTGTTCATTCATATGTTCCATCATTAACATGCGTGGACAATTCACGCAGTTAGATTTCTAAAAACATTTGATCCTGAAGTCTTTCATGAATTCAGTGCTAGTGCCATCTGGCACAATGGCTGCTACCATTAGTTTGATCACACGTGAGGTTATAGGGTACCGTCAGTGTTAGCGTATCTCACGGCCCGACACATGTATAATGCTAGTTATGCAGGGTACCGTCAGTGTTAGCGTATCTCACGGCCCGACACATGTATAATGCTACTTGTGCAGGTCAAATGTATGTCGCAATTAATGTCAGAATTCAACATCTTTCGTGACGTCATCTCCTAATTATTCCCTATCATTATCTTCTATCTAGCTGTTTCATTTTTATTAACTGAAATTTACAACTTATTTTCATTCAAGTTCTATTCTACTTTCGTATTTATTGTCTGAAATGGGATGTTGTGTTGAGATGTTGGGATGTTGGGGGTGTTTTGGTGTTGTGGTGTTTGGGTGTTGGGGTGTTGTGGTGTTGGGCTGTTTGTGGTGTTGTGGTGTTGAGGTGTTGTGGTGTTGTGGTGCTGTGGTGTTGGGGTGTTGGGGTGATGGCGTGTTGGGGTGTTGTGGTGTTGGGATGTTGTGGTGTTGGGCTGTTGGGGTGTTGGGGTGTTGTGGTGTTGGGGTGTTAAGGTGTTTGGGTATTGGGAGTAGTAGGGGTGACGGGCTGTTAGGATGAGAGAGAGAGAGAGAGAGAGAGAGAGAGAGAGAGAGAGAGAGAGAGAGAGAGAGAGAGAGAGAGAAATGAAAATTGACCACGAGAGTCCAGATGTTCAGCAGCAGATCAAGGAGAAGTCACTAGTCATGACATTCATGTTTCGCATAGCACGTGGTAGAAACAGATGTAGTAGTGCGTCACAGGACACGCGCACGAAAAAGTAAGAGATATTTGACTAGCACAGCGATCCAGCGTCTAACTAGAGAGATATTTGACTAGCACAGCGATCCAGCGTCTAACTAGAGAGATATTTGACTAGCACAGCGATCCAGCGTCTAACTAGAGAGATATTTGACTAGCACAGCGATCCAGCGTCTAACTAGAGAGATATTTGACTAGCACAGCGATCCAGCGTCTAACTAGAGAGATATTTGACTAGCACAGCGATCCAGCGTCTAACTAGAGAGATATTTGACTAGCACAGCGACCCAGCGTCTAACTAGAGAGATATTTGACTAGCACAGCGATCCAGCGTCTTCTTCTTCTTCTGCGTACACAGTCAGACAGTAACCATTATTTTCTCGAAAAAAGCGGCGGTCATCCTGAGACTCTCGCCACTACCATAGAGCTTGTCTTGCAGTTCCACTGGCAATGGCCACATCTGCTCTCTCTGATCCTCGTATGTCGGGCAGTTCTGCAGCAGATGTTCAGTGGTCATTTTACCAGTACCGCACGGGCATTCGTCGGTACACCCTATCTTCAATTTGTTGAAGAGGTGGTACCTCAGTCTGTTGTGGCCAGTGCGAAGTCTGAAGACCACGACCTGCTCTCTTCGGTTCAACTGGTAATAGGCATCGTTTTTGGTGTAACCAGTATGTTCGGTTTCCCATTTGGACATGTACCTGGCTTTGATAAGCCGTTTTGACTCTTCGTACGTCATACTGGTATCTATTTGTGGTAGCCTTGCACCTTCTTTTGCCAGTCTGTCTGCCTCCTCGTTGCCTTGGATGTTGCAGTGTGACGGAACCCACTGTACCACTACCCTTTTTGGTGCGGACTGTTGGCACAGTTTGCAGAGTGCTGCTCTTAAGTCATTAAGCTCAGTGTTTTTCTGGCTTTTTAGCGCTGTGACTACTTCGAGAGCATCTGTCAGCAGGACTATATGGCTCTCATTTTCACTGTGTGTTACCATTTCTTCCACTGCCGCCCTCAGTGCCTCTGCCTCTGCTCTGAAATTGCTCGTGTACTTACCAGTAGCGAATGACAGTGTTATTTTTCTGCCATTTGGTAGGTTCAGGAATGCTCCTGCCCCTCCGTTCTGTGTAGTGTTTGTTACAGAACCGTCGGTGTATGCATGGGTCCAGTCCATGCTTGGGTAGCTTTTCGTTATGAAGCTTAGGGTAGTGTCTCTCCTTTCTTTTTCGGTCTGGCAGTTTTTGTTTGCAATACCTGGTATATTTTCTACCACCTCTGGAAATATATCCTGCCTCCAAGTAGGTTTTCGTACAGTAGTGATGGGTTTTGGTGTTGTTAGTGCGTTTATGGGATCTTCGTGCATCTTTGCTTTGGCTATTTCTGCAAAGTTTCTCCGCTTTAGTTTCCCAGTTCCCAAATTGTTTAGCCTCTGGTACATTGGATGGTCCGTCAGTCTTCGGAGTTTCTCTGACTGCAGCTGGGCTCTGCAGTCTCTTCTGTCGGTCATGGATTGCAGTTTTGTAATCTTTTCAAGTTCTACAATTGGCGTTGACTTCATGCCACCTGTTATGATTCTCATGGCTTGGTTTTGAAGTTTGTTAACTTTATCGAAGTTCGCCTTCGCTGCTGTTGTCCATGCCGCGATGCCATACTCGAGAACTGGTCTCACTCTTCCAGTGTACAGTTTCTTTAGTATGCCTTCGTCTGCTCCCCAACTTGTGCCAGCAAGTTTCCTCATGATCGCCATTCTTTCTCTGGCTTTCATTCGGTTTCTCTCAATCTGACTTTTCCATGTCATGCGCCGATCAAATGTGACTCCCAGATAGGTTGGGTTGTCGTTTGGCTGCAGGATTTTGCCATTTAGGCTTAATTTGGTACTTTGGGGTTTTAATGAGAGCGAGAATATTGTGCACGTGGTTTTCTCCTCGTTTATTTTGACCAGCCATGAGTTCGCCCACTCTTCCAGCGATGTTAGGGCCGTTTGCATCCGATTTCTTGCTATGGTGAGATTCTTTTCAGAGGTCCACATAGCCAGATCGTCTGCAAACATTGAGCTATGGACTCTTCTTGGTATATTCTCTGTAATATCGTTTATATATACCAGGAAGAGTGTGGGTGACAGTACTCCCCCTTGGGGTACTCCCTGCTCGAGTGTCACCTTTTTGCTCATCTGCCCTTGTACTTGGACTCTGGCCGTTCTTTGTTTGAGGTAGTGGTTGATCCACTTGTACATCTTCCCACAAACATCACTTCTTCTTAGCTTGACTCTAAGTCCATCCTTCCAGACTTTGTCAAATGCCTTTTCCAGATCCACCCAAACAGCTACTGTGTGTTTCTGTGCCTGGTAGGCATCTTCTATCTCCTGGGCTATGAGGATGACCTGGTCCTCAGTGGATCTGTGCTGTCTAAAGCCGGCTTGCTGTGGAATTAGTATTCGTTTTTCTTCCAGATGCCACATCAGTCTGGTGTTTATCATCCGTTCCATCAGCTTGCCGACACAGCTCAGTAGGCTTATGGGCCTGTATCCATTCGGATCTGTTTTGTCCTTTCCTGTTTTTGGTACTGGTACCAGTATTGCATCTTTCCATGCCTGGGGTACAATACCCCTTTTCCAGCTTTGGTTCAGGACTGATAGTAGTTTTTTCTTCGCTGTTTGGCCCAGCCCCATCAGCATTTCGTTTGTTATCCCGTCTTTTCCGGGAGATTTCCTTTTCTTTAGTGTTCTCATAGCCTCTTCCATTTCGCGCATTGTTAGTTTGGCCATCATGTGCTCTTCAGGAGCCGTATTTATGTTTTCGTGCCCCTTTAGCTCTTCGCTAATGTCTGTATGCTTATCTGCAGGGACCTCGATGTGGTTTGCTCTGGCATAGTGATCGACAAAGGCGTTTGCGGCTTTCTTACCTGTGATCAAGTTCTCGCCTTGCTTGATAGTAATTTGGATCCAGCGTCTAACTAGAGAGATATTTGACTAGCACAGCGATCCAGCGTCTAACTAGAGAGATATTTGACTAGCACAGCGATCCAGCGTCTAACTAGAGAGATATTTGACTAGCACAGCGATCCAGCGTCGAACTAGAGAGATATTTGACTAGCACAGCGATCCAGCGTCTAACTAGAGAGATATTTGACTAGCACAGCGATCCAGCGTCTAACTAGAGAGATATTTGACTAGCACTGCGATCCAGCGTCTAACTAGAGAGATATTTGACTAGCACAGCGATCCAGCGTCTAACTAGAGAGATATTTGACTAGCACTGCGATCCAGCGTCTAACTAGAGAGATATTTGACTAGCACAGCGATCCAGCGTCTAACTAGAGAGATATTTGACTAGCACTGCGATCCAGCGTCTAACTAGAGAGATATTTGACTAGCACAGCGATCCAGCGTCTAACTAGAGAGATATTTGACCAACACAGCTATCCAGCTCTCAACAATCACTACAACCTACCGTCGACGAGGAAAACAGGACCACGGACGAATCCCCTGGGTTGCAGAACAGACACGAATCTTTCATTCTGTGGCAATCTGCATAACGGTTTGTCTATCAAGTTACAGTTCGTTTATCAAGTTACAGTTCGCCTATCAAGTTACAGTTCGTCTATCAAGCTACAGTTCGCCTTTCAAGTTACAGTTCGCCTATCAAGTTACAGTTCGCCTATCAAGTTACAGTTCGTCTATCAAGCTACATTTCGCCTATCAAGTTACAGTTCGTCTATCAAGTTACAGTTCGTCTATCAAGTTACGGTTTGTCTATCAAGTTACAGTTCCCCTATCAAGTTACAGTTCGCCTATCAAGTTACATTTCGCTTATCAAGTTACAGTTTCCCTATCAAGTTACAGTTCGCCTATCAAGTTACAGTTCGCCTATCAAGTTACAGTTCGCCTATCAAGTTACAGTTCATCTATCAAGTTACAGTTCGTCTATCAAGTTTCTTTTAGTTCAATTTAGTTCATAATTTCTCACAGCCAGACATGTCTTTGTTTTAGGGAAGGTTGGGGACAGCTGTGAGCGTGTAGAAATAAAGTTTCATTGTTGTGTTTTATTTTCAATTAGTGTCATAGTTAATTTGTTTGAAGTGAGAGTCTAGTTAGTGCAGTCCCTTTGCACCGTCTGCTACGGTACGTCAGCCAGCAAGAGCTTTTACAATGAGAAGGAAAGAAAAAACAAGAAAAATCAGAAAAAAAGAACAGGAGAATAACAATAAGAATACGGAGTTTGTATGAGAAGAATAAAGGAAGGGAGGAAGGAGAAACGGTGTGGGTGGGGTAGAGTAGTGGTAGATCTGGGTGGGGTTTAGAAGTTTGCAGGGTTGCATTTAGAAGACAATGAATGACCAGGTTTCTGGGAATATATCGTTACAAATGTATACCAGTATATTACGTCACGGAAATTATCTTTCTCTCACGTCATTGATGCACGCGCCATACATCAGGATCTTTTCCTGTAATACATTAGTAACACAAAAGTGATGACGTCATTTCAAGTAAATAAGTTCGAACCGCAGGCGTCAGCAAAACCTATGGTTCCAGCTCTCAAACAATGACACTATTCAATTATCAGACACGAACAGTGTTCCTAAAATAAACTGCGCCGGTTAAAGAAGTACACATTGATTATGCGGTTTTGTGTTTAAAAGAATTAGATGCCACATAAATCGAAAGCTAGACTATGAACATACTGGTGAAGATAATTGAGGACTTGGATGATGGATACATTGAAGAATGGGTCGCGTCTTGTGGATATAAATGACAAACAATAAGGAAGTCTTGAAGAAGTTTGGATTAATGAACGATACCAGAGTTAGACAAAAACGGCTTTTTATTTGCTATTATATAAAAAGCTGTAACACTTTGTTAAATACATTCAGGTCAGGTCCGGTCCTGTCATCCCGAAACCAGTGAGGTCGTTGGGGCACACATGAAGACATCCTCACAACTACACGCCACCCTTCTCTGTCAGCGGCCGTTGCCTGTGCCTCTTCTTGTCGGGGATTGGTCCATTATTTTATTTTGTCCTCCCACCTCTTTTTGAGATGGCCTCTTCGTCGTCTGCCTTGCACCTTTCCGTGCAGGATCGTATTTGCAAGACCATTTGATCTCGGTATGTGACCGTACCAAGCGAGTTTCCTTATTTTGACAGTTGCCAATAGGTCTTCAGAAGGCCCTATTGATGTTGTAATTCTATCTCGTATTTTCTCATCGTGCAAGTACGTCATTTTCCTCAATAAGGCACTTGCCGCTTTTATCCTGGATCATAAAGTTCCTGCCTTGTCTAGGTGTTACCAGTTCTTTGACCACATTGTATGCTCATTTAGCGTCTTTTCCGTTTAATCTTTCTTCGATGTTTGTACACTGCTCACATATCCACGCTTCTTTCGCCTCTCATCTTTTGTTGTATTGCTTTCTTCACCTCTTCATATCTGCCGACCTCATCAATTGAAGAAAATGCAGTCCATAAATGGAGGGGAACATGTAGCCCATACGGAAACAAAGTAAATTAATGACCGGGGCCTGTTCAAATTAGCTGTTGGTAGCAACAATGTTCGGGTTTAACAAGCCGTCTAAACGCTGGACATGGCTTAACCCAAACAATGAAGTGTATATCCAAATTGATTATATACTGGTCCAGAGGAGGTTTAGATCTAGCATCAACACCGACAAAACGAGATGTTCTCCAAGAGCGGATATAGGAAACGACCACGATCTTGTTATGATGACTATGCGTCTGCGATTGAAGGGAGTCGCAAAGAAAGAAGTGACCAGACTAAAGTTTGACCTGGACAAACTAAAAGACCCACCAATCAACGGTAGGAGGGAGATTTGCTCCACTGTTGGCTCTCAGAGAGGGGCTGAATACCGATACAGTAACAGAGTCTCTTAACTCAGCACTTAAAGATAAATCAACAGAGATCACGGGATGCCACCAAACGAAAAGAAGAAGCCATGGTTGACCACAGAAATGTAAGAATTTTGTGATAGAAGAAGGTCACTGACCTCACATGAATGACTGACAGAAAACATGTCAACTAACTTGGCGTCTTTATTTTGGTTTACAAGACTTTGGATAGTCTGTATACAACCAGTTTGGCTTGGCTGACTTGGCTTCGTTCGTTCTCAATCTCCCGCTACCAAGCCTTGAAAGGGCTTAAAGTAGCAGAATGTAGTCCAGAGAACGGAATGAGTTGTGCTGTAGTTTACAGCTTGACTGCGATATGTGCACCTTTCGGTCCAACACATCCGACTTCAGCAATCATTTTTTGAGTACCGGGTTAGAATTCTATCTTCGATCCCTTCTCCTTAGCCAGTCTGCCCTGCTGCAGCCTGTTATCCAGATCCCCGCGTGGAGGTGTAGAAGGGTCCTGGCCGCTTTTGTTCGCTGGCCCTGATGCTAGCAGTCAGCTATGTGTCGCTGACCACTGCAGCTCATGCATCTTGATCCCCAATCAGTTTAATTTACATTTCTTTAGTTAATTCGTAGATATGCCCTCTTGTTCTTGTTGGTGGTTGTATTTTGAAATAAACTTGTTATAGTCTAATTGATCTTTTCCTGTGATTATCTTATAAACCTGTATTAAGTCACCTCTAATTATTCTCAATTCTAGACACTGTAGGTCGGTTTTTCTGAGTCTTTCCTTCTAATTTTAATTCTGAAAACCTGCTATAAGCTTTGTCGCTTTTTTTCGGCACCCTTTCCAGCATGTTTATATTTCCTCTCGAATTTGATCTAAATCCGACGTCAATATATCCACTTCTGCTTTAGATGAGACACTATTTATAGTTTTGTGTTTTTAGTGAATTGTTCAATCATGGATCCCATATCAATGTCCAAATCGTTTATACATATCAAGATCAAAATTGGTCCCAAAACCGAGCCCTGTGGCACACCACTTTTCACTTCACTCCACTCAGAGTACTCCTTATTTATGCCCACCCTCTGCCTTCTTCCCGTTAACCAATTTTCAATCCATTTCGCAACTTCGTCACCTATTTCATGTGAGTTTAACTTTCGAAATAATCTTTGATGAGGTACTCTATCAAAGGATTTTGCAAAATCTAGATAAATAACATCCACTGGCTCCCTTTTATCTAACATTTTGGTAACCTCCTCCATGAATTCTAATAGATTTGTTAAGCATGATCTCCCTCTAGTAAACCCATGCTGACTATTTCTAATTAGATTAAATTTTTCTAAATGCATTACAATGTTTTCTTTGATTATTGACTCTAACAATTTACAGACTACGCTCGTTAAACTCACCGGTCTGTAATTCGCTGGATCTGATTTTTTACCCCTTTTTGAATAAGGGGATCACTCTTACATCTTTCCAATCCCGTGGAACAATCCCGTTTGCAAGTGATTGAGAACATAATATAGCCAATAGTTTTGCTAGGTGTGGCAGAGAGTGTAGATGTGAGAGATAATGTAGTTGTGAAAGGGATGGTGTAGTCATAAGTCGGAGAATGTTTGTGTGATTGGGAGAGTGTAGTTCTGAGCGGGAAAGTGTAGTTCTGAGAGATTCTAGGTGGTAGAGGAGAAATGTCCAATACATCACTCACACGCTGAGTGATGACGCGACGACCTTTTGCGGTTATGAGAAATGTCCAATACATTCACTCACACGCTGAGTGATGACGCGACGACCTTTTGCGGTTATGAGAAATGTCCAATACATTCACTCACACGCTGAGTGATGACGCGACGACCTTTTGCGGTTATGAGAAATGTCCAATACATTCACTCACACGCTGAGTGATGACGCGACGACCTTTTGCGGTTATGAGAAATGTCCAATACATTCACTCACACGCTGAGTGATGACGCGACGACCTTTTGCGGTTATGAGAAATGTCCAATACATTCACTCACACGCTGAGTGATGACGCGACGACCTTTTGCGGTTATGAGAAATGTCCAATACATTCACTCACACGCTGAGTGATGACGCGACGACCTTTTGCGGTTATGAGAAATGTCCAATACATTCACTCACACGCTGAGTGATGACGCGACGACCTTTTGCGGTTATGAGAAATGCACGACACACAACGTTAGATGTCATTGCTCCTCCGCTGCCTTGCGGGAAGCCTGTTTACAGAAAAAGCTTCAGGGGTAAACCCTGAGAAAAAAATGTCCATCCTGTGCTATCTCGTCGTCTCAATATTGTCTTGCCGCTAGCCAAAGTTAGCTCAGGACGATAGAGTGAGGTTAGGAAAGGGCGTAGTTCCTTCCTCACTTTAATCCAAATCACCGCGCAAGTCGCACATTTCTGCAAGCACAGCAAGAGAAAAGACGGTCCACACGGCTGAAATGTTCATCACACGGGAAAGACGAACGAACATTAAGAGTGTCAGGGAGAGTGTAAGTGTGGCAGGGGGAGTGTAGATGTGGCAGGGGGAGGAGTGTAGGTGTAGCAGGGGGAGGAGTGTAGGTGTGGTAGGGAGAGTGGAGGCGTGGCATGGGAAGTGTAGGTGTGACAGGGGGGGGGTTTATGTGTGATAGAGGGAGTGTAGGCGTGGCAGGGGGAGTGTAGGTGTGGCATGGGGAGGAGTGTAGGTATGGCATGGGGAGGAGTGTAGGTATGGCAGGGGGAGGAGTGTAGGTATGGCAGGGGGAGGAGTGTAGGTATGGTAGGGGGAGGAGTGTAGATGTGGCAGGGGGAGTGTAGGTGTGGTAGGGGGTGTGTAATTACTCTCTCTATGTGTATGTTTATGTATCTGACCGTTTCACTTTGTATCTTTCCTTGTGTGTGTGTCTCTTTCCCACTCTCTTTACTCCCACAGTTAGGGACAAGGAAAGACACATAGAGAGGCACAAAGAGGAACACACAGAGACACAGAGAGTCTAACACACAGAGGAACACACAGAGACACAGAGAGATATACACATAGATACACACAGCGAGACACAGAGAGGAACACCTAGAGAGATGCACAGAGACTCACACAGAGAAACACACAGAGAAACACATAGAGGAGCACACAGAGGTACACAAAAACGGAACACACAAAGGAACACACAGAGAAACGCACAGAGGAACACACAGAGGAGCACACAAAGGAACACACAGAGGAGCACACAGAGGAACACACAGAGGAACACACAGAAAAACACACAGAGAAACACACATAGAGATACAGAGAGACTCACACAAATACAGATATAGATTCACATTGCGATAGACACGGATACACAGATAGCCAGAGGCAGAGGAGCACAGAGAGAGAGAGAGAGAGAGAGAGACACACACACACACACACACACAAACACACACAGAAACACACAGAGCTATCGAGCTGGAGGTATAGAAACAAACACATAGAGACACAGAGGCAGTCAGAGAGAACTGGAGTGGTTGAGATGAAATACAAATGTTTTCCGTATAAAAAGGGCATGAGAAAGTTTGGTGAACCCTGTTTGTTGGAACGTTTGTGTGATGAGGAGGTTTAGTGGAGGAGGGGTGCAGACATGCAGGAAAACAAATAGAAGGAGGGAATGGAGAAGTTGAGGTGTGCGAAATATATGTTTCATAAAGTGAAAGACAGACGGCAGCACCTGGAGGAGCAGCGGGGAACTCAGCACCTCAAAGACGAACTTGTCTTCATCTTATGATCAAGCTATCTCCCGCTCTTCTTATTTACACGCAGATGTTTTTTCAATTCCAAGAAAGCGCTAAGACAAGAAAAGTTGAAGTTTACTGTTCACACCTACACGTAGGAAAAGAATTCTTTTTTATCTAAAAAATTAAAAGCAACATTGAAAATGCCATTCACGTTTATAAAAATTTTTTAACAAACTATTTCCTCGATTACTTCCCTTGGAATTTAAAAAAACCTGAAAGAGTCCGCGAGAAGTAGACGCGCGAGATTGTGATGTCCTGGCCTGGGGGTGATGTGAGAACCATCCACTGCACAGCAAGCACAGCTGGCACAGCTCACTGATTACGGCGCAGCGAAACTGCGTGATGCGGTTCTTATTTATTCATAAGGTACTGGCGGATGCACTTTCACAAAATTCAAGTCATATTTCCTGGAATAATTCGTTGAAATTGAATGATATTTGATAGTATACGTGGCATTCTGGTTAAATTCTGGACACGACTAGCACGTAAGTATGGATGGAAGTTACTTTCTGGTACGATTAGTTAGCGATATCCCAGCTTGAGAGTTCATCTGAATGTCTTGATGAGAGAACCAAGTGGCTGAGCGGATAGAATATCGATCACTTAATCAGGGAGTAAAATCGCTATATTAGTAGTTTCTAATTATTGTTTAAGTGCCTTCTTCTTTTGGAGCTCTTCTATCCATCAGTTTGTCTTTAAAAAACATCTTCTTGACTCTGCCTTCCCGCCATGCATCTGCTGCAGATCACTTGACGGCATTTATCAATTTGAATCAGAGCTTGTAGATCCCACCGCACTGCTGTCTGTACAAGACCCTGGTATCTGGTCCTAATGTGTGACTGTCTTAGCTTGCATGTCCATATTTGTGATTTTCTTCTGTGGTTGATGGTTTCTTGCTAGATTGTTGGTGCTGATTCCCGGAGAAGTGGATACTCCGATTTCTGGTCGTCTTCAGCAAATCTCACAGAACGTCAATGAATTTTTCCTGGCGTTGGAGCAATCCGTATGGGTTTCTTTCCTGGTGGTGGGGCGATCCTTGATGGGTTTCTTTCCTGGCTATGGAGTGATCCGTGATGGGTTTCTTTCCTGGCGGTGGAGCGATCCGTGATGGGTTTCTTTCCTGGCGGTGGAGCGATCCGTGATGGGTTTCTTTCCTGGCGGTGGAGCAATCCGTGATGGGTTTCTTTTCTGGCGGTGGAGCAATCTGTGATGGGTTTCTTTCCTGGCGGTGGAGCAATCCGTGATGGGTTTCTTTCCTGGCGGTGGAGCGATCCGTGATGGGTTTCTTTCCTGGCGGTGGAGCGATCCGTGATGGGTTTCTCTTTAATTGTTGGTTCGTATCGAGAACACGTGAATACGATTGTTAAGAAACTTTGTGTTTGTGATGACCAGGTTTTGTTAGCTTCCGTATCTCGGGAGACGCCTTCCATTGTCTTTTAAAACATCTTCACCGAATCTCCCAATCACTCCATCCCATCTGGAATGATGTATTGGAAATCTCCAAAGAGGATAGTTACGTCATGATACTCGCCCACTGTCTTTTCAAGACGCCCATAGACCTCGACTATGCTCTATCCTCTCAACCAGAACATAGACAATGACGTAGTTGACTCCTGCGCCTTTTTCTCTGAGGTCCAGTTCCCTAATGAGTTCAGAGACAAATGTCCATCCCTTGATGTTGTCCTTTGGTTCTTGGATACGATACGAAATACAGCACCCTTCTTCTTTGTCTCTCTCTCCGTCATTTCTATTTCTCCCATTAGTCTTTCTTCCTCGTCTCTCTCCAACCTCTCTCTCTCTCTCTCTCTCTCTCTCTCTCTCCTATCTCTTTTGTCCCGACTGTATCTTTCTCTCATGTCTTTCCTGTTTATTTCTCACTCCTTTCTGTCTCTCCCTCGTGTCTGTCTCTCCCTCATGTGTCTGTACCTCCTATCTATTTTTTCCGGCTGTCTTTCTCCCTCTTGTCTCGCTCTCGGTCCTGTCCGTTCCTATAGCATGTGTCTGTACTTCCTGTCTGTCTCTCACTCATGTCTCTCTCTCGGTCCTGTCCGTCCCTCCAGCATGTGTCTGTACTTCCAGTCTGTCTCTCACTCATGTCTCTCTCTCGGTCCTGTCCGTTCCTCCAGCATGTGTCTGTACTTCCTGTCTGTCTCTCACTCATGTCTCTCTCTCGGTCCTGTCCGTTCCTCCAGCATGTGTCTGTACTTCCAGTCTGTCTCTCACTCATGTCTCTCTCTCGGTCCTGTCCGTTCCTCCAGCATGTGTCTGTACTTCCTGTCTGTCTCTCACTCATGTCTCTCTCTCGGTCCTGTCCGTTCCTCCAGCATGTGTCTGTACTTCCTGTCTGTCTCTCACTCATGTCTCTCTCGGTCCTGTCCGTCCCTCCAGCATGTGTCTGTATCTCATGTCTTTTTCTCCCGGCTGTGTATTTCTCCTAGATGTGTTTTTCTCCCTCCTTTATATCCTTCTCTTGTCCCTCCCTCTCTCTCTCTCTATATCCCACCATCTTAATACTCCACATTCCTCTTCCTTTCATTTCCTCCCAGTGTCGTTCTACATCTCCTGCTCTCGTTCACATTTCTCCACATATCTTCCCATTATCTCCATATATCTTCCCATTATCTCCATATATCTTCCCATTATCTTCATATATCTTCCAGTTATTTCCATATATCTTACCGTTATCTCCAAATATCTTCCCATTATCTTTATTTATCTCGCTCTCCTTATCAGATTCTATCTTCTTATTCTCTTCCGTCTACCTACTTTCACTCTTTATATTCTTAGTCATATTTATGTTCATGACTATTTGTCTCCGGCCTCTCTTTCTTATCTTTCCTTCCTCTGTCTATGCCCCATATAGCTACATTTCTCTCTTATACGCCTCTCCTTTTCCCATCGTCTCTCTCTCCACACTCCTAGCCGATATCCGCCCATATCTCTGTCCCTATATCCGCCTCTGCACTTATCTCTGTCCCCCTTCTCCCATCCTGTGTCTCCCCTGCCTTCCCTTCTTGCCAGTCTATATTCTTAATGCTCTCCTGAACCTCTATATATAACTCTTATAAGACTCCATTACCGTGTGGCCAGCTTCCCCTTTTCTTCATGAACGATTCTTTTGTGTTTTTCTTTAAAAAGTAAAAAAAAAAAAAAGGAAACATTTGTAAAACACAGCCAAGATTTAAACATAAAAAACGTTCATCCTCAAAGCTATTTTTAGAGCCACGAGGAATTTAGGAGCCTGATTTTGGGAAGTTCTTTTTAGCCCCCAAGAATTTAGGATCCTGATAATGGGAAGTTATTTTCGGGAGTTATTTTTAGTCTGTGTGACACCTTAGAACCTGATGTTGGGAAGTTCTATCTTGTCAGCAACCTGTGAGCCTCATTGTCAGATGTTCTAATTAGCTGCGAGGTACCTTATTCTGGTAGCAAAACTAGAACATGATCTTGGGAAGTTCTACTTTGTTCTACCAGGATTCTTGAAACCTGATTTTGTGAAATTCCTTTTTTAGTCAGATCGAACATAGGAAGATTTATGATCAATCCCTTCCTTCCTCCTCCCCCCCCCCCCACCCCGCCCCGTAACAATTGATCCACTTTTGTGATATAGGAAAGCTCTTTCTGAGCTAGCGAGGAAATTTTGGAACCCGATGTTTTGGAAGCAAAAGAACTGCACGATGAGGCTGTGTAGCACAACAGTGTTTTCGAGAAATGTTTCAATTCGTGGTAGATGGCAAATGCTGATTGGGTTAGCAACATCGCCATATGGCGGAGACGTCAGAGTGGTAACAACAAAACTAGCCTTCACTGGCGGGGTCTATATTCAGTGATGAGTTCAACTGGGGAAAATATATAAATCTTAGGAGTAAAGGCCTTCTGTTCTTGTAGTCGCCACTCAGTGAACGGACTAGGTTTTTTTAAATTTGACAGAAACAAGTCTATGCTTTATCGAGGTTTGAACACGTATAGCCTTGATAAGATGACTTGAATGGAAATATATTGATTGAGGATATGAATATATTGAGAATATGGATATATTGAAGGTATGGATTTATTGAGAATATGGATATATTGAGGATATAGATTTATTGAGAATATCGATTTATTGAGGATATATGGATTTATTGACATCGGATTTAGATAAAATTCGAGAATGGTCTGTAAGCTGGCAAATGGAGTTCAATATAGATAAACGTTGTCATCCACATGGGTAGATCCAATATGGAACATAATTACAGAATGGGCGAGAACAATATTAGAAAGATAAATAAGAAAAAGGACCTATGGGTTATAATATGTCATACAGGTAACGTGAGTGAGCAAGTTAAGGTAGCAGTGTAAAAATGCAATGTTAGGTATGATAAAAATATATATTAAACATAGAAGCAAGGAAGTGATAGTCAAACTGTATAAAGCTTTAGTTAGACCTAGATTGGAGTACTGTGTACAGGTGTGGAGTCCTTATCATAGAGGGGATATAAACATGCTGGAAAGGATACAAAAAAGAGCGACAAAGATGATAGTGGGATTCCAGAATTACAGTTATGAGGAACGACTCAGAAGAAACCGGCCTACAGTGTCTAGAAGAGAGAAGAATTTGAGGTGTCACAAAAAAGGTTAAATTAGATTATAACACTTTTTACAAGATACAACCACCAACAATAACAAGATGGCACAGTTACAAATTAACTAAAGGAAGGTCCAAATTAGATATTAGTACATTTTCTTTTAGTTAGAGAGTTTTGAATGCTTGGAAAGCATTGCCTCAGCAGGTAGTGGAGGCAGGAACAATTAATGCATTTAAGAATAGATTGGATGCGTCGAGCTTTTAGAGCAAACAAATGTAAATGTAACTGGTTGTCTACAGACTGCAGTTCTGAATCAGTTTAAAGACGTTAAGATGAGACATCAATCAGCCACATGGTCCTCTTAGACACATACTAGAACTAGGACAAATAAATGCTAGGCTTGAGAACAGGAGAGGGACGTACATGTACACACAATGACATGTTTCTTTGCTAGAGGTCAGGCTGTTGCTGACCAGAGCGGGGCATACAGAACTGTAACCTCCTGTACGAGAATGGAGATGGAAGCTGTGAGAGCGGCTCTGAGATAGGAGCTGTGAGAGCGGCTCTGAGATGGGAGCTGTGAGAGCGGCTCTGTGATGGGAGCTGTGAAAGCGGCTCTAAGATGGGAGCAGTGAAGACGGCTCTGAGAATGCTATCTGGGACCTCTTTAACAGGGCCAGTCATCGTGTCAGACTCCAATCTCGTACTTCGGAAGGTCTGGCTAAGACATGAGTGGATAGCGGCTGTAGAGGCATCAGACCTGGAGACGCTAGTTTGGATCTACTGCCCTGATCATTCTGTGGTTCCAGGCAACGAGAGAGCCGACATCCTAGCGTCACACGCACCAATTTTGGAAACACTCGATATCGATAAGAGTGATATCTTGAACTTGATCAATGATCGACTAATGGATTATGACAAAGCAATAGACGAATCAGAAATTTACAGCCTGCAGAAATGTAAAACTAACGAGGTTCGAGCAGACTTGGCTGCAAGAGCGGATGGAGTAGTGTGTACAACCAGCTGCAAGAACCAGTACTTCCACGGCTTTCGCGATTTACTGAGAGAGGCTTAGCACCTATGGGTAATTCCGGAGTGCAGCGAAGTCGATTCTTAGGAGCAGAACAGAACATGCATAAATATCCATTGCACACATTGATTTTCTGACCCATTCGAAGTTAATCCATCAAGATGGCGCCTTGTTGTCTCTAAACCAAGCAGGTGTAACGATGGGCGGTCGTTGGCCATCGATCTTCAAGGATTGGAACAACAATCACAAAGTGTCTTTTTGGTGTCAATGAATCCAATCTTGCATATTGTCAACATATTACCAAATGATGCATCAAGATGAATGTGCTCTAATTAAGTTGGTCGGAAAAGTACAATGGAAACTAAATAATAGATACAGAAATAATACTGCCCCCCTTGGAGCACTTGCAACAGGCAGCACCATCTCAGCATAGTTCATTATTCATTCAGAAATGATTTATCATTTATTGCGTCCCTATGTGCTCGACCCTGGCTTGATGGCTCCCTCAGCTCACAGGCTGTAGTTGATTCGTCCTCTAATGTGGTCCCTATGTGCTCGACCCTGGCTTGATGGCTCCCTCAGCTCACCAGGCTGTACTTGATTCGTCCTCTAATGTCGTCCGTTTGATTGATCAAACCGTCGTTTGATTTCAAAGTTCTGCCGTATTTGAACTATTGGTTTGTTGATTCATACAAGGCTAAACTCAGAATATACTGGAACTGTCATCGCTCATGTTAAGTGTTAGGAAGCACCAAACAAACCGATTACGAAATGTCTAACTTTACAGGATGTGCTCATCCGAGTATCATCACCAACCAATTACCATCACTAACCAAGTACCATCACCGACCAAGTACCATCACCAACCAAGTACCATCACCAACCAAGTACCATCACCGACCAAGTACCATCACCAACAAAGTACCATCACCAACCAAGTACCATCACCAACCAATTACCATCACCGACCAAGTACCATCACCAACCAAGTACCATCACCGACCAAGTACCATCACCAACCAATTACCATCACCGACCAAGTACCATCACCGACCAAGTACCATCACCGACCAAGTACCATCACCAACCAAGTACCATCACCAACCAAGAACTGCTTGCCCGGAGAAATAATGCGGACATCTACACCAACAGAATTGGTCAACACTGGAAATCGATCAGCCATCTTCACCATCACAAGAACAGCCATGATATGGACACCCGAGGAAAGACAACAGAATTGTCAGTCTAAGACAACTTGATGAAGAACTGTAGAAGACGAAATTGAAATCATGAATAAGAGCTGGTGCAGCTACCAAAGGAAACTGCAGGTCTGGTGAAGTTTGTTGCTGTCTTCATCCTACGTAACGCTTACTTTTCGTGCTACTATCCACGAGATGAAGAATCTAAGGAGTCTAGACTAGTTTCACGTCCGCTCCATCTGAAGCATAGGGCTGCAGCTGTAGCTCGCCTCCTCACAGGATGCGTTTAAAAAACGACTTACATGCAAGCATGTAGTGCTGGCTTAAGCAATAATTGACTTTACGCTATAATATTGATAACCCCAATCACAACCCTCTTTAGTCGTATGTTACCACATGCTTGGAAAGCTTCAGTAACATTATTCTGCCCTCTCCATGTACCCCAGGTCACAATGTACCACAGTTCTCCAGGTGCCACGGCTTTCCAGGTGCCACTGGTCTCCAGGTGCCACGGGTCTCCAGCTGCCACAGGTCTCCACGTACCACGAGTCTCCAGGTGCCACAATTCTCCAGGTGCCACGGGTCTTCAGGTGCCATGGGCCAATATTTATATGCATGAGAAATTGTAAACACTCCCTGACCCGTCTATGTGATCTTACTCCCTGACCCGTCTATGTGATCTTACTCCCTGACCCGTCTATGTGATCTTACTCCCTGACCCGTCTATGTGATCTTACTCCCTGACCCGTCTATGTGATCTTACTCCCTGACCCGTCTATGTGATCTTACTCCCTGACCCGTCTATGTGATCTTACTCCCTGACCCGTCTATGTGATCTTACTCCCTGACCCGTCTATGTGATCTTACTCCCTGACCCGTCTATGTGATCTTACTCCCTGACCCGTCTATGTGATCTTACTCCCTGACCCGTCTATGTGATCTTACTCCCTGACCCGTCTATGTGATCTTACTCCCTGACCGGTCTATGTGATCTTACTCCCTGACCCGTCTATGTGGTCTTACTCCCTGACCCGTCTATGTGATCTTACTCCCTGACCCGTCTATGTGATCTTACTCCCTGACCCGTCTATGTGATCTTACTCCCTGACCCGTGCGGGTGATCTTACTCCCTGACCCGTCTATGTGATCTTACTCCCTGACCCGTCTATGTGATCTTACTCCCTGACCCGTCTATGTGATCTTACTCCCTGACCCGTCTATGTGACCTTACTCCCTGACCCGTCTATATGATCTTACTCCCTGACCCGTCTATGTGATTTTACTCCCTGACCCGTCTATGTGATCTTACTCCCTGACCCGTCTATGTGATCTTACTCCCTGACCCATCTATGTGATCTTACTCCCTGACCCGTCTATGTGATCTTACTCCCTGACCCGTCTATGTGATCTTACTCCCTGACCCGTCTATGTGATCCTACTCCCTGACCCGTCTATGTGATCTTACTCCCTGACCCGTCTATGTGATCTTACTCCCTGACCCGTCTATGTGATCTTACTCCCTGACCCGTCTATGTGATCTTACTCCCTGACCCGTCTATGTGATCTTACTCCCTGACCCGTCTATGTGATCTTACTCACTGACCCGTGCGGCTGATCTTACTCCCTGAACCGTCTATGTGATCTTACTCCCTGACCCGTCTATGTGATCTTACTCCCTGACCCGTCTATGTGATCTTACTCCCTGACCCGTCTATGTGATCTTACTCCCTGACCCGTCTATGTGATCTTACTCCCTGACCCGTCTATGTGATCTTACTGCCTGACCCGTCTATGTGATCTTACTCCCTGACCCGTCTATGTGATCTTACTCCCTGACCCGTCTATGTGATCTTACTCCCTGACCCGTCTATGTGATCTTACTCCCTGACCCGTCTATGTGATCTTACTCCCTGACCCGTCTATGTGATCTTACTCCCTGACCCGTCTATGTGATCTTACTCCCTGACCCGTCTATGTGATCTTACTCCCTGACCCGTCTATGTGATCTTACTCCCTGACCCGTCTAAGTGATCTTACTCCCTGACCCATGCGGATGATCTTACTCCCTGACCCGTCTATGTGATCTTACTCCCTGACCCGTCTATGTGATCTTACTCCCTGACCCGTCTATGTGATCTTACTCCCTGACCCGTCTAAGTGATCTTACTCCCTGACCCATGCGGATGATCTTACTCCCTGACCCGTCTATGTGATCTTACTCCCTGACCCGTCTATGTGATCTTACTCCCTGACCCGTCTGTGTGATCTTACTCCCTGACCCGTCTATGTGATCTTACTCCCTGACCCGTCTATGTGATCTTACTCCCTGACCCGTCTATGTGATCTTACTCCCTGACCCATGCGGGTGATCTTACTCCCTGACCCGTCTATGTGATATTACTCCCTGACCCGTCTATGTGATCTTACTCCCTGACCCGTCTATGTGATCTTACTCCCTGACCCGTCTATGTGATCTTACTCCCTGACCCATGCGGGTGATCTTACTCCCTGACCCGTCTATGTGATCTTACTCCCTGACCCGTCTATGTGATCTTACTCCCTGACCCGTCTATGTGATCTTACTCCCTGACCCGTCTATTTGATCTTACTCCCTGACCCATGCTGGTGATCTTACTCCCTGACCCGTCTATGTGATCTTACTCCCTGACCCGTCTATGTGATCTTACTCCCTGACCCGTCTATGTGATCTTACTCCCTGACCCGTCTATGTGATCTTACTCCCTGACCCGTCTATGTGATCTTACTCCCTGACCCGTCTATGTGATATTACTCCCTGACTCGTCTATGTGATCTTACTCCCTGACCCATGCGGGTGATCTTACTCCCTGACCCGTCTATGTGATCTTACTCCCTGACCCGTCTATGTGATCTTACTCCCTGACCCGTCTATGTGATCTTACTCCCTGACCCGTCTATGTGATATTACTCCCTGACCCGTCTATGTGATCTTACTCCCTGACCGGTCTATGTGATCTTACTCCCTGACCCGTCTATGTGATCTTACTCCCTGACCCGTCTATGTGATCTTACTCCCTGACCCGTCTATGTGATCTTACTCCCTGACCCGTCTATGTGATCTTACTCCCTGACCCGTCTATATGATCTTACTCCCTGACCCGTCTATGTGATTTTACTCCCTGACCCGTCTATGTGATCTTACTCCCTGACCCGTCTATGTGATCTTACTCCCTGACCCATCTATGTGATCTTACTCCCTGATCCGTCTATGTGATCTTACTCCCTGACCCGTCTATGTGATCTTACTCCCTGACCCGTCTATGTGATCTTACTCCCTGACCCGTCTATCTGATCTTACTCCCTGACCCGTCTATGTGATCTTACTCCATGACCCGTCTATGTGATCTTACTCCCTGACCCGTCTATGTGATTTTACTCCCTGACCCGTCTATGTGATCTTACTCCCTGACCCGTCTTTGTGATCTTACTCCCTGACCCATCTATGTGATCTTACTCCCTGATCCGTCTATGTGATCTTACTCCCTGACCCGTCTATGTGATCTTACTCCCTGACCCGTCTATGTGATCTTACTCCCTGACCCGTCTATGTGATCTTACTCCCTGACCCGTCTATGTGATCTTACTCCCTGACCCGTCTATGTGATCTTACTCCCTGACCCGTCTATGTGATCTTACTCTCTGACCCGTCTATGTGATCTTACTCCCTGACCCGTGCGGGTGATCTTACTCCCTGACTCGTCTATGTGATCTTACTCCCTGACCCGTCTATGTGATCTTAATCCCTGACCCGTCTATGTGATCTTACTCCCTGACCCGTCTCTGTGATCTTACTCCCTGACCCGTCTATGTGATCTTACTCCCTGACCCGTCTATGTGAACTTACTGCCTGACCCGTCTATGTGATCTTACTCCCTGACCCGTCTATGTGATCTTACTCCCTGACCCGTCTATGTGATCTTACTCCCTGACCCGTCTATGTGATCTTACTCCCTGACCCGTCTATGTGATCTTACTCCCTGGCCCATCTATGTGATCTTACTCCCTGACCCGTCTATGTGATCTTACTCCCTGACCCGTCTATGTGATCTTACTCCCTGACCCGTCTATGTGATCTTACTCCCTGACCCGTCTATGTGATCTTACTCCCTGACCCGTCTATGTGATCTTACTCCCTGACCCGTCTATGTGATCTTACTCCCTGACCCGTCTATGTGATCTTACTCCCTGACCCGTCTATGTGATCTTACTCCCTGACCCGTCTATGTGATCTTACTCCCTGACCCGTCTATGTGATCTTACTCCCTGTTCCGTCTATGTGATCTTACTCCCTGACCCGTCTATGTGATCTTACTCCCTGACCCGTCTATGTGATCTTACTCCCTGACCCGTCTATGTGATCTTACTCCCTGACCCGTGCGGGTGATCTTACTCCCTGACCCGTCTATGTGATCTTACTCCCTGACCCGTCTATGTGATCTTACTCCCTGACCCGTCTATGTGATCTTACTCCCTGACCCGTGCGGGTGATCTTACTCCCTGACCCGTCTATGTGATCTTACTCCCTGACCCGTCTATGTGATCTTACTCCCTGACCCGTCTATGTGATCTTACTCCCTGACCCGTCTATGTGATCTTACTCCCTGACCCATGCGGGTGATCTTACTCCCTGACCCGTCTATGTGATCTTACTCCCTGACCCGTCTATGTGATCTTACTCCCTGACCCGTCTATGTGATCTTACTCCCTGACCCGTCTATGTGATCTTACTCCCTGACCCGTCTATGTGATCTTACTCCCTGACCCGTCTATGTGATCTTACTCCCTGACCCGTCTATGTGATCTTACTCCCTGACCCGTCTATGTGATCTTACTCCCTGACCCGTCTATGTGATCTTACTCCCTGACCCGTCTATGTGATCTTACTCCCTGACCCGTCTATGTGATCTTACTCCCTGACCCATGCGGGTGATCTTACTCCCTGACCCGTCTATGTGATCTTACTCCCTGACCCGTCTATGTGATCTTACTCCCTGACCCGTCTATGTGATCTTACTCCCTGACCCATGCGGGTGATCTTACTCCCTGACCCGTCTATGTGATCTTACTCCCTGACCCGTCTATGTGATCTTACTCCCTGACCCGTCTATGTGATCTTACTCCCTGACCCGTCTATGTGATCTTACTCCCTGACCCATGCGGGTGATCTTACTCCCTGACCCATCTATGTGATCTTACTCACTGACCCGTCTATGTGATCTTACTCCCTGACCCGTCTATGTGATCTTACTCCCTGACCCATGCGGGTGATCTTACTCCCTGACCCGTCTATGTGATCTTACTCCCTGACCCGTCTATGTGATCTTACTCCCTGACCCGTCTATGCGATCTTACTCCCTGACTCGTCTATGTGATCTTACTCACTGACCCGTCTATGTGATCTTACTCCCTGACCCGTCTATGTGATCTTACTCCCTGACCCGTCTATGTGATCTTACTCCCTGACCCGTCTATGTGATCTTACTCCCTGACCCGTCTATGTGATCTTACTCCCTGACCCGTCTAAGTGATCTTACTCCCTGACCCATGCGGGTAATCTTACTCCCTGACCCGTCTATGTGATCTTACTCCCTGACCCGTCTATGTGATCTTACTCCCTGACCCGTCTATGTGATCTTACTCCCTGACCCGTGCGGGTGATCTTACTCCCTGACCCGTCAATGTGATCTTACTCCCTGACCCGTCTATGTGATCTTACTCCCTGACCCGTCTATGTGATCTTACTCCCTGACCCGTCTATGTGATCTTACTCCCTGACCCATCTATGTGATCTTACTCCCTGACCCATGCGGGTGATCTTAATCCCTGACCCGTCTATGTGATCTTACTCCCTGACCCATGCGGGTGATCTTACTCCCTGACCCGTCTATGTGATCTTACTCCCTGACCCATGCGGGTGATCTTACTCCCTGACCCGTCTATGTGATCTTACTCCCTGACCCATGCGGGTGATCTTACTCCCTGACCCATGCGGGTGATCTTACTCCCTGACCCGTCTATGTGATCTTACTCTCTGACCCATGCGGGTGATCTTACTCCCTGACCCATGCGGGTGATCTTACTCGCTGACCCGTCTATGTGATCTTACTCCCTGACCCATGCGGGAGATCTTACTCCCTGACCCATGCGGGTGATCTTACTCCCTGACCCGTCTATGTGATCTTTCTCCCTGACCCATGCGGGTGATCTTACTCCCTGACCCGTCTATGTGATCTTACTCCCTGACCCATGCGGGTGATCTTACTCCCTGACCCGTCTATGTGATCTTACTCCCTGACCCATGCGGGTGATCTTACTCCCTGACCCGTCTATGTGATCTTACTCCCTGACCCGTCTATGTGATCTTACTCCCTGACCCGTCTATGTGATCTTACTCCCTGACCCATGCGGGTGATCTTACTCCCTGACCCGTCTATGTGATCTTACTCCCTGACCCTTGCGGGTGATCTTACTCCCTGACCCGTCTATGTGATCTTACTCCCTGACCCGTCTATGTGATCTTACTCCCTGACCCGTCTATGTGATCTTACTCCCTGACCCGTCTATGTGATCTTACTCCCTGACCCGTCTATGTGATCTTACTCCCTGACCCGTCTATGTGATCTTACTCACTGACCCGTGCGGCTGATCTTACTCCCTGAACCGTCTATGTGATCTTACTCCCTGACCCGTCTATGTGATCTTACTCCCTGACCCGTCTATGTGATCTTACTCCCTGACCCGTCTATGTGATCTTACTCCCTGACCCGTCTATGTGATCTTACTCCCTGACCCGTGCGGGTGATCTTACTCCCTGACCCGTCTATGTGATCTTACTCCCTGACCCGTCTATGTGATCTTACTCCCTGACCCGTCTATGTGATCTTACTCCCTGACCCGTCTATATGATCTTACTCCCTGACCCGTCTATGTGATCTTACTCCCTGACCCGTCTATGTGATCTTACTCCCTGACCCGTCTATGTGATCTTACTCCCTGACCCGTCTATGTGATTATACTCCCTGACCCGTCTATGTGATCTTACTCCCTGACCCGTCTAAGTGATCTTACTCCCTGACCCATGCGGATGATCTTACTCCCTGACCCGTCTATGTGATCTTACTCCCTGACCCGTCTATGTGATCTTACTCCCTGACCCGTCTATGTGATCTTACTCCCTGACCCGTCTAAGTGATCTTACTCCCTGACCCATGCGGATGATCTTACTCCCTGACCCGTCTATGTGATCTTACTCCCTGACCCGTCTATGTGATCTTACTCCCTGACCCGTCTGTGTGGTCTTACTCCCTGACCCGTCTATGTGATCTTACTCCCTGACCCGTCTATGTGATCTTACTCCCTGACCCGTCTATGTGATCTTACTCCCTGACCCATGCGGGTGATCTTACTCCCTGACCCGTCTATGTGATATTACTCCCTGACCCGTCTATGTGATCTTACTCCCTGACCCGTCTATGTGATCTTACTTCCTGACCCGTCTATGTGATCTTACTCCCTGACCCGTCTATGTGATCTTACTCCCTGACCCGTCTATTTGATCTTACTCCCTGACCCATGCGGGTGATCTTACTCCCTGACCCGTCTATGTGATCTTACTCCCTGACCCGTCTATGTGATCTTACTCCCTGACCCGTCTATGTGATCTTACTCCCTGACCCGTCTATGTGATCTTACTCCCTGACCCGTCTATGTGATCTTACTCCCTGACCCGTCTATGTGATCTTACTCCCTGACCCGTCTATGTGATCTTACTCCCTGACCCGTCTATTTGATCTTACTCCCTGACCCATGCGGGTGATCTTACTCCCTGACCCGTCTATGTGATCTTACTCCCTGACCCGTCTATGTGATCTTACTCCCTGACCCGTCTATGTGATCTTACTCCCTGACCCGTCTATGTGATCTTACTCCCTGACCCGTCTATGTGATCTTACTCCCTGACCCGTCTATGTGATATTACTCCCTGACTCGTCTATGTGATCTTACTCCCTGACCCATGCGGGTGATCTTACTCCCTGACCCGTCTATGTGATCTTACTCCCTGACCCGTCTATGTGATCTTACTCCCTGACCCGTCTATCTGATCTTACTCCCTGACCCGTCTATGTGATCTTACTCCCTGACCCGTCTATGTGATCTTACTCCCTGACCCGTCTATGTGATTTTACTCCCTGACCCGTCTATGTGATCTTACTCCCTGACCCGTCTTTGTGATCTTACTCCCTGACCCATCTATGTGATCTTACTCCCTGATCCGTCTATTTGATCTTACTCCCTGACCCGTCTATGTGATCTTACTCCCTGACCCGTCTATGTGATCTTACTCCCTGACCCGTCTATGTGATCTTACTCCCTGACCCGTCTATGTGATCTTACTCCCTGACCCGTCTATGTGATCTTACTCCCTGACCCGTCTATGTGATCTTACTCTCTGACCCGTCTATGTGATCTTACTCCCTGACCCGTGCGGGTGATCTTACTCCCTGACCCGTCTATGTGATCTTACTCCCTGACCCGTCTATGTGATCTTAATCCCTGACCCGTCTATGTGATCTTACTCCCTGACCCGTCTCTGTGATCTTACTCCCTGACCCGTCTATGTGATCTTACTCCCTGACCCGTCTATGTGAACTTACTGCCTGACCCGTCTATGTGATCTTACTCCCTGACCCGTCTATGTGATCTTACTCCCTGACCCGTCTATGTGATCTTACTCCCTGACCCGTCTATGTGATCTTACTCCCTGACCCGTCTATGTGATCTTACTCCCTGACCCGTCTATGTGATCTTACTCCCTGACCCGTCTATGTGATCTTACTCCCTGACCCGTCTATGTGATCTTACTCCCTGACCCGTCTATGTGATCTTACTCCCTGACCCGTCTATGTGATCTTACTCCCTGACCCGTCTATGTGATCTTACTCCCTGACCCGTCTGTGTGATCTTACTCCCTGACCCGTCTATGTGATCTTACTCCCTGACCCGTCTATGTGATCTTACTCCCTGACCCGTCTATGTGATCTTACTCCCTGTTCCGTCTATGTGATCTTACTCCCTGACCCGTCTATGTGATCTTACTCCCTGACCCGTCTATGTGATCTTACTCCCTGACCCGTCTATGTGATCTTACTCCCTGACCCGTGCGGGTGATCTTACTCCCTGACCCGTCTATGTGATCTTACTCCCTGACCCGTCTATGTGATCTTACTCCCTGACCCGTCTATGTGATCTTACTCCCTGACCCGTGCGGGTGATCTTACTCCCTGACCCGTCTATGTGATCTTACTCCCTGACCCGTCTATGTGATCTTACTCCCTGACCCGTCTATGTGATCTTACTCCATTACCCGTCTATGTGATCTTACTCCCTGACCCATGCGGGTGATCTTACTCCCTGACCCGTCTATGTGATCTTACTCCCTGACCCGTCTATGTGATCTTACTCCCTGACCCGTCTATGTGATCTTACTCCCTGACCCGTCTATGTGATCTTACTCCCTGACCCGTCTATGTGATCTTACTCCCTGACCCGTCTATGTGATCTTACTCCCTGACCCGTCTATGTGATCTTACTCCCTGACCCGTCTATGTGATCTTACTCCCTGACCCGTCTATGTGATCTTACTCCCTGACCCGTCTATGTGATCTTACTCCCTGACCCGTCTATGTGATCTTACTCCCTGACCCATGCGGGTGATCTTACTCCCTGACCCGTCTATGTGATCTTACTCCCTGACCCGTCTATGTGATCTTACTCCCTGACCCGTCTATGTGATCTTACTCCCTGACCCATGCGGGTGATCTTACTCCCTGACCCGTCTATGTGATCTTACTCCCTGACCCGTCTATGTGATCTTACTCCCTGACCCGTCTATGTGATCTTACTCCCTGACCCGTCTATGTGATCTTACTCCCTGACCCATGCGGGTGATCTTACTCCCTGACCCATCTATGTGATCTTACTCCCTGACCCGTCTATGTGATCTTACTCCCTGACCCGTCTATGTGATCTTACTCCCTGACCCATGCGGGTGATCTTACTCCCTGACCCGTCTATGTGATCTTACTCCCTGACCCGTCTATGTGATCTTACTCCCTGACCCGTCTATGCGATCTTACTCCCTGACTCGTCTATGTGATCTTACTCACTGACCCGTCTATGTGATCTTACTCCCTGACCCGTCTATGTGATCTTACTCCCTGACCCGTCTATGTGATCTTACTCCCTGACCCGTCTATGTGATCTTACTCCCTGACCCGTCTATGTGATCTTACTCCCTGACCCGTCTAAGTGATCTTACTCCCTGACCCATGCGGGTAATCTTACTCCCTGACCCGTCTATGTGATCTTACTCCCTGACCCGTCTATGTGATCTTACTCCCTGACCCGTCTATGTGATCTTACTCCCTGACCCGTGCGGGTGATCTTACTCCCTGACCCGTCAATGTGATCTTACTCCCTGACCCGTCTATGTGATCTTACTCCCTGACCCGTCTATGTGATCTTACTCCCTGACCCGTCTATGTGATCTTACTCCCTGACCCATCTATGTGATCTTACTCCCTGACCCATGCGGGTGATCTTAATCCCTGACCCGTCTATGTGATCTTACTCCCTGACCCATGCGGGTGATCTTACTCCCTGACCCGTCTATGTGATCTTACTCCCTGACCCATGCGGGTGATCTTACTCCCTGACCCGTCTATGTGATCTTACTCCCTGACCCATGCGGGTGATCTTACTCCCTGACCCATGCGGGTGATCTTACTCCCTGACCCGTCTATGTGATCTTACTCCCTGACCCATGCGGGAGATCTTACTCCCTGACCCATGCGGGTGATCTTACTCCCTGACCCGTCTATGTGATCTTTCTCCCTGACCCATGCGGGTGATCTTACTCCCTGACCCGTCTATGTGATCTTACTCCCTGACCCATGCGGGTGATCTTACTCCCTGACCCGTCTATGTGATCTTACTCCCTGACCCATGCGGGTGATCTTACTCCCTGACCCGTCTATGTGATCTTACTCCCTGACCCGTCTATGTGATCTTACTCCCTGACCCGTGCGGGTGATCTTACTCCCTGACCCGTCTATGTGATCTTACTCCCTGACCCGTCTATGTGATCTTACTCCCTGACCCGTCTATGTGATCTTACTCCCTGACCCGTCTATGTGATCTTACTCCCTGACCCGTCTATGTGATCTTACTCCCTGACCCGTCTATGTGAACTTACTGCCTGACCCGTCTATGTGATCTTACTCCCTGACCCGTCTATGTGATCTTACTCCCTGACCCGTCTATGTGATCTTACTCCCTGCCCCGTCTATGTGATCTTACTCCCTGACCCGTCTATGTGATCTTACTCCCTGACCCGTCTATGTAATCTTACTCCCTGACCCGTCTAAGTGATCTTACTCCCTGACCCATGCGGGTGATCTTACTCCCTGACCGTCTATGTGATCTTACTCCCTGACCCGTCTATGTGATCTTACTCCCTGACCCGTCTATGTGATCTTACTCCCTGACCCGTGCGGGTGATCTTACTCCCTGATCCGTGTATGTGATCTTACTCCCTGACCCGTCTATGTGATCTTACTCCCTGACCCGTCTATGTGATCTTACACCCTGACCCGTCTATGTGATCTTACTCCCTGACGCATCTATGTGATCTTACTCCCTGACCCATGCGGGTGATCTTACTCCCTGACCCGTCTATGTGATCTTACTCCCTGACCCATGCGGGTGATCTTACTCCCTGACCCGTCTATGTGATCTTACTCCCTGACCCATGCGGGTGATCTTACTCCCTGACCCGTCTATGTGATCTTACTCCCTGACCCGTCTATGTGATCTTACTCCCTGACCCGTGCGGGTGATCTTACTCCCTGACCCGTCTATGTGATCTTACTCCCTGACCCGTCTATGTGATCTTACTCCATGACCGGTCTATGTGATCTTATTCCCTGACCCGTCTATGTGATCTTACTCCCTGACCCATGCGGGTGATCTTACTCCCTGACCCGTCTATGTGATCTTACTCCCTGACCCGTCTATGTGATCTTACTCCCTGACCCGTCTATGTGATCTTACTCCCTGACCCGTCTATGTGATCTTACTCCCTGACCCGTGCGGGTGATCTTACTCCCTGACCCGTCTATGTGATTTTACTCACTGACCCGTCTATGGGATCTTACTCCCTGACCCGTCTATGTGATCTCACTCCCTGACCTGTCTATGTGATCTTACTCCCTGACCCGTCTATGTGATCTTACTCCCTGACCCTTCTATGTGATCTTACTCCCTGACCCGTCTATGTGATCTTACTCCCTGACCCGTCTATGTGATCTTACTCCCTGACCCGTCTATGTGATCTTACTCCCTGACCCATGCGGGTGATCTTACTCCCTTACCCGTCTATGTGATCTTACTTTCTGACCCGTCTATGTGATCTTACTCCCTGACCCGTCTATGTGATCTTACTCCCTGAACCGTCTATGTGATCTTACTCCCTGACCCATGCGGGTGATCTTACTCCCTGACCCGTCTATGTGATCTTACTCCCTGACCCGTCTATGTGATCTTACTCCCTGACCCGTCTATGTGATCTTACTCCCTGACCCGTCTATGTGATCTTACTCCCTGACCCGTCTATGTGATCTTACTCCCTGACCCGTCTATGTGATATTACTCCCTGACTCGTCTATGTGATCTTACTCCCTGACCCATGCGGGTGATCTTACTCCCTGACCCGTCTATGTGATCTTACTCCCTGACCCGTCTATGTGATCTTACTCCCTGACCCGTCTATCTGATCTTACTCCCTGACCCGTCTATGTGATCTTACTCCCTGACCCGTCTATGTGATCTTACTCCCTGACCCGTCTATGTGATTTTACTCCCTGACCCGTCTATGTGATCTTACTCCCTGACCCGTCTTTGTGATCTTACTCCCTGACCCATCTATGTGATCTTACTCCCTGATCCGTCTATTTGATCTTACTCCCTGACCCGTCTATGTGATCTTACTCCCTGACCCGTCTATGTGATCTTACTCCCTGACCCGTCTATGTGATCTTACTCCCTGACCCGTCTATGTGATCTTACTCCCTGACCCGTCTATGTGATCTTACTCCCTGACCCGTCTATGTGATCTTACTCTCTGACCCGTCTATGTGATCTTACTCCCTGACCCGTGCGGGTGATCTTACTCCCTGACCCGTCTATGTGATCTTACTCCCTGACCCGTCTATGTGATCTTAATCCCTGACCCGTCTATGTGATCTTACTCCCTGACCCGTCTCTGTGATCTTACTCCCTGACCCGTCTATGTGATCTTACTCCCTGACCCGTCTATGTGAACTTACTGCCTGACCCGTCTATGTGATCTTACTCCCTGACCCGTCTATGTGATCTTACTCCCTGACCCGTCTATGTGATCTTACTCCCTGACCCGTCTATGTGATCTTACTCCCTGACCCGTCTATGTGATCTTACTCCCTGACCCGTCTATGTGATCTTACTCCCTGACCCGTCTATGTGATCTTACTCCCTGACCCGTCTATGTGATCTTACTCCCTGACCCGTCTATGTGATCTTACTCCCTGACCCGTCTATGTGATCTTACTCCCTGACCCGTCTATGTGATCTTACTCCCTGACCCGTCTGTGTGATCTTACTCCCTGACCCGTCTATGTGATCTTACTCCCTGACCCGTCTATGTGATCTTACTCCCTGACCCGTCTATGTGATCTTACTCCCTGTTCCGTCTATGTGATCTTACTCCCTGACCCGTCTATGTGATCTTACTCCCTGACCCGTCTATGTGATCTTACTCCCTGACCCGTCTATGTGATCTTACTCCCTGACCCGTGCGGGTGATCTTACTCCCTGACCCGTCTATGTGATCTTACTCCCTGACCCGTCTATGTGATCTTACTCCCTGACCCGTCTATGTGATCTTACTCCCTGACCCGTGCGGGTGATCTTACTCCCTGACCCGTCTATGTGATCTTACTCCCTGACCCGTCTATGTGATCTTACTCCCTGACCCGTCTATGTGATCTTACTCCATTACCCGTCTATGTGATCTTACTCCCTGACCCATGCGGGTGATCTTACTCCCTGACCCGTCTATGTGATCTTACTCCCTGACCCGTCTATGTGATCTTACTCCCTGACCCGTCTATGTGATCTTACTCCCTGACCCGTCTATGTGATCTTACTCCCTGACCCGTCTATGTGATCTTACTCCCTGACCCGTCTATGTGATCTTACTCCCTGACCCGTCTATGTGATCTTACTCCCTGACCCGTCTATGTGATCTTACTCCCTGACCCGTCTATGTGATCTTACTCCCTGACCCGTCTATGTGATCTTACTCCCTGACCCGTCTATGTGATCTTACTCCCTGACCCATGCGGGTGATCTTACTCCCTGACCCGTCTATGTGATCTTACTCCCTGACCCGTCTATGTGATCTTACTCCCTGACCCGTCTATGTGATCTTACTCCCTGACCCATGCGGGTGATCTTACTCCCTGACCCGTCTATGTGATCTTACTCCCTGACCCGTCTATGTGATCTTACTCCCTGACCCGTCTATGTGATCTTACTCCCTGACCCGTCTATGTGATCTTACTCCCTGACCCATGCGGGTGATCTTACTCCCTGACCCATCTATGTGATCTTACTCCCTGACCCGTCTATGTGATCTTACTCCCTGACCCGTCTATGTGATCTTACTCCCTGACCCATGCGGGTGATCTTACTCCCTGACCCGTCTATGTGATCTTACTCCCTGACCCGTCTATGTGATCTTACTCCCTGACCCGTCTATGCGATCTTACTCCCTGACTCGTCTATGTGATCTTACTCACTGACCCGTCTATGTGATCTTACTCCCTGACCCGTCTATGTGATCTTACTCCCTGACCCGTCTATGTGATCTTACTCCCTGACCCGTCTATGTGATCTTACTCCCTGACCCGTCTATGTGATCTTACTCCCTGACCCGTCTAAGTGATCTTACTCCCTGACCCATGCGGGTAATCTTACTCCCTGACCCGTCTATGTGATCTTACTCCCTGACCCGTCTATGTGATCTTACTCCCTGACCCGTCTATGTGATCTTACTCCCTGACCCGTGCGGGTGATCTTACTCCCTGACCCGTCAATGTGATCTTACTCCCTGACCCGTCTATGTGATCTTACTCCCTGACCCGTCTATGTGATCTTACTCCCTGACCCGTCTATGTGATCTTACTCCCTGACCCATCTATGTGATCTTACTCCCTGACCCATGCGGGTGATCTTAATCCCTGACCCGTCTATGTGATCTTACTCCCTGACCCATGCGGGTGATCTTACTCCCTGACCCGTCTATGTGATCTTACTCCCTGACCCATGCGGGTGATCTTACTCCCTGACCCGTCTATGTGATCTTACTCCCTGACCCATGCGGGTGATCTTACTCCCTGACCCATGCGGGTGATCTTACTCCCTGACCCGTCTATGTGATCTTACTCCCTGACCCATGCGGGAGATCTTACTCCCTGACCCATGCGGGTGATCTTACTCCCTGACCCGTCTATGTGATCTTTCTCCCTGACCCATGCGGGTGATCTTACTCCCTGACCCGTCTATGTGATCTTACTCCCTGACCCATGCGGGTGATCTTACTCCCTGACCCGTCTATGTGATCTTACTCCCTGACCCATGCGGGTGATCTTACTCCCTGACCCGTCTATGTGATCTTACTCCCTGACCCGTCTATGTGATCTTACTCCCTGACCCGTGCGGGTGATCTTACTCCCTGACCCGTCTATGTGATCTTACTCCCTGACCCGTCTATGTGATCTTACTCCCTGACCCGTCTATGTGATCTTACTCCCTGACCCGTCTATGTGATCTTACTCCCTGACCCGTCTATGTGATCTTACTCCCTGACCCGTCTATGTGAACTTACTGCCTGACCCGTCTATGTGATCTTACTCCCTGACCCGTCTATGTGATCTTACTCCCTGACCCGTCTATGTGATCTTACTCCCTGCCCCGTCTATGTGATCTTACTCCCTGACCCGTCTATGTGATCTTACTCCCTGACCCGTCTATGTAATCTTACTCCCTGACCCGTCTAAGTGATCTTACTCCCTGACCCATGCGGGTGATCTTACTCCCTGACCGTCTATGTGATCTTACTCCCTGACCCGTCTATGTGATCTTACTCCCTGACCCGTCTATGTGATCTTACTCCCTGACCCGTGCGGGTGATCTTACTCCCTGATCCGTGTATGTGATCTTACTCCCTGACCCGTCTATGTGATCTTACTCCCTGACCCGTCTATGTGATCTTACACCCTGACCCGTCTATGTGATCTTACTCCCTGACGCATCTATGTGATCTTACTCCCTGACCCATGCGGGTGATCTTACTCCCTGACCCGTCTATGTGATCTTACTCCCTGACCCATGCGGGTGATCTTACTCCCTGACCCGTCTATGTGATCTTACTCCCTGACCCATGCGGGTGATCTTACTCCCTGACCCGTCTATGTGATCTTACTCCCTGACCCGTCTATGTGATCTTACTCCCTGACCCGTGCGGGTGATCTTACTCCCTGACCCGTCTATGTGATCTTACTCCCTGACCCGTCTATGTGATCTTACTCCATGACCGGTCTATGTGATCTTATTCCCTGACCCGTCTATGTGATCTTACTCCCTGACCCATGCGGGTGATCTTACTCCCTGACCCGTCTATGTGATCTTACTCCCTGACCCGTCTATGTGATCTTACTCCCTGACCCGTCTATGTGATCTTACTCCCTGACCCGTCTATGTGATCTTACTCCCTGACCCGTGCGGGTGATCTTACTCCCTGACCCGTCTATGTGATTTTACTCACTGACCCGTCTATGGGATCTTACTCCCTGACCCGTCTATGTGATCTCACTCCCTGACCTGTCTATGTGATCTTACTCCCTGACCCGTCTATGTGATCTTACTCCCTGACCCTTCTATGTGATCTTACTCCCTGACCCGTCTATGTGATCTTACTCCCTGACCCGTCTATGTGATCTTACTCCCTGACCCGTCTATGTGATCTTACTCCCTGACCCATGCGGGTGATCTTACTCCCTTACCCGTCTATGTGATCTTACTTTCTGACCCGTCTATGTGATCTTACTCCCTGACCCGTCTATGTGATCTTACTCCCTGAACCGTCTATGTGATCTTACTCCCTGACCCATGCGGGTGATCTTACTCCCTACCCGTCTATGTGATCTTACTCCCTGACCCATCTATGTGATCTTACTCCCTGACCCATGCGGGAGATCTTAATCCCTGACCCGTCTATGTGATCTTACTCCCTGACCCATGCGGGTGATCTTACTCCCTGACCCGTCTATGTGATCTTACTCCCTGACCCTTGCGGGTGATCTTACTCCCTGACCCGTCTATGTGATCTTACTCCCTGACCCATGCGGGTGATCTTACTCCCTGACCCATGCGGGTGATCTTACTCCCTGACCCGTCTATGTGATCTTACTCTCTGACCCATGCGGGTGATCTTACTTCCTGACCCATGCGGGTGATCTTACTCCTTGACCCGTCTATGTGATCTTACTCCCTGACCCATGCGGGAGATCTTACTCCCTGACCCATGCGGGTGATCTTACTCCCTGACCCGTCTATGTGATCTTTCTCCCTGACCCATGCGGGTGATCTTACTCCCTGACCCGTCTATGTGATCTTACTCCCTGACCCATGCGGGTGATCTTACTCCCTGACCCGTCTATGTGATCTTACTCCCTGACCCATGCGGGTGATCTTACTCCCTAACCCGTCTATGTGATCTTACTCCCTGACCCGTCTATGTGATCTTACTCCCTGACCCGTGCGGGTGATCTTACTCCCTGACCCGTCTATGTGATCTTACTCCCTGACCCGTCTATGTGATCTTACTCCCTGACCCGTCTATGTGATCTTACTCCCTGACCCGTCTATGTGATCTTACTCCCTGACCCGTCTATGTGATCTTACTCCCTGACCCGTCTATGTGAACTTACTGCCTGACCCGTCTATGTGATCTTACTCCCTGACCCGTCTATGTGATCTTACTCCCTGACCCGTCTATGTGATCTTACTCCCTGACCCGTCTATGTGATCATACTCCCTGACCCGTCTATGTGATCTTACTCCCTGACCCGTCTATGTAATCTTACTCCCTGACCCGTCTAAGTGATCTTACTCCCTGACCCATGCGGGTGATCTTACTCCCTGACCCGTCTATGTGATCTTACTCCCTGACCCGTCTATGTGATCTTACTCCCTGACCCGTCTATGTGATCTTACTCCCTGACCCGTGCGGGTGATCTTACTCCCTGACCCGTGTATGTGATCTTACTCCCTGACCCGTCTATGTGATCTTACTCCCTGACCCGTCTATGTGATCTTACTCCCTGACCCGTCTATGTGATCTTACTCCCTGACGCATCTATGTGATCTTACTCCCTGACCCATGCGGGTGATCTTACTCCCTGACCCGTCTATGTGATCTTACTCCCTGACCCATGCGGGTGATCTTACTCCCTGACCCGTCTATGTGATCTTACTCCCTGACCCATGCGGGTGATCTTACTCCCTGACCCGTCTATGTGATCTTACTCCCTGACCCGTCTATGTGATCTTACTCCCTGACCCGTGCGGGTTATCTTACTCCCTGACCCGTCTATGTGATCTTACTCCCTGACCCGTCTATGTGATCTTACTCCATGACCCGTCTATGTGATCTTACTCCCTGACCCGTCTATGTGATCTTACTCCCTGACCCATGCGGGTGATCTTACTCCCTGACCCGTCTATGTGATCTTACTCCCTGACCCGTCTATGTGATCTTACTCCCTGACCCGTCTATGTGATCTTACTCCCTGACCCGTCTATGTGATCCTACTCCCTGACCCGTCTATGTGATCTTACTCCCTGACCCGTGCGGGTGATCTTACTCCCTGACCCGTCTATGTGATCTTACTCCCTGACCGTCTATGTGATCTTACTCACTGACCCGTCTATGTGATCTCACTCCCTGACCCGTCTATGTGATCTTACTCCCTGACCCGTCTATGTGATCTTACTCCCTGACCCTTCTATGTGATCTTACTCCCTGACCGGTCTATGTGATCTTACTCCCTGACCCGTCTATGTGATCTTACTCCCTGACCCGTCTATGTGATCTTACTCCCTGACCCATGCGGGTGATCTTACTCCCTTACCCGTCTATGTGATCTTACTCCCTGACCCATCTATGTGATCTTACTCCCTGACCCATGCGGGTGATCTTAATCCCTGACCCGTCTATGTGATCTTACTCCCTGACCCATGCGGGTGATCTTACTCCCTGACCCGTCTATGTGATCTTACTCCCTGACCCATGCGGGTGATCTTACTCCCTGACCCGTCTATGTGATCTTACTCCCTGACCCATGCGGGTGATCTTACTCCCTGACCCATGCGGGTGATCTTACTCCCTGACCCGTCTATGTGATCTTACTCTCTGACCCATGCGGGTGATCTTACTCCCTGACCCATGCGGTTGATCTTACTCCCTGACCCGTCTATGTGATCTTACTCCCTGACCCATGCGGGAGATCTTACTCCCTGACCCATGCGGGTGATCTTACTCCCTGACCCGTCTATGTGATCTTTCTCCCTGACCCATGCGGGTGATCTTACTCCCTGACCCGTCTATGTGATCTTACTCCCTGACCCATGCGGGTGATCTTACTCCCTGACCCGTCTATGTGATCTTACTCCCTGACCCATGCGGGTGATCTTACTCCCTGACCCGTCTATGTGATCTTACTCCCTGACCCGTCTATGTGATCTTACTCCCTGACCCGTGCGGGTGATCTTACTCCCTGACCCGTCTATGTGATCTTACTCCCTGACCCGTCTATGTGATCTTACTCCCTGACCCGTCTATGTGATCTTACTCCCTGACCCGTCTATGTGATCTTACTCCCTGACCCGTCTATGTGATCTTACTCCCTGACCCGTCTATGTGAACTTACTGCCTGACCCGTCTATGTGATCTTACTCCCTGACCCGTCTATGTGATCTTACTCCCTGACCCGTCTATGTGATCTTACTCCCTGCCCCGTCTATGTGATCTTACTCCCTGACCCGTCTATGTGATCTTACTCCCTGACCCGTCTATGTAATCTTACTCCCTGACCCGTCTAAGTGATCTTACTCCCTGACCCATGCGGGTGATCTTACTCCCTGACCCGTCTATGTGATCTTACTCCCTGACCCGTCTATGTGATCTTACTCCCTGACCCGTCTATGTGATCTTACTCCCTGACCCGTGCGGGTGATCTTACTCCCTGATCCGTGTATGTGATCTTACTCCCTGACCCGTCTATGTGATCTTACTCCCTGACCCGTCTATGTGATCTTACACCCTGACCCGTCTATGTGATCTTACTCCCTGACGCATCTATGTGATCTTACTCCCTGACCCATGCGGGTGATCTTACTCCCTGACCCGTCTATGTGATCTTACTCCCTGACCCATGCGGGTGATCTTACTCCCTGAACCGTCTATGTGATCTTACTCCCTGACCCATGCGGGTGATCTTACTCCCTGACCCGTCTATGTGATCTTACTCCCTGACCCGTCTATGTGATCTTACTCCCTGACCCGTGCGGATGATCTTACTCCCTGACCCGTCTATGTGATGTTACTCCCTGACCCGTCTATGTGATCTTACTCCATGACCCGTCTATGTGATCTTATTCCCTGACCCGTCTATGTGATCTTACTCCCTGACCCATGCGGGTGATCTTACTCCCTGACCCGTCTATGTGATCTTACTCCCTGACCCGTCTATGTGATCTTACTCCCTGACCCGTCTATGTGATCTTACTCCCTGACCCGTCTATGTGATCTTACTCCCTGACCCGTGCGGGTGATCTTACTCCCTGACCCGTCTATGTGATTTTACTCCCTGACCCGTCTATGGGATCTTACTCCCTGACCCATGCGGGTGATCTTACTCCCTGACCCGTCTATGTGATCTTACTCCCTGACCCGTCTATGTGATCTTACTCCCTGACCCGTCTATGTGATCTTACTCCCTGACCCGTGCGGGTGATCTTACTCCCTGACCCGTGTATGTGATCTTACTCCCTGACCCGTCTATGTGATCTTACTCCCTGACCCGTCTATGTGATCTTACTCCCTGACCCGTCTATGTGATCTTACTCCCTGACGCATCTATGTGATCTTACTCCCTGACCCATGCGGGTGATCTTACTCCCTGACCCGTCTATGTGATCTTACTCCCTGACCCATGCGGGTGATCTTACTCCCTGACCCGTCTATGTGATCTTACTCCCTGACCCATGCGGGTGATCTTACTCCCTGACCCGTCTATGTGATCTTACTCCCTGACCCGTCTATGTGATCTTACTCCCTGACCCGTGCGGGTGATCTTACTCCCTGACCCGTCTATGTGATCTTACTCCCTGACCCGTCTATGTGATCTTACTCCATGACCCGTCTATGTGATCTTACTCCCTGACCCGTCTATGTGATCTTACTCCCTGACCCATGCGGGTGATCTTACTCCCTGACCCGTCTATGTGATCTTACTCCCTGACCCGTCTATGTGATCTTACTCCCTGACCCGTCTATGTGATCTTACTCCCTGACCCGTCTATGTGATCCTACTCCCTGACCCGTCTATGTGATCTTACTCCCTGACCCGTGCGGGTGATCTTACTCCCTGACCCGTCTATGTGATCTTACTCCCTGACCCGTCTATGTGATCTTACTCACTGACCCGTCTATGTGATGTTACTCCCTGACCCGTCTATGTGATCTTACTCCATGACCCGTCTATGTGATCTTATTCCCTGACCCGTCTATGTGATCTTACTCCCTGACCCATGCGGGTGATCTTACTCCCTGACCCGTCTATGTGATCTTACTCCCTGACCCGTCTATGTGATCTTACTCCCTGACCCGTCTATGTGATCTTACTCCCTGACCCGTCTATGTGATCTTACTCCCTGACCCGTGCGGGTGATCTTACTCCCTGACCCGTCTATGTGATTTTACTCCCTGACCCGTCTATGGGATCTTACTCCCTGACCCATGCGGGTGATCTTACTCCCTGACCCGTCTATGTGATCTTACTCCCTGACCCGTCTATGTGATCTTACTCCCTGACCCGTCTATGTGATCTTACTCCCTGACCCGTGCGGGTGATCTTACTCCCTGACCCGTGTATGTGATCTTACTCCCTGACCCGTCTATGTGATCTTACTCCCTGACCCGTCTATGTGATCTTACTCCCTGACCCGTCTATGTGATCTTACTCCCTGACGCATCTATGTGATCTTACTCCCTGACCCATGCGGGTGATCTTACTCCCTGACCCGTCTATGTGATCTTACTCCCTGACCCATGCGGGTGATCTTACTCCCTGACCCGTCTATGTGATCTTACTCCCTGACCCATGCGGGTGATCTTACTCCCTGACCCGTCTATGTGATCTTACTCCCTGACCCGTCTATGTGATCTTACTCCCTGACCCGTGCGGGTGATCTTACTCCCTGACCCGTCTATGTGATCTTACTCCCTGACCCGTCTATGTGATCTTACTCCATGACCCGTCTATGTGATCTTACTCCCTGACCCGTCTATGTGATCTTACTCCCTGACCCATGCGGGTGATCTTACTCCCTGACCCGTCTATGTGATCTTACTCCCTGACCCGTCTATGTGATCTTACTCCCTGACCCGTCTATGTGATCTTACTCCCTGACCCGTCTATGTGATCCTACTCCCTGACCCGTCTATGTGATCTTACTCCCTGACCCGTGCGGGTGATCTTACTCCCTGACCCGTCTATGTGATCTTACTCCCTGACCCGTCTATGTGATCTTACTCACTGACCCGTCTATGTGATCTCACTCCCTGACCCGTCTATGTGATCTTACTCCCTGACCCGTCTATGTGATCTTACTCCCTGACCCTTCTATGTGATCTTACTCCCTGACCGGTCTATGTGATCTTACTCCCTGACCCGTCTATGTGATCTTACTCCCTGACCCGTCTATGTGATCTTACTCCCTGACCCATGCGGGTGATCTTACTCCCTTACCCGTCTATGTGATCTTACTCCCTGACCCATCTATGTGATCTTACTCCCTGACCCATGCGGGTGATCTTAATCCCTGACCCGTCTATGTGATCTTACTCCCTGACCCATGCGGGTGATCTTACTCCCTGACCCGTCTATGTGATCTTACTCCCTGACCCATGCGGGTGATCTTACTCCCTGACCCGTCTATGTGATCTTACTCCCTGACCCATGCGGGTGATCTTACTCCCTGACCCATGCGGGTGATCTTACTCCCTGACCCGTCTATGTGATCTTACTCTCTGACCCATGCGGGTGATCTTACTCCCTGACCCATGCGGGTGATCTTACTCCCTGACCCGTCTATGTGATCTTACTCCCTGACCCATGCGGGAGATCTTACTCCCTGACCCATGCGGGTGATCTTACTCCCTGACCCGTCTATGTGATCTTTCTCCCTGACCCATGCGGGTGATCTTACTCCCTGACCCGTCTATGTGATCTTACTCCCTGACCCATGCGGGTGATCTTACTCCCTGACCCGTCTATGTGATCTTACTCCCTGACCCATGCGGGTGATCTTACTCCCTGACCCGTCTATGTGATCTTACTCCCTGACCCGTCTATGTGATCTTACTCCCTGACCCGTGCGGGTGATCTTACTCCCTGACCCGTCTATGTGATCTTACTCCCTGACCCGTCTATGTGATCTTACTCCCTGACCCGTCTATGTGATCTTACTCCCTGACCCGTCTATGTGATCTTACTCCCTGACCCGTCTATGTGATCTTACTCCCTGACCCGTCTATGTGAACTTACTGCCTGACCCGTCTATGTGATCTTACTCCCTGACCCGTCTATGTGATCTTACTCCCTGACCCGTCTATGTGATCTTACTCCCTGCCCCGTCTATGTGATCTTACTCCCTGACCCGTCTATGTGATCTTACTCCCTGACCCTTCTATGTAATCTTACTCCCTGACCCGTCTAAGTGATCTTACTCCCTGACCCATGCGGGTGATCTTACTCCCTGACCCGTCTATGTGATCTTACTCCCTGACCCGTCTATGTGATCTTACTCCCTGACCCGTCTATGTGATCTTACTCCCTGACCCGTGCGGGTGATCTTACTCCCTGATCCGTGTATGTGATCTTACTCCCTGACCCGTCTATGTGATCTTACTCCCTGACCCGTCTATGTGATCTTACACCCTGACCCGTCTATGTGATCTTACTCCCTGACGCATCTATGTGATCTTACTCCCTGACCCATGCGGGTGATCTTACTCCCTGACCCGTCTATGTGATCTTACTCCCTGACCCATGCGGGTGATCTTACTCCCTGAACCGTCTATGTGATCTTACTCCCTGACCCATGCGGGTGATCTTACTCCCTGACCCGTCTATGTGATCTTACTCCCTGACCCGTCTATGTGATCTTACTCCCTGACCCGTGCGGGTGATCTTACTCCCTGACCCGTCTATGTGATGTTACTCCCTGACCCGTCTATGTGATCTTACTCCATGACCCGTCTATGTGATCTTATTCCCTGACCCGTCTATGTGATCTTACTCCCTGACCCATGCGGGTGATCTTACTCCCTGACCCGTCTATGTGATCTTACTCCCTGACCCGTCTATGTGATCTTACTCCCTGACCCGTCTATGTGATCTTACTCCCTGACCCGTCTATGTGATCTTACTCCCTGACCCGTGCGGGTGATCTTACTCCCTGACCCGTCTATGTGATTTTACTCACTGACCCGTCTATGGGATCTTACTCCCTGACCCGTCTATGTGATCTCACTCCCTGACCCGTCTATGTGATCTTACTCCCTGACCCGTCTATGTGATCTTACTCCCTGACCCTTCTATGTGATCTTACTCCCTGACCCGTCTATGTGATCTTACTCCCTGACCCGTCTATGTGATCTTACTCCCTGACCCGTCTATGTGATCTTACTCCCTGACCCATGCGGGTGATCTTACTCCCTTACCCGTCTATGTGATCTTACTTTCTGACCCGTCTATGTGATCTTACTCCCTGACCCGTCTATGTGATCTTACTCCCTGAACCGTCTATGTGATCTTACTCCCTGACCCATGCGGGTGATCTTACTCCCTGACCCGTCTATGTGATCTTACTCCCTGACCCATCTATGTGATCTTACTCCCTGACCCATGCGGGTGATCTTAATCCATGACCCGTCTATGTGATCTTACTCCCTGACCCATGCGGGTGATCTTACTCCCTGACCCGTCTATGTGATCTTACTCCCTGACCCATGCGGGTGATCTTACTCCCTGACCCGTCTATGTGATCTTACTCCCTGACCCATGCGGGTGATCTTACTCCCTGACCCATGCGGGTGATCTTACTCCCTGACCCGTCTATGTGATCTTACTCTCTGACCCATGCGGGTGATCTTACTCCCTGACCCATGCGGGTGATCTTACTCCTTGACCCGTCTATGTGATCTTACTCCCTGACCCATGCGGGAGATCTTACTCCCTGACCCATGCGGGTGATCTTACTCCCTGACCCGTCTATGTGATCTTTCTCCCTGACCCATGCGGGTGATCTTACTCCCTGACCCGTCTATGTGATCTTACTCCCTGACCCATGCGGGTGATCTTACTCCCTGACCCGTCTATGTGATCTTACTCCCTGACCCATGCGGGTGATCTTACTCCCTAACCCGTCTATGTGATCTTACTCCCTGACCCGTCTATGTGATCTTACTCCCTGACCCGTGCGGGTGATCTTACTCCCTGACCCGTCTATGTGATCTTACTCCCTGACCCGTCTATGTGATCTTACTCCCTGACCCGTCTATGTGATCTTACTCCCTGACCCGTCTATGTGATCTTACTCCCTGACCCGTCTATGTGATCTTACTCCCTGACCCGTCTATGTGAACTTACTGCCTGACCCGTCTATGTGATCTTACTCCCTGACCCGTCTATGTGATCTTACTCCCTGACCCGTCTATGTGATCTTACTCCCTGACCCGTCTATGTGATCTTACTCCCTGACCCGTCTATGTGATCTTACTCCCTGACCCGTCTATGTAATCTTACTCCCTGACCCGTCTAAGTGATCTTACTCCCTGACCCATGCGGGTGATCTTACTCCCTGACCCGTCTATGTGATCTTACTCCCTGACCCGTCTATGTGATCTTACTCCCTGACCCGTCTATGTGATCTTACTCCCTGACCCGTGCGGGTGATCTTACTCCCTGACCCGTGTATGTGATCTTACTCCCTGACCCGTCTATGTGATCTTACTCCCTGACCCGTCAATGTGATCTTACTCCCTGACCCGTCTATGTGATCTTACTCCCTGACGCATCTATGTGATCTTACTCCCTGACCCATGCGGGTGATCTTACTCCCTGACCCGTCTATGTGATCTTACTCCCTGACCCATGCGGGTGATCTTACTCCCTGACCCGTCTATGTGATCTTACTCCCTGACCCATGCGGGTGATCTTACTCCCTGACCCGTCTATGTGATCTTACTCCCTGACCCGTCTATGTGATCTTACTCCCTGACCCGTGCGGGTGATCTTACTCCCTGACCCGTCTATGTGATCTTACTCCCTGACCCGTCTATGTGATCTTACTCCATGACCCGTCTATGTGATCTTACTCCCTGACCCGTCTATGTGATCTTACTCCCTGACCCATGCGGGTGATCTTACTCCCTGACCCGTCTATGTGATCTTACTCCCTGACCCGTCTATGTGATCTTACTCCCTGACCCGTGCGGGTGATCTTACTCCCTGACCCGTCTATGTGATCTTACTCCCTGACCCGTCTATGTGATCTTACTCCCTGACCCGTCTATGTGATCTTACTCCCTGACCCGTCTATGTGATCTTACTCCCTGACCCGTCTATGTGATCTTACTCCCTGACCCGTCTATGTGAACTTACTGCCTGACCCGTCTATGTGATCTTGCTCCCTGACCCGTCTATGTGATCTTACTCCCTGACCCGTCTATGTGATCTTACTCCCTGCCCCGTCTATGTGATCTTACTCCCTGACCCGTCTATGTGATCTTACTCCCTGACCCGTCTATGTAATCTTACTCCCTGACCCGTCTAAGTGATCTTACTCCCTGACCCATGCGGGTGATCTTACTCCCTGACCCGTCTATGTGATCTTACTCCCTGACCCGTCTATGTGATCTTACTCCCTGACCCGTCTATGTGATCTTACTCCCTGACCCGTGCGGGTGATCTTACTCCCTGATCCGTGTATGTGATCTTACTCCCTGACCCGTCTATGTGATCTTACTCCCTGACCCGTCTATGTGATCTTACACCCTGACCCGTCTATGTGATCTTACTCCCTGACGCATCTATGTGATCTTACTCCCTGACCCATGCGGGTGATCTTACTCCCTGACCCGTCTATGTGATCTTACTCCCTGACCCATGCGGGTGATCTTACTCCCTGACCCGTCTATGTGATCTTACTCCCTGACCCATGCGGGTGATCTTACTCCCTGACCCGTCTATGTGATCTTACTCCCTGACCCGTCTATGTGATCTTACTCCCTGACCCGTGCGGGTGATCTTACTCCCTGACCCGTCTATGTGATCTTACTCCCTGACCCGTCTATGTGATCTTACTCCATGACCCGTCTATGTGATCTTATTCCCTGACCCGTCTATGTGATCTTACTCCCTGACCCATGCGGGTGATCTTACTCCCTGACCCGTCTATGTGATCTTACTCCCTGACCCGTCTATGTGATCTTACTCCCTGACCCGTCTATGTGATCTTACTCCCTGACCCGTCTATGTGATCTTACACCCTGACCCGTGCGGGTGATCTTACTCCCTGACCCGTCTATGTGATTTTACTCACTGACCCGTCTATGGGATCTTACTCCCTGACCCGTCTATGTGATCTCACTCCCTGACCCGTCTATGTGATCTTACTCCCTGACCCGTCTATGTGATCTTACTCTCTGACCCTTCTATGTGATCTTACTCCCTGACCCGTCTATGTGATCTTACTCCCTGACCCGTCTATGTGATCTTACTCCCTGACCCGTCTATGTGATCTTACTCCCTGACCCATGCGGGTGATCTTACTCCCTTACCCGTCTATGTGATCTTACTTTCTGACCCGTCTATGTGATCTTACTCCCTGACCCGTCTATGTGATCTTACTCCCTGAACCGTCTATGTGATCTTACTCCCTGACCCATGCGGGTGATCTTACTCCCTGACCCGTCTATGTGATCTTACTCCCTGACCCATCTATGTGATCTTACTCCCTGACCCATGCGGGTGATCTTAATCCCTGACCCGTCTATGTGATCTTACTCCCTGACCCATGCGGGTGATCTTACTCCCTGACCCGTCTATGTGATCTTACTCCCTGACCCATGCGGGTGATCTTACTCCCTGACCCGTCTATGTGATCTTACTCCCTGACCCATGCGGGTGATCTTACTCCCTGACCCATGCGGGTGATCTTACTCCCTGACCCGTCTATGTGATCTTACTCTCTGACCCATGCGGGTGATCTTACTCCCTGACCCATGCGGGTGATCTTACTCCTTGACCCGTCTATGTGATCTTACTCCCTGACCCATGCGGGAGATCTTACTCCCTGACCCATGCGGGTGATCTTACTCCCTGACCCGTCTATGTGATCTTTCTCCCTGACCCATGCGGGTGATCTTACTCCCTGACCCGTCTATGTGATCTTACTCCCTGACCCATGCGGGTGATCTTACTCCCTGACCCGTCTATGTGATCTTACTCCCTGACCCATGCGGGTGATCTTACTCCCTAACCCGTCTATGTGATCTTACTCCCTGACCCGTCTATGTGATCTTACTCCCTGACCCGTGCGGGTGATCTTACTCCCTGACCCGTCTATGTGATCTTACTCCCTGACCCGTCTATGTGATCTTACTCCCTGACCCGTCTATGTGATCTTACTCCCTGACCCGTCTATGTGATCTTACTCCCTGACCCGTCTATGTGATCTTACTCCCTGACCCGTCTATGTGAACTTACTGCCTGACCCGTCTATGTGATCTTACTCCCTGACCCGTCTATGTGATCTTACTCCCTGACCCGTCTATGTGATCTTACTCCCTGACCCGTCTATGTGATCTTACTCCCTGACCCGTCTATGTGATCTTACTCCCTGACCCGTCTATGTAATCTTACTCCCTGACCCGTCTAAGTGATCTTACTCCCTGACCCATGCGGGTGATCTTACTCCCTGACCCGTCTATGTGATCTTACTCCCTGACCCGTCTATGTGATCTTACTCCCTGACCCGTCTATGTGATCTTACTCCCTGACCCGTGCGGGTGATCTTACTCCCTGACCCGTGTATGTGATCTTACTCCCTGACCCGTCTATGTGATCTTACTCCCTGACCCGTCTATGTGATCTTACTCCCTGACCCGTCTATGTGATCTTACTCCCTGACGCATCTATGTGATCTTACTCCCTGACCCATGCGGGTGATCTTACTCCCTGACCCGTCTATGTGATCTTACTCCCTGACCCATGCGGGTGATCTTACTCCCTGACCCGTCTATGTGATCTTACTCCCTGACCCATGCGGGTGATCTTACTCCCTGACCCGTCTATGTGATCTTACTCCCTGACCGGTCTATGTGATCTTACTCCCTGACCCGTGCGGGTGATCTTACTCCCTGACCCGTCTATGTGATCTTACTCCCTGACCCGTCTATGTGATCTTACTCCATGACCCGTCTATGTGATCTTACTCCCTGACCCGTCTATGTGATCTTACTCCCTGACCCATGCGGGTGATCTTACTCCCTGACCCGTCTATGTGATCTTACTCCCTGACCCGTCTATGTGATCTTACTCCCTGACCCGTCTATGTGATCTTACTCCCTGACCCGTCTATGTGATCCTACTCCCTGACCCGTCTATGTGATCTTACTCCCTGACCCGTGCGGGTGATCTTACTCCCTGACCCGTCTATGTGATCTTACTCCCTGACCCGTCTATGTGATCTTACTCACTGACCCGTCTATGTGATCTCACTCCCTGACCCGTCTATGTGATCTTACTCCCTGACCCGTCTATGTGATCTTACTCCCTGACCCTTCTATGTGATCTTACTCCCTGACCGGTCTATGTGATCTTACTCCCTGACCCGTCTATGTGATCTTACTCCCTGACCCGTCTATGTGATCTTACTCCCTGACCCATGCGGGTGATCTTACTCCCTTACCCGTCTATGTGATCTTACTTTCTGACCCGTCTATGTGATCTTACTCCCTGACCCGTCTATGTGATCTTACTCCCTGAACCGTCTATGTGATCTTACTCCCTGACCCATGCGGGTGATCTTACTCCCTGAGCCGTCTATGGGATCTTACTCCCTGACCCGTCTATGTGATCTTAGTCCCTGACCCGTCTATGTGATCTTACTCCCTGACCCGTCTATGTGATCTTACTCCCTGACCCGTCTATGTGATCTTACTCCCTGACCCGTCTATGTGATCTTACTCCCTGACCCGTCTATGTGATCTTACTCCCTGACTCGTCTATGTGATCTTACTCCCTGACCCGTCTATGTGATCTTACTCCCTGAACCGTCTATGTGATCTTACTCCCTGACCCGTCTATGTGATCTTACTCCCTGAACCGTCTATGTGATCTTACTCCCTGACCCGTCTATGTGATCTTACTCCCTGACCCGTTCTAAGTGATCTTACTCCCTGACCCATGCGGGTGATCTTACTCCCTGACCCGTCTATGTGATCTTACTCCCTGACCCGTCTATGTGATCTTACTCCCTGACCCGTCTATGTGATCTTACTCCCTGACCCGTGCGGGTGATCTTACTCCCTGACCCGTCTATGTGATCTTACTCCCTGACCCGTCTATGTGATCTTACTCCCTGACCCGTCTAAGTGATCTTACTCCCTGACCCGTCTATGTGATCTTACTCCCTGACCCATCTATGTGATCTTACTCCCTGACCCATGCGGGTGATCTTACTCCCTGACCCGTCTATGTGATCTTACTCCCTGACCCATGCGGGTGATCTTACTCCCTGACCCGTCTATGTGATCTTACTCCCTGACCCATGCGGGTGATCTTACTCCCTGACCCATGCGGGTGATCTTACTCCCTGACCCGTCTATGTGATCTTACTCCCTGACCCATGCGGGTGATCTTACTCCCTGACCCATGCGGGTGATCTTATTCCCTGACCCGTCTATGTGATCTTTCTCCCTGACCCATGCGGGTGATCTTACTCCCTGACCCGTCTATGTGATCTTACTCCCTGACCCATGCGGGTGATCTTACTCCCTGACCCGTCTATGTGATCTTACTCCCTGACCCATGCGGGTGATCTTACTCCCTGACCCGTCTATGTGATCTTACTCCCTGACCCATGCGGGTGATCTTACTCCCTGACCCGTCTATGTGATCTTACTCCCTGACCCGTCTATGTGATCTTACTCCCTGACCCGTCTATGTGATCTTACTCCCTGACCCATGCGGGTGATCTTACTCCCTGACCCGTCTATGTGATCTTACTCCCTGACCCGTCTATGTGATCTTACTCTCTGACCCGTCTATGTGATCTTACTCCCTGACCCGTCTATGTGATCTTACTCCCTGACCCGTCTATGTGATCTTACTCCCTGACCCGTCTATGTGATCTTACTCCCTGACCCGTCTATGTGATCTTACTCCCTGACCCGTCTATGTGATCTTACTCCCTGACCCGTCTATGTGATCTTACTCCCTGACCCGTCTAAGTGATCTTACTCCCTGACCCATGCGGGTGATCTTATTCCCTGACCCGTCTATGTGATCTTACTCCCTGACCCGTCTATGTGATCTTACTTCCTGACCCGTCTATGTGATCTTACTCCCTGACCCGTGCGGGTGATCTTACTCCCTGACCCGTCTATGTGATCTTACTCCCTGACCCGTCTATGTGATCTTACTCCCTGACCCATGCGGGTGATCTTACTCCCTGACCCGTCTATGTGATCTTACTCCCTGACCCGTCTATGTGATCTTACTCCCTGACCCATGCGGGTGATCTTACTCCCTGACCCGTCTATGTGATCTTACTCCCTGACCCATGCGGGTGATCTTACTCCCTGACCCGTCTATGTGATCTTACTCCCTGACCCATGCGGGTGATCTTACTCCCTGACCCGTCTATGTGATCTTACTCCCTGACCCATGCGGGTGATCTTACTCCCTGACCCATGCGGGTGATCTTACTCCCTGACCCGTCTATGTGATCTTACTCTCTGACCCATGCGAGTGATCTTACTCCCTGACCCATGCGGGTGATCTTACTCCCTGACCCGTCTATGTGATCTTTCTCCCTGACCCATGCGGGTGATCTTACTCCCTGACCCGTCTATGTGATCTTACTCCCTGAGCCATGCGGGTGATCTTACTCCTTGACCCGTCTATGTGATCTTACTCCCTGACCCATGCGGGTGATCTTATTCCCTGACCCGTCTATGTGATCTTACTCCCTGACCCGTCTATGTGATCTTACTCCCTGACCCGTCTATGTGATCTTACTCCCTGACCCGTGCGGGTGATCTTACTCCCTGACCCGTCTATGTGATCTTACTCCCTGACCCGTCTAAGTGATCTTACTCCCTGACCCATGCGGGTAATCTTACTCCCTGATCCGTCTATGTGATCTTACTCCCTGACCCGTCTATGTGATCTTACTCCCTGACCCATGCGGGTGATCTTACTCCCTGACCCGTCTATGTGATCTTACTCCCTGACCCATGCGGGTGATCTTACTCCCTGACCCGTCTATGTGATCTTACTCCCTGACCCATGCGGGTGATCTTACTCCCTGACCCGTCTATGTGATCTTACTCCCTGACCCATGCGGGTGATCTTACTCCCTGACCCATGCGGGTGATCTTACTCCCTGACCCGTCTATGTGATCTTACTCTCTGACCCATGCGAGTGATCTTACTCCCTGACCCATGCGGGTGATCTTACTCCCTGACCCGTCTATGTGATCTTTCTCCCTGACCCATGCGGGTGATCTTACTCCCTGACCCGTCTATGTGATCTTACTCCCTGAGCCATGCGGGTGATCTTACTCCCTGACCCGTCTATGTGATCTTACTCCCTGAGCCATGCGGGTGATCTTACTCCTTGACCCGTCTATGTGATCTTACTCCCTGACCCATGCGGGTGATCTTATTCCCTGACCCGTCTATGTGATCTTACTCCCTGACCCGTCTATGTGATCTTACTCCCTGACCCGTCTATGTGATCTTACTCCCTGACCCGTGCGGGTGATCTTACTCCCTGACCCGTCTATGTGATCTTAATCCCTGACCCGTCTAAGTGATCTTACTCCCTGACCCATGCGGGTAATCTTACTCCCTGACCCGTCTATGTGATCTTACTCCCTGACCCGTCTATGTGATCTTACTCCCTGACCCATGCGGGTGATCTTACTCCCTGACCCGTCTATGTGATCTTACTCCCTGACCCATGCGGGTGATCTTACTCCCTGACCCGTCTATGTGATCTTACTCCCTGACCCGTCTATGTGATCTTACTCCCTGACCCATGCGGGTGATCTTACTCCCTGACCCATGCGGGTGATCTTACTCCCTGACCCATGCGGGTGATCTTACTCCCTGACCCGTCTATGTGATCTTACTCTCTGACCCATGCGAGTGATCTTACTCCCTGACCCATGCGGGTGATCTTACTCCCTGACCCGTCTATGTGATCTTTCTCCCTGACCCATGCGGGTGATCTTACTCCCTGACCCGTCTATGTGATCTTACTCCCTGAGCCATGCGGGTGATCTTACTCCTTGACCCGTCTATGTGATCTTACTCCCTGACCCATGCGGGTGATCTTACTCCTTGACCCTTCTATGTGATCTTACTCCCTGACCCATGCGGGTGATCTTACTCAGTGACCCACATAGATGACCTTACTCAGTGATCCACACCTGCAGAAGACGGATGTGTCGGACCAAAAGGTGCAAATATTGCAGTCAAGCTGTAAACAAGCGACACAACGGATTACGTTCCCTGGACTACATCCTACTACTTGCAAAGCGCTGTTCAGGGCTTGGTAGCGAGAGTGAGAGAACGAACGCAGAAGAAGAAGAAGTTATCCACATAAGTGGCCTTACTCAGGATCCACATAGGTGACCTTACTCAGTGATCCACACAGGTGACCTTACTCAGTGACCCACATAGATGACCTTACTCAGTGACCCACATAGGTGATGTAACAGACCCACTGTTTGTTTGCCCTGGCCATTATTCTAACTCAGAACATTCTCACACTCATCCACATCATCATGACCATACTCAGTAAATGACATATCACACAGCAGGTGGCATATTTCTTATATCATACTCATATCATAGAATGAGTAGAGAAATTACAACCACAATATAATACATATCTTAACTAAACATTCTACTAAAACGGGAATTGTAAGCATTAGCTCTTGATGGAATTCCCAACTATCTAAACCCAGTTCTATTGCCTTGCAATTACATCACACACACATCGCCTTAACTGCGTCTTCAACACACCTTATCAAATACTTCCTCACTGAAATCCCCTCAGGCGGGCGATCTCGACCTAACTCGTTCACAATGTGTCCTTGCTTACAAACACACGATCAGATTATCTATTAATGCAAAACTCACACACCTAATTGAGCCATCCTGTTCTATCACTAAACATTCGTCCAACAGTCTATCAATCGCTCCTCTATCTAAGTCGGTGAGTTAAACATACTATCTACATTCAGTCTCTCTCTCGCTCTCATCTCTCCAGTCTCTCTCTATCCATCCTCTCTCCATCCAGTCTCTCTCTATCCAGCCTCCCTCCATCCAGTCTCTCTCTATCCAGCCTCTTCTAGCTAAACTTTGTCTCGAGTTATATATCCTCAAGCAAGGCCAGAGCTTGACCAATGGATTTCAGGTGATGGCCACATTCAGTCCCATTGGAACGAAACACTTTGCACACCTGTCACTCATTCTCTCACAGCAAGCCCCGCTGCCAATTTCGTCTGTCAATCAATCTCCCCCTACCAAAGTTGGCAGGCCCAGCGGTCAGTTTCCACCTGTCCACATTCCTTACCCCAACTCTGTTTTCCTTTGCTAAGACGGTGAGTGACCTTGACACGCATTCATGTAGCTTTAAACTTTAACATGTTCAGGTATTCTAAACTCCCCTTGCTCCGGCGGGAACTGTTACAGTGACCTTACTCAGTGACTCACATAAGGGACCTTACTCAGCGACCCACATAGGTGACCTGACTCAGTGACCCACGTAGATGACCTTACTCAGTGACCCACATAGGTGACCTTACTCAGTGACCCACATAGATCACCTTACTCAGTGACCCAAATAGGTGACCTTACTCAGTGACCCACATAGATGACCTTACTCAGTGACCCACATAGATGACCTTACTGAGTGACCCACATACGTGACCTGACTCAGTCACCCACATAGATGACCTTACTCAGTGACCCACATAGGTGACCTTACTCAGTGATCCTGACAGGTGATCATCGTAAGGCATAGAGAAAAAAAGGGAGAGAGAGAAAGAGAGAGAGAGAAAGAGAGAGAGAGAAAGGGAGAGAAAGAGAGAGAGAAAAGGAGAGAGAGAAAGAGAGAGAGAAAAAGAGAGAGAGAAAGAGAGAGAAAGAGAGAGAGAGAGAGAGAGAGAGAGAAAGAGAGCGCTGCATACGTGATCAAAGTTCTATAGAATGTCTCGTGCACCATCATTAATTCACGAACGTGCACAAATGATCCGTGTGACAGTAGCACGAATTATAACAATGGAACAAGAAGAACAATAAAACATGAAAGAAACAGATCTGAGGATAGTCAAATCAAACAAATAAACATCAACAAGAAAGAAATTGTAACATAGAAAATCATAGAAATCTGAGAAAAGGGATGAAAGATGAGGTTGGAAAATATGGGAAAAGGGAACAAAGAAGACAGGAAAATATGGGAAAAGGGAACAAAGAAGACATAGGAAAATATGGGAAAAGGGAACAAAGAAGAAGTAGGAAAATATGGGAAAAGGGAACAAAGAAGAGGCAGTATTTTTTAAAGTGGAAAATGGAAAAAATAAGAGGCAGGAAAATAGAGGAACAATATGACAAGCAGGTGAGGAATGAACTAAAACAAAGTTTATAAAGAAAATTACCGGTTCCCTATCCGTGGCAGAAGGAATATGACCACTGTGACCTTCTAAGCTTGTCATAAACGGAGACAATAGAGGGTTGTGTAATGCTAGTAAGATTATCCTGTCATAGGTATTGCTGCAAATACCACTAGTGCGAGATTGAATGTAACTGTCTGGATACAGGCTCCCTGTGAGGAGAGTGACCGTATGCTTCATGTGGAGACCAGATTAGACATAAACAAATCGTGCTAGACGACATGGACGCTAGAGGAGGATACTTAACACATAGAGGAGGGAGGATACTTACACAATGAGGAGGGAGGATACTTACACATAGAGGAGGGAGGATACTTACACATAGAGGAGGGAGGATACTTACACATAGAGGAGGATACTTACACATAGAGGAGGGAGGATACTTACACATAGAGGAGGGAGGATACTTACACATAGAGGAGGATACTTACACATTGAGGAGGGAGGATACTTACACATAGAGGAGGGAGGATACTTACACATAGAGGAGGGAAGATACTTAGACATAGAGGAGGATACTTACACATAGAGGAGGGAGGATACTTACACATAGAGGAGGATACTTACACATAGAGGAGGGAGGATACTTACACATAGAGGAGGATACTTACACATAGAGGAGGGAGGATACTTACACATAGAGGAGGGAGGATACTTACACATAGAGGAGGGAGGATACTTACACATAGAGGAGGATACTTACACATAGAGGAGGGAGGATACTTACACATAGAGGAGGGAGGATACTTACACATAGAGGAGGGAGGATACTTACACATAGAGGAGGATACTTACACATTGAGGAGGGAGGATACTTACACATAGAGGAGGGAGGATACTTACACATAGAGAAAGTCAAGCGTGAGACTGGCAAGAATGGAGAAGGAAAACGGAAGGAATAAAGGAGGTGAAAAAATATTTAGAAAGAAATAGAGGAAGAGAGTGAAAGGAATTGAGGAGAGAAATGCAAGGAATAGAGACATTTAAATCAATGAGGATGAAGGGAATCAAGAAAAAGAATGACATGAAATGAATAGAGGAATTGATTGACAGAAGGAGAAGAGATGATTGACAGTAGAAGAGATGAATGACAGAAGTAGAAGAGATGAATATAGAAATTAAGGAGGACGATAGTAGAAACAAATAAGGAGAATGACAAGAATAAAGAAGGAGAAAGACAGAAAAGGAAAGAAAGAAATTAGACTGAAATGGACATACTTAAAGGTCATGGCCAAAGGAGCCCCGAGAAAAGGTGTTTTATAAAATATATTTAAACAAAGGAAAAGATATGGAGAGAATATTGTCAAGTATGAGACAAACAAGAATACATTGAACAAAGGAAATAGAGAAACCTCGCGCTGAAAGCATCTACTGATGTACTGAAGTGCTGCTAATTGTCCTGTCCGGGGGGACATTCTAGGACTTCCCTCGCATGTTCACCGCGCGCTCCTAGCTTTTCAGTGGCAGGAACAAATAGGCACGGGAAAGCCGTTTCCGGCACCGGATGTGGTTTTCCAGATCCACGAAGGGTGAACAATGTCCGATTTTTATGTAGCTGTCCATCTTGTCAACTAAATGACTTTATTGAAGGTCGAGCGAGATCTCCCTGACAGATTGACTGCTCCCTGAACTCTCACTGACTAAATGACTTTATTGAAGGTCGAGCGAGATCCCCCTGGTAGATTGACTGCTCCCTGAACTCTCACTGACTAAATGACTTTATTGAAGGTCGAGCAAGATCCCCCTGGTAGATTGACTGCTCCCTGAACTCTCACTGACTAAATGACTTTATTGAAGGTCGAGCGAGATCTCCCTGACAGATTGACTGCTCCCTGAACTCTCACTGACTAAATGACTTTATTGAAGGTCGAGCGAGATCCCCCTGGTAGATTGACTGCTCCCTGAACTCTCACTGACTAAATGACTTTATTGAAGGTCGAGCGAGATCCCCCTGGTAGATTGACTGCTCCCTGAACTCTCACTGCACATCGGCTCTTGTTGCTGTAATTTTTTTGATTTAGTTTAATTAAAACTTGTAAAGGTTTTCACTTGTTCAATAATCGATTGATTTCTGGAAACGATTGATTGATTCTGATAGGCAAGTGATGTAGCCAGTGTAATGGATGGGTTGCCGGTTCCGAACAGAGCATACATACTGCCGAAATGGAGACAGTACCTACCTGGGCCATTAAGTTATGTTATATTCAGAATCGAGGTAACTACACGTCACAGACGCACATCTGATCAGTCCTCAGTAAATGATGAATAGTGTAGAGATTGATAGTTCCTGTAGCACACTGGTTGTACACACCCCTGATCCGTCCTCTCAGGCCCCCCTCTGATGGACCTATTTTGACTTTAAAACTTTTCATTCTATAATAAGTGATGGTCTGCTCAACCACCGCAGTGACGTCTTTAACGAAAAGCTGGTTTTTGATCAATTTTCAAATGTCCCTTTTATCAGTTTCCAATGGCCCCTCTACGGAAGCCTCTGAGGCCAGGTTGTCAGCTCTTCAATGTCTGCAAACTTCCATGTTTAGATTCTACAGACACATGTCCAAGTTTCCATGCATGATCAATATCTAACTGTTCTAGTATACATACATGATCTATGTCTAAATGTCCAAGTATACATACATGATCTATGTCTAAATGTCCAAGTATACATACATGATCTATGTCTAAATGTCCAAGTATACATACATGATCTATGTCTAAATGTCCAAGTATACATACATGATCTATGTCTAAATATCCAAGTATACATACATGATTTATGTCTAAATGTCCAAGTATACATTCATGATCTATGTCTAAATACCCAATTATACATACATGATCTATGTTTAAATATCCAAGTATACATACATGATTTACGTCTAAATGTCCAAGTATACATACATGATTTACGTCTAAATGTCCAAGTATACATACATGATTTACGTCTAAATGTCCAAGTATACCGCAGCAGCGTAAACCGTCTCTACAAGGGTTTAGCTATCTAGAATGTTACCACACTCATCCACATCATTCACGACCACACACAGCAAATAACATAGCACACAGCAGGTGGCAGGTTTATTATATGAATATCACTAAGCATAAGCTTTTGACTATTGCCCGCAACTAACCCAACCCAGTTCTAGCCGACAATTCCGACGCTTTAAAAAACTCGTCCTCACGTTGGTATTTTGTGAATACCAGAAGTGAATTTTGTGACTCAGATCCCATCAGGCGGGTGATCTTGACATAATACATTCAATGTATTCAACGTATACTCACATATTATCACACACTCAATCGATCTACGTATATCCACACTCTGGAACATACATCGTTCCCTCGGTGTCCTACACACACCAGACACACATCCAGATCTCTCCTAGCCGATCTATACACTCGTGTAACCATTCAGGATATACATCGTTCACGAGGTGTCCTGCACGTACAACACACATTCAGATCTCTTCTTGACACAGGACGCCCAACACACATCTTATAGAGCGACTGGCCAAGACTCACAGGCGTACGCTGGTTGAGCCACCCTATATTCTATTCTATCTCACTAACAATCGTCAAACAGCCTATCAATCACTCTCCTGTAACGTCGGCGAGCTAAACAGACTCCTAGCTAAATTCTGTCTGTCTATCTCTCACTCTCCATGGCCAGTCTGCTTCAGTTAAACTTTGTATAGTATTATATAGTCTCAAGCAGTATCAGAGCTGTCCAATCGACCTCTGGTGGATGTTTGCTCCAGCCATCACCTAGTTTGGATCTACCCCCCTTTAGTCGTTATTGGAACAAATCACTCTGAATTCCTGTCACTCAAAATGTCACAGCAAGCTCAGGTGGCCTATGTCTGTCACTAATCCCACACCCTCCAAAATTGGAACGCCAGAGTGGTCAGCACCTAGCCCCTACCTTTACTAGACACATTCTTTCCCCCACCCCCCTGTTTTCCGTTGTTGACTTAGTATTGAGACGGAGAGTGACCTTGGCACATATTCAGGTACCTGTACCTTTGTTCTCAAAGTCGCTGCCACATCACCTCTGCCCTAAACGCTCATGCTCCGGCTGAAACTGTTATAGAAGATACAAGTAGCACGGCTGTCGTCAGTGTAGAAGCTACAAGTAGCACGGCTGCCGTCAGTGTAGAAGCTGCAAGTAGCACGGCTGTCGCCAGTGTAGAAGCTACAAGTAGCACGGCTGTCGTCAGTGTAGAAGCTACAAGTAGCACGGCTGCTGTCAGTGTAGAAGCTACAAGTAGCACGGCTGTCGTCAGTGTAGAAGCTGTAAGTTCGCAACTTGAGAACGTCATCCCCACGGCTATGGCTGATACAGGACCACCTAATCCTAATACATATCTCCACTCCAGCTCCGCTCGGCAAGTGTTGCATACATTTCGCTCGTCTGTTGATCGTTTCCACACAGATGAGTGGTTAAGTGATTGATCGCTTGCAGCGCGTGTCTTCATTAACTAACTTGAATGCATCGTCCATGTTTGGCTAATTGTAGACCTGTGTGGGCTTAGTGGATTCTAGCGTTCATCGGTTCATCATAGAATTGAAGCATTTATTCTCCCCTTTCTTTACTCATTATTTAGTTGCACATTATGATAACGATCCATTTGATATTTGTAGATTGTTATTGCCTCCAGGAGTTTATACAGTATTGTATAATTGTTAGTAACGCTGTACTAAGCAGCGTAGACGACAGGTTGTTGCCAAATCTCGGATCTCTGATGTTTTATGTCTGTACCTTTCAGTGTCAAGATTGAAAACTATGGTGTTCACACCAGGCGAGTGTGCAGCGACAATTGTCATGTTTATGTACTATATACTTCTGCCGCTAATTGGCTAGTGCTTTTAGTATATTGTTTTTGAGACTAACACAGGTGGATACAGTCATGTAGATATCAATATCTAGCTAGACCCACACAACTAACATTCTCACCTAGCTAGACCCACACAACTAACATTCTCATCTAGGTAAGTAGACCCACACAACTAACACACTCACCTAGGTAAGTAGACCCACACAACTAACACACTCACCTAGGTAGCTAGACCCACACAACTAACATTCTCATCTAGGTAAGTAGACCCACACAACTAACACACTCACCTAGGTAAGTAGACCCACACAACTAACATTCTCATCTAGGTAAGTAAACCCACACAACTAACACACTCACCTAGGTAAGTAGACCCACACAACTAACACACTCACCTAGGTAGCTAGACCCACACAACTAACACACTCACCTAGGTAAGTAGACCCACACAACTAACATTCTCACCTAGGTAGACCCACACAACTAACACACTCACCTAGGTAAGTAGACCCACACAACTAACATTCTCACCTAGGTAGACCCACACAACTAATATTCTCACCTAGGTAGACCCACACAACTAACACACTCACCTGGGTAAGTAGACCCACATAACTAACACACTCACCTAGGTAGCTAGACCCACACAACTAACCCACTCACCTAGGTAAGTAGACCCACACAACTAACATTCTCACCTAGCTAGACCCACACAACTAACACACTCACCTAGGTAAGTAGACCCACACAACTAACACACTTACCTAGGTAAGTAGACCCACACAACTAACACACTCACCTAGGTAAGTAGACCCACACAACTAACACACTCACCTAGGTAAGTAGACCCACACAAATAACAAACTCACTTAGGTAAGTAGACCCACACAACTAACACACTCACCTAGGTAAGTAGACCCACACAACTAACACACTCACCTAGGTAATTAGACCCACACAACTAACACACTCACCTAGGTAAGTAGACCCACACAACTAACATTCTCACCTAGCTAGACCCACACAACAAACACACTCACCTAGGTAAGTAGACCCACACAACTAACACACTTACCTAGGTAAGTAGACCCACACAACTAACACACTCACCTAGGTAAGTAGACCCACACAACTAACACACTCACCTAGGTAAGTAGACCCACACAACTAACACACTCACCTAGGTAGGAAGACACATCGGCACCCACTCACTAACACGTTTATACACATACACACACAGCGACAAACACACGCACATCATACATTATCGCTAACACAAGTACATCACACACATTATAACTAACACAAGTACATCACACACATACATAGACATTCACTACACAACTCATCTAGTCTATGTATTTCACCCACAATAAACTTACCTTTAGACCCTTAGACATGGCCGAAGTTTGAACCCGTGAATCCGGACTAAGAAACCTGGATTCTACCTTTTAAGCCACCTACTGTGACTATACAGCACATCGAGGTCTTATAGACAAAATTACTAATTTACAACACAACAATTTCACGGGCGAACAATATAAACAAGACATAACAATACAAACAGGCACCAGTAAACACACAGTGATCGATGTGTGATCAGCTGACAGCGTTTTAATTAAGATGTCATGTTGATTCATGTGCTCATCTGATATGATAACCTGATGTGCTCATAACGCAAGATAACAGGTTGCGTTCATATAAGAAGATAAGCCGAGATATTTAACAGCTGCGTTAGCAATATTAACAGGTACCTGAAAAAAGTAATCTCCGAATAATATGATTGACCAGTTTAGCCAATGATTCACACAACCCGACCATGACCACACATATCGGTCGATATCGATTTCTTTAAAATAGCTTTTCTCAACTGAACCACCATGTCTTGGGGTTCCCTTGATCCATTGAAAGACGTCTCCACACTTCTTCATCTGCTACTCGGAACTTCTTCAAGGGCTACATGATACCTTTTCAGAAACTACCAAAGTGCCAATGAAAGGCTACACGACACCTCCAAGGGCTACCTGATACCTTTACAGAGGCTACTCGAGACAGACATAGGTTACATTTAATAAAACAAACAGGTTCCAAACATTTAGATGAAACAGAAAGGCTAGGCGTGACGGAAACAGGCCAGGCGGGGACTTAACACATGGACTAGAATAGGAGAAAACAAATATACTAGAATGGGAGGAAACAAGTAGACTAGAATGGGAGGAATCACGTAGACTAGAATGGGAGGAAACAAGTAGACTAGAATGGTAGGAAACAAATAGATTAGAATGGGAGGAAACAAGTAGACTAGAATGGGAGGAACCACATTATACCAGAAGTATGGACAAACTATAAAGAGGCAGGTAAATCAAAAGGAACATATTTAAAATATTTGGAAAAGCAGAACATAGCTCTTAGAACAGCAATAAAAAAAAAAAACAATTTCCTCAGAGGATCAAGACTGATAGTAAAAGTTTCTTTTGTTATGTTAGAAATAAACAAAGAACGAAAGACAAAGTAGGCCCTCTCATAGACAGTACAGGGAAAATAATAAGTGGGAATATGGAGGCAGCTAATCTACTCAATCAGTACTTTGGCACAGTCTACACAAAAGAGGACTGCTCCAAGATCCCAGAGCCTTTAGATATTTTTCAAAGGGACATGGATACAGCGAGATTAAGTTCAATCTGTATTACAGAGGAAATCGTTTTTAAAAAATTGGAGGGGTTGAAAGTGGATAAATGTCCAGGCCAAAATGGTATTCGTCTAAAATTGCTGTTTTAAATTAGAGACCAACTAGCAAAACCATTGGCTATATTATGTTCTCAATCACTTACACAAGGGATTGTTCCACGGGATTGGAAAGATGCAGGAGTGATCCCCTTATTCAAAAAGGGCAAAAAAATCAGATCCAGCAAATTATGGACCGGTGAGTTTAACGGGCATAGTCTGTAAATTGGTATAGTCAATAATAAAAAAAAACCCATTGTAATGCATTTAGACAGGTTTAATCTAATCAGATATAGTCAGCATGGGTTTACTAGAGAGAGACCGTGCTTATCAAATCTATTAGAATTCATGGAGGAGGTTACTAAAATGATAGATAAAGGGGAGCCAGTGGACGTTATTTGTCTAGATTTTTAAAAACCTTTGATAGAGTACCTCATCAAAGATTATTTCGAAAGTTAAAATCACATGGAATAGGTGGGGAAGTTTTCAAATGGATTGAAAATTGGTTAACGGTAAGAAGGCAGAGGGCGGGCATAAATAAGGAGTACTCTGAGTGGTGTGAAGTAAAAAGTGGAGTGTCACAGGGCTCGGTTTTGGGACCAATTTTGTTCTTGATATATATCAATGATTTGGACATTGATGTGAGATCCATGATTGCAAAATTTGCTGATGACACAAAACTATGCAGTAGTGTCTCATCTAAAGCGGAAGTGGATATATTGATGTCGGATTTAGATAAAATTCGAAAATGGTCTGTAAGCTGGCAAATGGTGTTTAATGTAGATAAATGTACAGTCATGCACATGGGTAGATCCAATATGGAACATTATTACAGAAAGGGAGAGAACAAAATTAGATAATATAGATAAGGAAAGAGACCTAGGGGTAATAATAGATCATTCAGGTAAGGTGAGTGAGCAAGTCCAGGTAGCAGGGACAAAGACAAATGCAATGTTAGGTATGATAACAAGAAATATTAAACTTAGGAGCAAGGAAGTGATAGTCAAACTGTATAAAGCATTAGTTAGACCTAGATTGGAGTACTCTGTACAGGTGTGGAGTCCTTATCATAGAGGGGATATAAACATGCTGGAAAGAATACACAAAAGAGCGGCAAAACTGATAGTGGGATTCCAGAATTACAGTTATGAGGAAAGACTCAGAAAAACCGGCCTACAGTGTCTAGAAGAGAGAAGAATTCGTGGTGACTTAATACAGGTTTATAAGATGATCAGAGGAATCGATAAATAAGACTATAACAGATTTAAAAAAAATAAAGCCACCAACAAGAACAAGAAGGCACAGCTACAAATTAACTAAAGAGAGGTCCAGATTAGACATTAGGAAATATTTTATAGTCAGAAAGTGGTGACTGCTTGGAATGCATTTTTACGGGAGGCAGTAGAGGCAGGAACAGTTAATGCATTGAAGAATACATTGGATGCACATAGGTTTTAGAGCAAGGTAATGTAAATGCAACTGATTGTATACAGACTCTGCAGAGTCTTCTAAACCAATATTAAGACGTTAAGTTAAGTTAGAAAGGAAAAAAAGACCCATAAAGATTCGACAAGGAAGAAGTAGACAAGAAAGGGAAGAGACAGATAAACTACTCGTAGAAACGTAGTAAATAGACTAGGCTGGGAGGAAGCAGGCTAGAAAGGTAATAGACAGATTAGGCAGGGAAGAAACATAATTCTTCAACAGGGAGAATGCCGGGAAACCCGAAACTGAAAGGGGGTGGGGGGGGGGGGGCTGTACATAGAGAGGAAGTAGAGAGAAAGGCAAGAGACATGTCACAGAGAACCTGATACAACAGAAGCAAACTGCTCCTTTCCAAGACATACTAAAAGTGACGCTATTCTGACTGTGAACGGGCCAGGACAGACTGATGAATCATCTGTTTATTAAATAAATAATCAATGGCACATACGTGTGGAGAGAATGAACAGACATTAAAACATGTTCTCAGAACCTGTCGCTTCCACGAGAGGAGCACAGCGACAATGTGGCCCTCACAACTCAATTAAAGGGATCGTACTTAAATATGGATTCAGTCGTTAAAAGAAAGTAGTTTAGTAAATGTGCAAGAAGACAAGCAACATGATGCTGGCGGTTCGGATGTGATCGCGTCAACAAAGATGGCCGACACGAAGTTGATGCTTAACTTGGTGAACTTGGCTTAGGATGAACCAAAGTGCCAGAACGTGTTCCAGTCCTGAAACCGGAAGAGAGTTCCTGACAGGAATATCGGATGCTGCCCAGGAAAATACTAGGCGAAAATGTGTCACAAGTTCGCGCCAAGACTGAATATCAAATCTGTGCAACTATCTCCATCACGTCGAGAAAACTGGCCTTTTGCTGGAGACAAAAACGATACCAGGGTGCAACTCTCATACAATACATTATTAGCTGTGTGTGCGGTGACAAGACGGGCGCCAGAGAAAAACACCAGCACGAACAAACCTTATTATCAGCTCGTTTAAATAAGGGGCATATCAAGGACAATAATAGCATGGGAATAAAACTGTTTGAATCCCTACTGACGGTCAAGCTGGTCCGTGCCAATTATTCTTACGCGTCGATGTTTAAATATTGTCATATCGCTTAGTCGTTTCCCATAGTGGCTTCCCTTAGTGGCTTCCCTTAGTCGCTTCCATTAGTCATTTCCCTTGGTCGTTTTCATTTAGTCGTTTCCATTAGCCGCTTTCATTAGTCGTTTCCCTTTAGTCGCTTCCAATAGTCGTTTTCATTAGTCGTTTTCCTTAAGTCACTTCCATTAGTCGTTTTCCGTTAGTCGTTTTCCTTTAGTCGCTTCCATTAGTCGCTTCCATTGGTCGTTTTTCTTTAGTCGCTTCCATTATTCGTTTTCTTTTATTCGCTTCCATTAGTCGCTTCCATTAGTCGCTTCCATTAGTCGCTTCCATTAGTCGCTTCCATTAGTCGCTTCCATTAGTCGCTTCCATTAGTCGCTTCCATTGGTCGTTTTTCTTTAGTCGCTTCCATTATTCGTTTTCTTTTATTCGCTTCCATTAGTCGCTTCCAATAGTCGCTTCCATTAGTTGCTTCCAATAGTCGCTTACATTAGTCGCTTCCATTAGTCGCTTACATTAGTCGCTTCCATTAGTCGCTTACATTAGTCGCTTCCATTAGTCGCTTACATTAGTCGCTTCCATTAGTCGCTTCCATTAGTCGCTTGCATTAGTCGCTTACATTAGTCGCTTACATTAGTCGCTTCCATTAGTCGCTTCCATTAGTCGCTTACATTAGTGGTTTTCCTTTAGTAGCTTTGATTAGTCGTTTTCCTTTAGTCGCTTCATTTAGTCGTTTTCCTGTATTCACTTCCATTAGTCGCTTACAATAGTTGCTTTCCTTAGTGGCTTCCATTAGTCGCTTCCCTTAGTGGCTTCCATTAGTCGCTTCCCTTAGTGGCTTCCATTAGTCGCTTCCAAGTGTACCTGGACTCGTCGCTAGTTGAACGTTTACATTAGAGGTCTTCAATATGGACGCTACGGCCCACCAGCGGGCCATGTTAGATTTCAGGTGGGCGGTAGCAGAATAATTAAATGCTGTATTAATTATCCACAATAAACCGACTCGGTGGGCGATGGGGATGCTGTATCCACAATAAACCGACTCGGTGGGCGATGGGGATGCTGTATCCACAATAAACCGACTCGGTGGGCGATGGCCAATCTTATTTATATTCAATTTGTGTGGGCGGAAGGAAAATGTACCCTCACGAAAATTATTAAAAGTGGGTGGCAGGAATGAGGTCTGGTGTACATGGTACTGGGAAGTATTGTCCTACTATTACAGGCGTGTTCTCTCATTGTCCTCTCCCAGTACACGGACATTAGATGTATCTATTGTTGCCACAATGGACTCCTTCTATCGATCCAGACTTTCGAGCAGTCCTGCAAACGTAGCGACGAGGACAGCAAGGTCAAGTACATTTGACTCAATCGGTAAACACAGGAGACACCAGACACTCGGTAAACACATGAGATACCATACACTCGGTAAACACAGGAGACACCAGACACTCGGTAAACACACGAGACACCAGACACTCGGTAAACACAGGAGACACCAGACACTCGGTAAACACACGAGACACCAGACACTCGGTAAACACACGAGACACCAGACTCTCGGTGAACACAGGAGACACAGGACACTCGGTAAACACAGGTGACACCAGACACTTGGTAAACACACGAGACACCAGACACTCGGTAAACACACGAGACACCAGGCTTTCGGTAAACACAGGAGACACTAAACACTCGGTAAACACACGAGACACCAGACACTCGGTAAACACACGAGACACCAGACACTCGGTAAACACACGAGACACCAGACTCTCGGTAAACACAGGAGACACCAGACACTCGGTAAACACACGAGACACCAGACACTCGGTAAACACACGAGACACCAGACTCTCGGTAAACACACGAGACACCAGACACTCGGTAAACACACGAGACACCAGACACTCGGTAAACACACGAGACACCAGGCACTCGGTAAACACACGAGACACCAGACACTCGATAAACACACGAGACACAAGACACTCGATAAACACACGAGACACAAGACACTCGATAAACACACGAGACAACAAGTACTTGGCAAACTTGATTTGACTCAAACCCATAACCCAATTTCTCTTTGCTACCATCCCCCACCCTCCTCATTTCTCATCTTGCCTTAGCTACTGCATCAATTACCACCCTGACATTAATCACATCATATTTGACAATAAAGATGGTGATGTTGCAAAGTTTACCTTGCCGTTACCTCCCATCTCACATTTCCCTCCCCTTGTCAAACAGGCGACCTACCTTGGTGTATGGTCAATCAGAAAATCATAGAACAGAGGCGGTTTTTGTGGTGGTAGGGATAGAGAGTATGGTGCAGGTGGCGTACGGCGTTTGGGCAGGGGGACATAGTGCAAGCTGCACAGGGATTCAAGCAGAGGCGGCACAAGGCGTGGGGTAGAGAAGTCACAGGACGTGGGGCTGTTGCAGTTCAGGGTGTAGTATAGAGTGTCGGACAGAGGTGGCGCAGTGGGAGTTGTAAAGGTGGTACAGGGCGTGGAGAGGAGAAACCGCGCTACATTTGGACTCAGCAGCACGTGGTGCAGTGGAGAGTATCGGACAGACGGCCCGCAGTGTTGTAAGTTATAGAGGCGGCGCAGGGCTGAGCAGAAGCGGTACATGTTGCAGTGCAGATCCGTCTCAGAGCATTGGACAGAGTCGGCACAGAGGCTAGGGGAGAGTAGTTGTCCCCCAGTTTGTCTATCACTCCTGTTTGCAGCAGACCTAAAGCTATTCGCACTTTGTTGACGGCCATCAGAGTGTTATTTGTTAGTTACAAATTGTGATACAGAAAGTTGTTACCACCTGGAGATGAAGAGAGATGGCGAGAATGAGAGAGAGAGAGAGAAAGAGAGAGAAAGGGAGAGAGAGATGGAGAGAGAGAGAGAAAGAGATACAATAAGAGAGAGAAAGAGTGAGACGATAGCGAGAAGTGGACTAGCTTAATGTTTCCGGTCTATGTGTGGTATGCGACCTATCATCTTCGTTACCGTCAGCAGCACCATCACCATTCCTATCTCTACAACCACCACCATCATCCTCACTGTTATCTTAACTACCACCAAGGCCGCCATCTTCATCTTTAAGCATCCTCCACATCTTCATGTGCCCAATATTGTACCAGAGTGCCACTCCTCAACCTCCATACGGGCCCACCCCACCAGCCCCACTCCTCAACCTCCATTTGGGCTCACCCCACCAGCCCCACTCCTCAACCCCCATACGGGCCCACTAGCCCCACTCCTCAACCTCCATTAGGGTCCACCCCACCAGCCCCACTCCTAAACCTCCATTAGGGCTCACCCCACCAGCCCAACTCCTCATCCATACGGGCCCACTAGCCCCACTCCTCAACCCCCATACGGGCCCACCAGCCCCACTCCTCAACCTCCATACGGGCCCACCAGCCCGACTCCTCAACCTCCATACGGGCCCAACAGCCCGACTCCTCAACCTCCATTGGTGAGGGATGGGAGGACGGGCCGTGGAATGTGAGACAGGCTAGGTTTGCTGATATGGGAGGGAGGTGAGAGAGAGGTGGCTGAGAGCCAGACCAGGTTTAATTGTTCAATTGCTCTTGTCTCTTGAATATTGTAGAGTTAGATTGACGGGCAGACTTTCTGCACTGGTTTTGCTGGTGTATGTAAATGTAGGTCCTGTGATCGAGTTATGGAACTTGGCCACGTTCTACAGTTTCCATTAGTGCAGCACAAATTGCTTCCCTTCGTACAGCCGTCATGCCTGTATGCCAAACTATTTCAGCTGGTTATTACGAACATCACTTCATTCTCTTGGCGTCTGCCACTGGCGCCACCTTTTTCTGTTAGAAAACACCACTATCATCATCACCAAGATCACGAGCCCTCACACAACACCACTATCATTACCACCAAGATCACAAGCCCCCACACAACACCACTATCATTACCACCAAGATCACAAGCCCTCACACAACACCACTATCATTACCACCAAGATCACAAGCCCCCACACAACACCACTATCATTACCACCAAGATCACAAGCCCTCACACAACACCACTATCATTACCACCAAGATCACAAGCCCCCACACAACACCACTATCATTACCACCAAGATCACAAGCCCCCACACAACACCCCTATCATTACCACCAAGATCACAAGCCCTCACACAACACCCCTATCATTACCACCAAGATCACAAGCCCTCACACAACACCCCTATCATTACCACCAAGATCACAAGCCCTCACACATCACCCCTATCATCACCAATATCCCAAGCCCTCACACAACACCACTATCATTACCACCAAGATCCCAAGCCCTCACACAACACCACTATCATTACCACCAAGATCCCAAGCCCCCACACAACACCCCTATCATCATCACCAAGATTACCTAAATTAATAATGTATCATTACTGTCTGAAAAACAGACATTACACAACACAATTTAAAACAAACTACATTGGACAAAACTTCATACTACAAAACAGCAAGACCATGCTGATTTTCATTATTGTGACACTTGTCGCGACTCGACTGCCACCTACCAAAACAGTATAATAATAAGCCAGCCTGCTATAGGTCATTAGCGCACAGCTCATAAACAGAGTCGGCTTGGACGATCGCTGGTTGGGTCATCTCATCTCTTAACACCAGTATCCGCTTAATGAGTTAGGGATCAGCTGTTTGTAACATAGACCTGCTCTTGAGTTTTATGGTGCACCTGTCAACAACTTCTAGTACTTAATGATACGTACTGGTAAATGTAATAATCAATAACTTCAAGTACCCAATGACACGCATCAGTACATGTAATAATCAATAACTTCAAGTACCCAATGACCCTCATCAGTACATGTAAAAATGAATAACTTCAAGTACCCAAATGACACGCATCAGTACATATAATAATCAATAACTTCAAGTAACCAATGACACGCATAAGTACATGTAATAATCAATAACTTCAATTACCCAAAGACACGCATCAGTACATGTAATAATCAGTAACTTCAAGTATGCAATGACACGCATCAGTACATGTAATAATCAATAACTTCAAGTACCCAATAACACGCATCAGTACATGTAATAATACCTCGGCACAAACATGTCATCCTATGAAGATCCATATTTATTGATGGACCTTGATTCATAATCTCGAGCCCAACACTTTACCCAAGCCACCTCGACGCCTTGTGATGAGGACTTCCACGCCCCTGGGTGCCGTGACGCCCAGTGTGAAAACCTCTGTTCCAGGTGACCGATCAATCGGCTGAGGAGAACTCGTGCAAGTATCTTGTCAGGAGTCGGTCCTCTGTGGTTGTCGCAGGATTGATGGTTTTCCTTTTGCTTGTATTAATGGGCGATAGTAGCATCCTTCGGTTCTTGTGGGACAGTCCCAGTGGTCCGTAATGTGCTGTGGGACAGTCCCAGTGGTCCGTAATGTGCAGTGGGACAGTCCCTGTGGTCCATAATGTGCTGTGGGAAGTCCCAGTGGCCTGTAATGTGCTATGGGACAGTCCCAGTGGTCCGTAATGTGCTGTGGGACAGTCCCAGTGGTCCGTAATGTGCAATACAACTAATTTAACTCTGTTAGGGCTAACTTTATAATCTCAGTCGGTAGGACATCCGCACTGGAGACATACCGCTTGATGCACTGGCGCCCTCGATCTTGATAGTTTGCTGGTTACGGCTCTAACCTCATCGAAATTGGAAGGAACGGTCGCTTCTCTGATTAAGGATGTCGGAGGCCGGCGTGCTGTGGCCTCATCGCAGATGGGAGATTGCTAGTTGACAACAGTGCCTTCCAGTCTCCGCGGCTTGTTGACAACAGTTCTGCGCCATTTGTATTTAAGATGGAAGTTGGGGACGGGAGAGTTTGGAGCTGTGTGCGAGGGTTGGGAGTTGGGTACTAGGGTTGTTCGCGGCATGCGAGGGTTGGGAGTTGGGTACTAGGGTTGGGCGCGGCGTGCGAGGGTTGGGAGTTGAGAACTAGAGTTGGGTGCGGTGTACGAGGGTTTGAATCTGTTTACGGGGATTGGGAGCTGTGTACGGGGATTGGGAGCTGTGAACGGGGATTGGGAGCTGTGTACGGGGATAGGGAGCTGTGTACGGGGATTGAGAGCTGTGTACGGGGATTGGGAACTGTGTACGGAGATTGAGAGCAGTGTACGGGGATTGGGAGCTATGTACGGGGATTGAGAGCTAAGTTCCAGGGTCAGTGGCCATAAAGACTTTATATCGTCATAGAATCATTTTGAGTCCTGTCTGTCCGCATTCTCTGACTTGCTGGTCAACATTGTGTTCTTCATTTCCCTAAGCTTTTCTTGGACCACTCCCCTGTTCGTGATCGCCATCTGTTTGTAGCAGACGACATATGACCTTGATGAGGTCTATATAGCAGATTGCTTGTCTTGATAATGGGCATGATTTCTGCATCGTTCTCGTCCAACCAATCTTGACGTTTACGTGTCGTGCATCCAATGTGGTCAGAGAATAGAGAATCGTCATCCATTTTGGTCTGGCCAAGCTTCAGATTCTGTAACATTTCAACTAGGTCTATTACTAGTCCTTCAGTGATGATTGTGATTATCAGTGTATGGTGTCTAACTTCTTTCTCTTTTGTTTCACATCGTGATGTCGTCTCCTGGGCTTGATTTGGAAGTCGAGTTTTGATACAATCAGTTTATCGTCTCTCACTCTGCGTCACATACAGCTCTGGTCACTCGTACATTCCGTCTCTCTCTCTGAGCCACACACAACCCTGGCCATTCTTACATCAAACCTCTCCCTCTTCTCGGTGATAACATAATCGATCAAGTACCACTGCTAGGTCGGGGACGCATCCATGATGCTGGCTTACCATTGGACAGGCGAACCATCGTGCTCATGATTGCTAGACCATGAACCTCTAAAACCCAAGCAATTAGAGGCTGTTGTTACTGCAGTTACCTGGAACATTTGGGATGTAAACCAAGCCGAGAACCCTCTGTACAAGCGAATTTTCTATTCTGTACGCCAAGCCGAGAACCCTCTGTACACGCGAATCGTCTATTCTGTACACCAAGCCGAGAACCCTCTGTACACGCGAATCGTCTTTTCTGTACACCAAGCCGAGAACCCTCTGTACAAGCGAATTTTCTATTCTGTACGCCAAGCCGAGAACCCTCTGTACACGCGAATCGTCTATTCTGTACACCAAGCCGAGAACCCTCTGTACACGCGAATCTTCTATTCTGTACACCAAGCCGAGAACCCTCTGTACACGCGAATCTTCTATTCTATACGCCAAGCCGAGAACCCTCTGTACACGCGAATCTTCTATTCTGTACACATCAAAGACATGACGGTTCCTCCGTGAATTGCCCTCGTTTGCGGGACGTTTTCTAGAACTTTTCTTTGAGGCCAAAGAATACTCAGTCGCGCAGGCCTGCGTTGTGTGTGAATGACAGAGTGTGTACATCTCCCTGATTTGGACTGTCTTCTACCCAACAGGGGTCAGGCCACCTATTCATCGCATTCTCCGACACGGTTTCCATACACCAGTGGCCATATTCATGTCTATTTACGCGTAGAACTCTCCCGGAAGCCACCGGGCAATTAAAACTGAATAAAAACCGGTTCCGTTCTGAATATTCAATGCCTAAAACACACCCACGCATCCGGTCTATTGTTGCCCCCGACACGGAACCACTTGTAAATAAATAACAAGCAAATAAACATAGTTCTAGTAACTCGTAATGGGCATTCAGACCTCAACCTTTGAACATTCCAGCAAAATACTTAGCCCGGATTATATCTCAAATCTCAGCAAAATCTGACAATATTTGTCTCATTGATTTCTTTTTATGAAGTTGCTGGCGCCTGAAAAACGCGCACAATTTTGTATGTTTGTTCAAAGTTCGACCGACTGATATAAGCAGAATATGTATTCTTGCTGACTGGTTGTAGTGGGGATAGTGCGAACCTTCCTTCGAGGACACAAAGTCAGTATGTCAGGAGAAAGGCGTGACATGCTACGGAAAGTCAGTATGTCAGGAGAAAGGCGTGACATGCTACAGAAAGTCAGTATGTCAGGAGAAAGGCGTGACATGCTCTCATTACGGAGGGTATTGGAGAAAAAATGGGAAGGAGTAAAAAGAAGGGGGCTGCAACAGAAGTGAAGGTCATACGTTGGTAAAGAAACACATGGACAGTTGGGACATGCCACAAACTGGTTTCTCTTCCAGCGCGATATCTCAGACACATTTGCGCGTGCTCTTGTCAAGTTTATCAATAGCGGCAGACCGAAGACATGCGTTCAAAACCAAGGCAAAGCATGTTTTTTATCATGGGTAAAATAAAAACGTTCATGCTTTAGTGTGTGGCGACTGTAGCGGTCTTTATTCCACAGCGCCATAAATTCTCATAGTTGACCTGATCATGATTAAAACATGTATAAAATTGATAATTTATCTTTATTATGGACTTAAGAAAATGCAAAAATATAGAAGAGGATGATGTTAAATAAAACCGAACAAGTTAGATCAAAAGTGCGTATCATGAGGAATGTTATTGCTGATTGTTTGAGTGGGAGACAGAAACATTGATAAACATCAGCACGATTATGTCAATGGAACTTTCACGATTACAGTCATTTGTTATTATTTATATTAATATTTCTGAAAGCCTGTGTATGTGTATAGATATTTGACCGAATACGTCACAACTTGCAAACGAAAGACATATCGAGCTCAAATTTTCATTGAACATTCTTTGGTTGATTTGTAGATCAATGCTAACATATTTCAAGTCACCTTGTCGTTTCCTTCACGAGTTATGGGCACTTTGTTATGTGACGAACAATATTGTCTTCCGGCTCATTAGTAAATAGGTTAACTCATGACCCAATTTGCTTGGACAAATTGCGTATCTAAGAAATATCATACGACCTTCACATTTGTCGACATCACAGCACCAATTGGACGTATACGTAAGATAAGCACTCACAGACGTAAGATAAGCACTCACAGACGTAAGATAAGCATTCAGAGACGTAAGATAAGCACTCACAGATGTAAGATAAGCATTCAGAGACGTAAGATAAGCACTCACAGATGTAAGATAGGCACTCAGAGACGTAAGATAAGCACTCAGAGACGTAAGATAACCACTCACAGACGTAAGATAAGCACTCAGTGACGTAAGATAAACACTCACAGACGTAAGATAAGCACTCACAAACGTAAGATAAGCATTCAGAGATGTAAGATAAGCAATCACAGACGTAAGATAAGCACTCAGAGACGTTAGATAAGCACTCACAGACGTAAGATAAGCACTCAGAGACGTAATATAAGCACTCAGAGACGTAAGATAGGTACTCAGAGACTCAAGATAAGCACTCACGGACAAAAAATAGGCACTCAGAGACGTAAGATAAGTACTTACAGACGTAAGATAAGCACTCAGAGACGTAAGATAAGCACTCACGGACAAAAAATAGGCACTCAGAGACGTAAGATAAGCACTCACATACGTAAGATAAGCACTCAGAGAATTCGGGAAGTCGATTCCGAATTAGTAAACGGATCGTGCTTCGACTTTGACGTGTAATATTTTGATTTGTTATTCCAAGACACAATTGTAATTTAACGTTTGCAGACTGATTAGCAAATTGGACAGATGAAAAGTTGAAGAGATGTGGATTCATAGACTGTCATGTTGGGGTAGAGATGTGGATGGATAGACTGTCAGGTTGGGGTAGAGATGTGGATGGATAGACTGTCAGGTTGGGGTAGAGATGTGGATGGATAGACTGTCAGGTTGGGGTACAGATGTGGATGGATAGACTGTCAGGTTGGGGTAGAGATGTGGATGGATAGACTGTCAGGTTGGGGTAGAGATGTGGATGGATAGACTGTCAGGTTGGGGTAGAGATGTGGATGGATAGACTGTCAGGTTGGGGTAGAGATGTGGATGGATAGACTGTCAGGTTGGGGTAGAGATGTGGATGGATAGACTGTCAGGTTGGGGTAGAGATGTGGATGGATAGACTGTCAGGTTGGGGTAGAGATGTGGATGGATAGACTGTCAGGTTGGGGTAGAGATGTGGATGGATAGACTGTCAGGTTGGGGTAGAGATGTGGATGGATAGACTGTCAGGTTGGGGTAGAGATGTGGATGGATAGACTGTCAGGTTGGGGTAGAGATGTGGATGGATAGACTGTCAGGTTGGGGTACAGATGTGGATGGATAGACTGTCAGGTTGGGGTAGAGATGTGGATGGATAGACTGTCAGGTTGGGGTAGAAATGACCGGGTGGGGGGTGAGGGGGGGTAGTATGACAAGGGTTAAGTGGAGGAAGTTAAGGAGATTGCGATCTCGAGGACAGGTTGTGGGGTAAGTTTAATGGGGTGGGGGTGGGGTATTACGGAGCAGATGGGTTGGGGGGGGGGGGGTCAGTTGAATTGGGGGGGGGGGGGTATGACGAAGCAGAAGGGTTTAAACAATTAACTAGTTTCCTAATTATTCCGAACAACCCCGGGTACCCGAGCCAGTAATTCATCAAATAATAATAATGTAAAGTATTGAGAACGCAATGTTGTCTTAGAATGTCTAAACTTGGTCAAAAAGCCCGAACATGTCAAGTTATGAAGAGAACACTATTGTACCTTCATACATGAAAGTTGTGCACTCAGAACAAACAAAACTGTGATATGAATGACCTCTTCAGCATTGATTATATCAAACAACCAATAACAGACAGTGACGCCCGTGTTGATCAAACAGACAACAGATACAAAGATACATAAGTGAACAAATTAAAGACGCAGCAAGTAATTCATCAAAGGAATAAATCAAAACGCAAAAGGGTTAGACAATAGGTCTTTTGTAAAATAGTTTTCTCACTAAAAAGTTTGACTACTGCCATGTAGTTGTTTTAGTTCATGATCGTCAATAGTCTAAGTGAGTCAGGGCGCATCTTTCTCAACCACAGACAGGCGTTTAAAAAAATAAATTTGAGAGATCTAAATAAAATAAACTGTTGAATGACCATTGCCTGCCACAACGACATCCTCGCTTGATCCAGGAACGGTTTGACACAATGTAATGAAGCAGTCGGCGATTGTTGGTGAGACACGTGTTGTCTGGCGTTGACAGAAGGAAGCTTGCAAGATACAATTGTCGTTTGACGAGATTAGCCGCTTGAGATGACGGTTCAGGAATGGTGGTCTTCTTCTTCTTCTTCATCTTGTTCATCGTACGATGTACGACGATGATACGTTGTCTAATGGCGTCACTCACTTCCTCATCAACGTCCTTGCAGGATCCAGGTTAAGGAGATAATGACAGTTCAAGAACAGATATGTAAATACCGGCAAACAAAATGCGAAGAGAGATGAAGCTCGGGAATAAGGAATGAGTAGAATAGGATAAGTTAATACAGCTTTCCTGAAAATGCAAGACATTGTTAATAATAGATCTGCGTCTGGGGATATTGGAAAGATTTGTTGTGTGTTGTGTAGAACAAGTCCTGTCTTATGAAGGTTGATGAACTAACAGAAACAGACGATACACAGCACACAACTACAGAGCACGATCATCACTCAAAGACCAGTTAGGGATCTAGATCACAAATTGTAGAATATGCAGCTTGGTCGGATCAACGGGGACGGAGATTGGGTCGCCATTAGAGACTGTTTGCTCGTCCGACTCTGAGCTCATTGGATACACGATAAGACTGCTCGTCTGACACTGAGCACAGTGGATACACGATACGAATGTCTGCTCGTCCGACTCTGAGCTCATTAGATACACGATAAGACTGCTCGTCTGACACTGAGCACATTGGATACACGATACGACTGTCTGCTCGTCCGACTCTGAGCTCATTGGATACACGATAAGACTGCTCGTCTGACACTGAGCACATTGGATATACGATACGACTGTCTGCTCGTCCGACTCTGAGCTCATTTGATACACGATAGGTTGACATGAAGATTGGTTCGGTGAGAGCTTCGCTGAAAGCATGTCCCTCATTACGGAACACAAATGACGAATATAGAACTCATCAAACGGACCGCACATCGTCTGCAGCCTCTGCAGATGACTTCCACAACCATACTAGAGAGTGGTCCATCACAACCATACTAGAGAGTGGTCCATCACAACCATACTAGAGAGTGGTCCATGCCCCATCACAACCATTCTAGAGAGTGCTCCATCACAACCATTCTAGAGAGTGCTCCATCACAACCACTCTAGAGAGTGGTCCATCACAATCATACAAGAGAGTGGTCCATCACAACCATACTAGAGAGTGGTCCATCACAACCCTACTAGAGAGTGGTCCATCCCAACCATACTAGAGAGTGGTCCATCACAACCACTCTAGAGAGTGGTCCATCACAACCATACTAGAGAGTGGTCCATCACAACCACTCTAGAGAGTGGTCCATCACAACCATACTAGAGAGTGGTCCATCACAACCATACTAGAGAGTGGTCCATCACAACCATACTAGAGAGTGGTCCATCACAACCACTCTAAAGAGTGGTCCATCACAACCATACTAGAGAGTGGTCCATCACAACCATACTAGAGAGTGGTCCATCACAACCATACTAGAGAGTGGTCCATCACAACCACTCTAGAGAGTGGTCCATCACAATCATACTAGAGAGTGGTCCATCACAACCATACTAGAGAGTGGTCCATGCCCCATCACAACCATTCTAGAGAGTGCTCCATCACAACCATTCTAGAGAGTGCTCCATCACAACCACTCTAGAGAGTGGTCCATCACAATCATACAAGAGAGTGGTCCATCACAACCATACTAGAGAGTGGTCCATCACAACCATACTAGAGAGTGGTCCATCACAACCATACTAGAGAGTGGTCCATCACAAACCATACTAGAGAGTGGTCCATCACAACCACTCTAGAGAGTGGTCCATCACAACCATACTAGAGAGTGGTCCATCACAACCATACTAGAGAGTGGTCCATCACAACCATACTAGAGAGTGGTCCATCACAACCACTCTAGAGAGTGGTCCATCACAATCATACTAGAGAGTGGTCCATCACAACCATACTAGAGAGTGGTCCATCACAACCATACTAGAGAGTGGTCCATGCCCCATCACAACCATTCTAGAGAGTGCTCCATCACAACCATTCTAGAGAGTGCTCCATCACAACCACTCTAAAGAGTGGTCCATCACAACCATACTAGAGAGTGGTCCATCACAACCATACTAGAGAGTGGTCCATCACAACCATACTAGAGAGTGGTCCATCACAACCACTCTAGAGAGTGGTCCATCACAATCATACTAGAGAGTGGTCCATCACAACCATACTAGAGAGTGGTCCATGCCCCATCACAACCATTCTAGAGAGTGCTCCATCACAACCATTCTAGAGAGTGCTCCATCACAACCACTCTAGAGAGTGGTCCATCACAATCATACAAGAGAGTGGTCCATCACAACCATACTAGAGAGTGGTCCATCACAACCATACTAGAGAGTGGTCCATCACAACCATACTAGAGAGTGGTCCATCACAAACCATACTAGAGAGTGGTCCATCACAACCACTCTAGAGAGTGGTCCATCACAACCATACTAGAGAGTGGTCCATCACAACCATACTAGAGAGTGGTCCATCACAACCATACTAGAGAGTGGTCCATCACAACCACTCTAGAGAGTGGTCCATCACAATCATACTAGAGAGTGGTCCATCACAACCATACTAGAGAGTGGTCCATCACAACCATACTAGAGAGTGGTCCATGCCCCATCACAACCATTCTAGAGAGTGCTCCATCACAACCATTCTAGAGAGTGCTCCATCACAACCACTCTAGAGAGTGGTCCATCACAATCATACAAGAGAGTGGTCCATCACAACCATACTAGAGAGTGGTCCATCACAACCATACTAGAGAGTGGTCCATCACAACCATACTAGAGAGTGGTCCATCACAACCACTCTAGAGAGTGGTCCATCACAATCATACTAGAGAGTGGTCCATCACAACCATACTAGAGAGTGGTCCATCACAACCATACTAGAGAGTGGTCCATGCCCCATCACAACCGATCTAGAGAGTGCTCCATCACAACCATTCTAGAGAGTGGTCCATCACAACCACTCTGGAGAGTGGTCCATCACAATCATACAAGAGAGTGGTCCATCACAACCATACTAGAGAGTGGTCCATCACAACCATACTAGAGAGTGGTCCATCACAACCATACTAGAGAGTGGTCCATCACAACCATACTAGAGAGTGGTCCATCACAACCATACTAGAGAGTGGTCCATCACAATCATACTAGAGAGTGGTCCATTACAATAATACTAGAGAGTGGTCCATCACAACCATACTGGAGAATGGTCCAAGACAAGCTCGGGACAATGGATGATACATGGCTGAGCGATAAGACACAGGAAACTGAACTGTTTGTGGACAAAGACGGCTCAGAACGCTTCTGTGACGCTTTAAAGACACTATTTATGCCCCCCCCCCCCCCACCTCCACAACCCCCCCCCCCCCCCCCCCTCCTCCTCGATGTCTCAGAACTATTGACTGACAAACGCAGAATAATGGAACGCTGGCCGGAACACGTCTGCCCTGTTCTCAATCAACCGTCTTCTACATGCGACGAGGCGATAGCACGTCTGCCACACACACCTGTGATCAGAGAACTGGCGTTCCTTCCAGTATGGAGGTCAGAGAAATGATCAGAGAACTGGCCGTGCCTTCCGAGATGGAGGTCAGAGAAGCGATCACAGAACTGGTCGTGCCTTCCGATATGGAGGTCAGAGCAGCGTTCAGAGAACTGGTCGTTCCTTCCGATATGGAGGTCAGAGAAGCGACCAGAGAACTGATCGTGCCTTCCGATATGGAGGTCAGAGCAGCGATCAGAGAACTGGTCGTGCCTTCCGATATGGAGGTCAGAGCAGCGATCAGAGAACTGGTCGTTCCTTCCAGTATGGAGGTCACAGCAGCGATCAGAGAACTGGTCGTGCCTTCCAGTATGGATGAGGTCAGAGCAGCGATGAACTAACTATCAAACGGGAAGGCTTCAGATGCAGTTCTTATAACAGCTGAGATCTATAAACCAGACAGCTATGTCCCAACACAGAGATCCAATGAGTTGTGCAACCCAATATGGATCATTGAAACTGTCCAACTGAAGGAGGCTACCATCATCCACTTATACAAAATAAAGGGAAGCCGTCAATGCTGCGACAACCATAGATACATTTCTCTATTGACTACTGGCACGGTACTGGCACGGTACTGGCAGAGTACTGGCACGGTACTGGCACGGTACTGGCACGGTACTGGCAGGAGTTCTCATATCATTGGTCTACACACACACTGTTGCAGAGGTTCCAGACCAGGTGGGTCGACCACGTCGGGCCCATGCCAGACAATCGCCTCATCAAACAACTATCGTACGGCACGCTGAAAGCGAGCCTGCGTCTGGTTGGTGGGCAAAGAACGGGCTTGTAAAACTCTCTCAAAATAAACATATCTGACACGTATAAGCGTGGATGTAAACTCTTAGGATTACCTGGCATTGTTATGGCGTTGTGTAGAACCATCAGGTAAGGATGGAATAAAAGACGGCCCAATTCCTGATGGTGACCACGTGTGCCCTGCAGGTGGTAGGATGTGTGTCGCTCGGATCGGACTGAACAGTCTCATGTGGCCACTTCTGAATTCACACGCCAGGCGCTGTCGCCGCCTGGACACGCGATGGGCAACTGTTAATATACATGTCTACTATTAGAGACAATACAACAAAAAACAAAAAACAAAAACACAACAACGATCCACTGTTAGAGATCAGAGCAGAACTGGGAAAACTCCAGAGATCCTCAACAATAGCGCTCCAGTGGCTACCCTCCCATTGCGGAATCACGGGAAACGAAAGAGCTGATGCTCTGGCAAAAGATGGCAGCAAAAAGGCACAATTTAATCATCGAGTACCATACAGAGAAATCAAGAACATCATCAGAAATCAGTATATACACCAATGGAGAGAAGACAGAAGCATAAGCAGTACACCAGACCCAATTCACTATCTCAAAAGAAATCAACAAACTACCTTATTTCGTCTGAGAACAGAACACTACAGACTACTGGAACATCTATACCGACTAAAGATCTCACACACCTATGAGTGCCCATGTGGAACAGGATGCCAGAACCCTGAGCATATTCTACAGGAATGCCCAATCTATAGGGAAATACGATGCCAGACCTGGCCAGAGGGTGCGGAGCTGAGACAAAAGCTGTGGGGGAGCCGCTCCGACCTGGTGAAGACTTCAGACTTCATCATGGCGACTGGCCTGACCAAAACATCCTGAACACAAAGAAGAAGAAGAAGAATACACATGTCAGGCGCTGTCGCCGTCTGGGTACACGATGGGCAACTGTTATTATTATAATCAACATCCTCACCTGCGCCTCCATTGCTGATAGACACTGACTCTTCGAGACTGGAAGTAAACATACTAGGGGGAAGAGACAGTACATCTGACTTCCATGTCCAACCCTGACCTTCCATGTCTAACCCTGACCTTCCATGTCCAACCCTGACCTTCCATGTCTAACCCTGACCTTCCATGTCCAACCCTGACCTTCCATGTCTAACCCTGACCTTCCATGTCCAACCCTGACCTTCCATGTCCAACCCTGACCTTCCATGTCTAACCCTGACCTTCCATGTCCAACCCTGACCTTCCATGTTTAACCCTGACCGTCCATGTCCAACCCTGACCTTCCATGTCCAACCCTGACCTTCCATGTCCAACCCTGACCTTCCATGACTAACCCTGACCTTCCATGTCCAACCCTGACCTTCCATGTCCAACCCTGACCTTCCATGTCTAACCCTGACCTTCCATGTCCAACCCTGACCGTCCATGTTATATATTGGGAAACGTATCCACTTCTCTGACCGTCCGTTACAATCCACTGCTCTGACCATCCGTTACAATCCACTTCTCTGCCCGTCCGTTACAATCGACTTCTCTGACCGTCCGTTACAATCCACTTCTCTGACCGTCCGTTACAATCCACTTCTCTGACCGTCCGTCACAATCCACTTCTCTGACCACCCGTTACAATTCACTTCTCTGACAGTCCGTTACAATCCACTTCTCTGATCGACCGTTACAATCCACTTCTCTGACCACCCGTTACAATTCACTTCTCCGACCACCTGTAACTTGCTCAAAGGACCATATAATCGCTATACAGAATTACACATTTGAAATAAGAAATAACACAATTCTTGTCTGTAAAAGTACACCATCAAACAAACAAAAATAACAATCCTGAGCAAGCCCATTTTCCCTCTGGCAACGTACGGTTGCGAAACATGGACAATCACACAAACACTGAAGAGGAGAATTGAATTCTTCAAACTAAAATAACGCAAGAACGTTCTGAAATTACCATGGACAGCAAAACTGAAAGAAAACACACGTCCTAAGGGAGTTAAATCTAGAACACAATGGGCGCGTAATTGAGCAATGCGTTAGTAAGGCCTAAACGACTTTCATCAAACGCCCCACCTGATTGGGAAAAAGAAACACACTGAAGGGCAGGTACCATAACTGGTAAATGAGGTATAACAAAGAGTAAATGGTTACAAGACATCAAAGATGTTCTGAGGATGTCAGTGGCGGAGGGTGTAAAGCTGGACAAAGTTCGAGTCTTACACGATGACTGTGATGAGAGCGACCGCCTGTATAGGTCATGCTACATGATGATGATGAAAGTTGATATTGTTTTAATTGTTCTGGTTTCACTGTTATCAAAAATGTTTGTACATTATGCATTTATTACCCGCCATTAACAGATTCTTTCAAAGCGTGGCAGATAAACATCCATTGAAGTCCATATTACAAGGGTCGATCTGAAACTAAAGCTTCTTATATTATAATGTTCGCCCCCGACGTCACAAGTGAATTTTGGCGGGATGGCGGTAGAGTTTGAACTTTCCCGCCAAAATTCATTAATATTTTGTTTCCATACGGCAGGTGGCAGCAGAGGGGCAGTCTTGACAAAATGGCGTCTGATATTGAAGTGCGTTTGAAGCGGATGTGTGTAATGAAATTGTCCACATGAGGAAAAGACTGCACCAATTGACATTCATCGATGTTTGATGAAAGTTCACAGAGACCGAACAGTGGATGTTTGCATAGTGATGCGGCTGGTAGCGTGTTTTCAGTGATTGGTCGGAGAATTAGACAAACTCTCTCTTTTGCAACACAGTAACGCCAAACGCCATAGAGATTTGAAAACCAAGGAGCACCATTTCAATCTCCGTTTAGACTGGTCTACCACTAACATCGTATAGTCCGGATTTAGTGCCCTTTCGCTTTCATTTGTTCGGTACCGATGAAAGATAAACTATGTGGCCAACATTTTTCTAACAGCGGCGACGCAGGCATAGCAGCTGTGAAACAGTGGGCCACCTCGGATGACGCAGATTATTACGATCGTAGCATGTACGCTCTTGTGCACCGTTCGAGAGGATGCACAGCCAATATCACAAACGAGCTTTCTGAAGCTCTAAAGATGTTATATCAAACAGTGTTATTGTCTTCTTGTTATCTGTTATAGTTTAAAACTTAACATCTTTATACTGGTTTAGAAGACTCTGCAGAGTTTGTATACAACCAGTTTCATTTACATGTTCTTACTCTAAAAACTCTGCGCATACAATCTATTCTTAAATGCATTAATTATACCTGGCTCCACTACTTCGTGTGACAATGCATTCCATGCATTAATTCCTATCTAATTAAAAGATATTTAATAATATCTAATCTGGACCTTTCTTTAGTTAATTTGTAGCGATGCCCTCTTGTTTTTGTAGGTGCTTACAATTTGAAATTCTTGTTATAGTCTACTTTATCCTGTCCGTTGATTATCTTATAAATCTATATTGTCACATTAAATTCTCCTCTTTTCTAGACACTGTAGGACGTTTTTTTTAGTCTTTCCTCATAACTGTAGTTCTGGAATCTCGCTATCAGCTTTGTCGCTCTTTTTTGTTTCCTTTCCAGCATCTTTATATCTGCTCTTACACACACAAAAAAAACAACCATGCCTATTACCAGTTGAACAGAAGAGAGCAGGTCGTGGTCTTCAGACTTCGCACTGGCCACAATAGACTGATGTACCACCTATTCAATAAATTGAAGATAGGTGGCACTGACGAATGCTCGTGCGGTACTGGGAAAATGACCGCTGAACATCTGCTGCAAAACTGCCCGACATACAAGGATCAGAGAAAGCAGATGTGGCCATCACCAGTGGCAACACTAGACAAGCTCTATGGCAGTGTCGACAGCCTCAGTATGACCGCTGCTTTTTTCGAAAAAATAAAGGTTGACGTCTGACAGCGTACGAAGAAGATATCCGCTCTAAGATAAGGACTGCACACCTGTTCACACTACTCCAATCTAGGTCTCGTTCATAGGCGTCTCAGTCTTTGCAGACCATGCACGTGACACCCTGGGGGCAGCCTCTCCAGGTCGCAAGCCTGAGCGCTGAATATGGAGACCCCGGGCTGCCCAACTCTCGGCCTCGCTGGTGTAATCCAAAGGAATGCAAAGCATGCCAATTTGGAACCAGCTCAGCTGCAGGAGCTGCCGGAATGAGTTCCATATTTTTGAAACCATCCACCTTAGGTGCTACCACACCGAATTTTCTGTCTGGGTTTACTCCCGTAGCCCTTCTCTCTCTCGAGGTTTCCACAAGGCAGTGGGGTCGTTTCCCGCAGATGCTAATTACTCGAGACATCTGATTATACTCTCATCGTCCCAAGACTAGCCAGCACCCTCTGGGACTTGTGGGTTTAAAGTCAGAGTTCCTCCTCTCCTAGGCAAACTTCCTGAAAAGGCTAATGAGCTTCGTCTACCCGGGTTTAGCGCCAGACTTTACCTATTCTTAAATTGGCTACCAACCAAGGCTAATGAGCCAATCTGTCCGCCCAGTTATACCATCGGGTACTCGGTCGCGCCCGACAACAGGCTCTGTAAGAAACAGGGGGCCCTTCATGAAGGTGCTGCTGGGGACACAATAATGTAGGAGAGGTCATTGGCATGGAAATTCCTGAATGGCAAACCGAACAGTGAATCCAGCGGCGATCTCTACACCTGGAAAGGAGAGGCTATAACAGAAGCTTCACTTTCCTTTAACGAGCGGGACGTCCAGCCCAGACCTCGCTACCTCCCAGCCCAGACCTTGCTACCTCCCAGCCCAGACCTCGCTACCTCCTAGCCCAGACTTCGCTATCTCCCAGCCCAGACCTCACTACCTCCCAGCCCAGACCTCGCTACCTCCCAGCCCAGACCTTGCTACCTCCCAGCCCAGACCTCGCTACCTCCTAGCCCAGACTTCGCTATCTCCCAGCCCAGACCTCACTACCTCCCAGCCCAGACCTCGCTACATCCCAGCCCAGACCTCGCTACCTCCCAGCCCAGACCACGCTACATCCCAGCCCAGAACTCGCTACCTCCCAGCCCAGACCTCGCTACCTCCCAGCCCAGACCCCGCTACCTCCCAGCCCAGACCTCGCTACCTCCCAGCCCAGACCTCGCTACCTCCCAGCCCAGACCTTGCTACCTCCCAGCCCAGACCTCGCTACCACCCAAATCTAGGTCTAACTAATGTTTTATACAGTTGGACAATCATTTCTTTGCTCCTATATTTAATATTTATTTTTAATCAAACCTAACATTGCATTTGCCTTTTTCACTGTTACATGTACTTACTAAATCACTCTATTATAACCCCAAAGTTCCCTTCCTTTTCTATCATTCTAATATTATTCATGCTCATATAATATTGTTGTCTTGGAATAAAACAGGACGCATTCGTTTCGTAGCGACCCACGTAGGAGACAGTCTGTTCCACATACTTGGACGAAAAATTGCCTGTTAAATAAATCCCACATCCCCCCCCCCCCTCCCTCCCAATTCCAGGAAATACACTTTCCATGTAAGCCTTAGTCCATTGTCAGCAAATATTTTTGTTTAGTTCTCAAGCGATTAACTGTATCTTTTTCTTCGTCCCTATCTCCCTAGGGTACATAAACCATCAACCAACCCTCTCCTCCTAGACACGTCAAATGAAACCATCAACCAACCCTCTCAATCCAGACCTGTCCCATGAGGCCATGGCGCAACCGCCTATAAGCAAACACCTCTTATGAAACCATCAACCAACCCTCCACAAGCCGACCTGTCTTATAGTACCATCAACCAACCCTCCCCAAGCCGACCTGTCTTATAGGACCATCAACCAAATCTCTCTATGCAGACCTGTCTTATAGTACCATCAACCAACCCTCACCAAGCAGACCTGTCTTATAGGACCATCAACCAAATCTCTCTATGCAGACCTGTCTTATAGTACCATCAACCAACTCTCTCTATGCAGACCTGTCTTATAGGACCATCAACCAAATCTCTCTATGCAGATCTGTCTTATAGGACCATCAACCAAATCTCTCTATGCAGACCTGTCTTATAGGACCATCAACCAAATCTCTCTATGCAGACCTGTCTTATAGGACCATCAACCAAATCTCTCTATGCAGACCTGTCTTAGAGTACCATCAACCAACCCTCACCAAGCAGACCTGTCTTATAGTACCATCAACCAAATCTCTCTATGCAGACCTGTCTTAAAGGACCATCAACCAACCCTCACCAAGCAGACCTGTCTTATAGGACCATCAACCAAATCTCTCTATGCAGACCTGTCTTATAGGACCATCAACCAAATCTCTCTATGCAGACCTGTCTTATAGTACCATCAACCAACCCTCCCCAAGCCGACCTGTCTTATAGTACCATCAACCAACCCTCCCCAAGCCGACCTGTCTTATAGTACCATCAACCAAATCTCTCTATGCAGACCAGTCCTGTTCTATTTTCTCGTTGTTGTACAGTTGTTTCTCTTGTAGTGTCTAGGTCTGTTCTTCATATAATCATTGGCTGTCCTTTGTCCTTTTCCCCCGTGACAATGTGACAGTGTGACAGTGTCTGGCGTTAATGGTTTGGTGCCAGGCCACCTTCTCTCCAAAATGTCCTGTCCCACTTGTTTTCAACTTAATATCTTCCATAATCTTTCGTTTGTAACTGTAGGTCAAGAATCTTCATCATAGATATGTTGATAAAGCCATTTAATCTCTTAATATAGAGTTCGGTCACTCGCCATGTTTCCGCTCCATATAAAAGGACAAACTTCACATTGGAGCTGTATCGTTTACTTGATATGCATTCTGATCCTTTTAAAGTTCCATATAGTTCAGAGCATGTCTAAGACCACGCTTATCTTCTGCTTCCTGGCTGTTACATAATCCTTGGCATCACCTGTCGTGTTTATGAGCCTTTCTGTGTATGTAAAACTCTCATCAAATGGCGTTCCTCTCTATATTTGACATGAACAAAGTTCTGGGCCGCATTAACTTGTCGATTTTTGTTTCTTCTACGTGCGTTTTCAGACCTAGGGGAATCTGTCTAGAGTGGCTGTCTTCTTCTGTCTAGAGTGGCTGTCTTCTTCTGTCTAGAGTGACTGTCTTCTTCTGTCTAGAGTGACTGTCTTCCTTTGTCTAGAGTGGCTGTCTTCTTCTGTCTAGAGTGGCTGTCTTCTTCTGTCTAGCGTGACTGTCTTCTTCTGTCTAGAGTGGCTGTCTTCTTCTGTCTAGAGTGGCTGTCTTCTTCTGTCTAGAGTGGCTGTCTTTTTCTGTCTAGAGTGGCTGTCTTCTTCTGTCTAGAGTGGCTGTCTTCTTCTGTCTAGAGTGGCTGTCTTCTTCTGTCTAGAGTGGCTGTCTTCTTCCTTCTAGAGTGGCTGTCTTCTTCTGTCTAGAGTGGCTGTCTTCTTCTGTCTAGAGTGGCTGTCTTCTTCTGTCTAGCGTGACTGTCTTCTTCTGTCTAGAGTGGATGGCTTCTTCTGTCTAGAGTGGCTGTCATCTTCTGTCTAGAGTGGCTGTCTTCTTCTGTCTAGAGTGGCTGTTTTCTTCTGTCTAGAGTGGCTGTCTTCTTCTGTCTAGAGTGGCTGTCTTCTTCTGTCTAGAGTGGCTGTCTTCTTCCTTCTGGAGTGGCTGTCTTCTTCTGTCTAGAGTGGCTGTCTTCTTCTGTCTAGAGTGGCTGTCTTCTTCTGTCTAGCGTGACTGTCTTCTTCTGTCTAGAGTGTCTGTCTTCTTCTGTCTAGAGTGGCTGTCGTCTTCTGTCTAGAGTGGCTGACTTCTTCTGTCTAGAGTGGCTGTCTTCTTCTGTCTAGAGTGGCTGTCTTCTTCTGTTTAGAGTGGCTGTCTTCTTCTGTCTAGAGTGGCTGTCTTCTTCTGTCTAGAGTGGCTGTCTTCTTCTGTCTAGAGTGGCTGTCTTTTTCTGTCTAGAGTGGCTGTCTTCTTCTGTCTAGAGTGGATGTCTTCTTCTGTCTAGAGTGGCTGTCCTCTTCTGTCTAGAGTGGTTGTCTTCGTCTGTCTAGAGTGGATGTAAAATAGGAAGGCTATGCCATCTGCCTAGTTCAAATTGTCTACACAATGTCCCCTGGACCAGATTGTCTAGTTGTGTACATAATGTCCGCTAGACCAGATTGTCTAGTTATGTACCTAATGTCCGCTAGACCAGATTGTCTAGTTGTGTACATAATGTCCGCTAGACCAGATTGTCTAGTTGTGTACATAATGTCCGCTGACCAGATTGTCTAGTTGTGCACCTAATGTCCGCTAGACCAGATTGTCTAGTTGTGTACTTAATGTCCGCTAGAACAGATTGTCTAGTTGTGTACATAATGTCCGCTAGACCAGATTGTCTAGTTGTGTACATAATGTCCGCTAGAACAGATTGTCTAGTTATGTACATAATGTCCGCTAGACCAGATTGTCTAGTTGTGTACCTAATGTCTCCTGGACCCAATTCTCTCATGGGCTGTAGTTTATTTCATAATTTATTCTCAAACGCTTAAATCATATCACGTGTTGCTATTTGTGTACATCAATTAAAAAATGTCCGTGTTTATCGGCTGTATTAGGTGGGTGGGTTGTAGAAGGTACCCGTTACAGGCTTCTGGTTTGCCAGGTTCATAGTCTGAAGTTATCGTTAGTTAACATAATGAGCTCTTCTCTTTGCTGTTAACTTTACTGGTTTGACTTTGTTACCGAGTGTGTTATAACAACCGAGTCAGTAATGCAGCTTATGTTGGCTGGTCTACGCGGTCTATTGTTTGTAAACAGCTGGCGTTGATCGACATGACATGACGTTCCAGTGTAAAATGACATGTAAGGGAGATCACATGTTCCTGACTTGTCCTTGTTCGTTCACATTCATGGTAAATTTGTTGTTTGTTTGGGAAGAGTCAGACCAGGAAACGTCATGCACTTTGTCTACCGACGGAGGCTTCATCGTAATAACCCGGGGCATGCTGGGAAACATGAGCTACACGTCGACGGGTACTCAAATAGTCGTGACGTTGTTGGTGGCATCGGGGATGTCGGAAGTATCGGGGATGTCTGAAGCATCGATGATATCGAAGGTATCGATGGATGGGGAAAGGATCGAGGGTTTGTCGTGTCTGTTGCCCTTGAAGTCTAACCCTTCTGTTTAAAAAAAAAATAATTTCTATGAGGCATAGGATTTATTTTGTCCTTGACCTCGTCCTCTTTTCCTGTTAAAGTTTTCATATTTCGTATCCTAAAAATTGTAACACATGACAGTCCGTCATTGTTAGGGCCCGTTCAGGTTTCTTTCATTGAAGACTTGAAATGGACTGTGTGAGCTAACATGTGACTGGCCTATTGTGTCTTTGCATGCTGCAGGGGCTGCCTTCCATCGGTGTCCATGCCGGCCACCTTCTCCAGTCCACGGGTGGTCATGACATCTAACCTCCAATTCTGGAGACAATGCAGTTGTCCATCACCAAGCTGATGGGTCATGTCGAAGGTCAGGCTCCTACTACCGGTGTAGTGTATTTCTTGAGATAATTAATGCTCTTTAGAAGTTTTAAATTTGTTGAGATAATTAATGTTCTTTAGAGGTTTATATTTTGTTGAGATAATTAATGTTCTTTGGAGGTTGACAATTTGTTGAGATAATTAATGTACCAGAGCCAATTGATTTGGTGGAGCTCTGTCGCAGACGTTAAAGGGGTCTGCTCTTTCCACTCCACGCTTACTCTAAACAAATTCAAGTAACACTAAATAATACAAGAGATTATTTCATCAAGTAACACTAAATAATACAAGAGATTATTTCATCAAGTACCACTAAATAATACAAGAGATTATTTCATCAAGTACCACTAAATAATTCAAGAGATTATTTCATCAAGTAACACTAAATAATACAAGAGATTATTTCATCAAGTACCACTAAATAATACAAGAGATTATTTCATCAAGTACCACTAAATAATACAAGAGATTATTTCATCAAGTACCACTGACAACTATTACCTCTTTAAAAACTGAAATCCTTTCTCTCACCATTTCTCTCACCATTTCTCTCACCATTTCTCTCACCATTTCTCTCACCATTTCTACGTCACGATACCCTATTCTCCTAAACTGGCCTGCTGTGATCGAACTTAGTTGCGGATTGCCGCTGATGGTAAAGTTTGCAAGTTATGAACCCAGATTATCTTGTTCATCTTTGTCGGCCGTAGATCAAATTGGTCTCAACGTGGTCAGGATATACTTCGTTAAATACGATCCATGGAATCACTTGACACTGCCTCTAGCTGCGACCGACGACGTACATTCAGGTGATCAAGTTGATGTCGACGTGATCAGTAGGACTGCGTCAATATGATGAATGTGATGACTGGAAGATTGCCTCTATAAGGTACTGACGACTTGTAATTAATGGCACTACATAATATGAGGGTAGTTACCGTGCTCGCTGCGTGTCTATCTCAACTGCCTCTCTCCATCGCCTAAATCTCAACTCAAATCTATCTCAACTGCATATCATCGTTGCCGGCCCTCCACTGAGCGTCTCTTTCCAAAGTACCTCTACTCTGAAGTGAAATGTTCTCTCTCTCTCTCGGTGGTTCTCAGCTCAAATCTGCCTCAACAGCATATTTCCGTTGCTTGCCCTCAACTGAGCGTCTCTTTCCAAAGTACCTCTGTCTCTGGTGAAGTGTTCTCATGTAATCTGGTTCTCAACTCAAATACCTCTCTGTTGCCTGCTCTCCAGCGAGCGTCTCTCTCGAAAGTGTTCGCATCTATTCTCTAAGTCAAGTCTTTTCTCTCTCGAAAGTGTTCGCATCTATTGTCTAAGTCAAGTCTTTTCTCTCCCCCATCTACACTCCACTGTGAGTCTCTTTTCAATTTAATCTCAAGTAATGCCCGAAGTGAAATGTTCTCTCTCTCTCTATCTCTCTCTCTCACTATCTCTCTCTCTCTATCTCTCTCTCTCTATCTCTCTCTATCTCTCTCTCTATCTCTCTCTATCTCTCTCTCTGTATCTCTCTCTCTCTCTCTATCTCTCTCTCTCTCTCTATCTCTCTCTCTCTCTCTATCTCTATGTCCATCTCACGTCCTCCGCTAACGTCACTCTGCCTATCTCTTTCCAGATTATGTTCAACACGTTTCTCTACGCCGGGATTTATATTCGATCTCCTCCCAGATCACGTGATTTCCAAAACCGCGCGCGTTGTTGTCTGTCCGCTTGCCATTATCTCCTATCCTATTCGCGCGGTTTCCTTGGCGATTCCATGGCGAAGTGGTTAAGCCGTTGGCCTCGTGATCAGGTGGAGCGGGTTCGACTCCGGACTTCGCCGTCTTTTTAACGGGTGCTTGATGCGGACGGAGTCCAACCATAGTCGTCGTGTTCTTGACTTGCCACTGGGGTCGGGCGGCTCGAGACGAGAGAGCGTGAATAACAAGTAGCGCAGTTAATCCTTACTAAAACTAACGCTAGCAAAATAAATGAGGCCACCACCGTCTACGACAGTCGGCTGCCTTTGCCTTGATTCTCGCGGTTTCCAGACGACGTGTGTTTGTCGGCGGCAACAAGCCTACGTGTTACTAAACACTACCGCTCCACGTGTTGACACCGGGCCTGTAACTAACATCGGGTTACGTCGTGGATTGATTTGGTTACTCAAATTCTGGCGGGACAGTGTTCAGCTGCACTGACTCAAATCCCACGAAGAAAAAAGAAATCAATAGTTATCAAAGCTCTTACCTATATGTTGCCTGTACAGCTATGGTCTGTTACATTAGTACTCTTTGGGGGCTTACATTAGTACTCTTTGGGGGGCTTACATTTTTGCTGAGATAATTAAGGTTGTGTGAAGTTTTGGGTTTTTGGTGAGATTTTTAGAATGTTGTACTAACATTTAGGGTTTTTGTTGAGATAAGTAGAATGTTGTGTTAACATTTTGGGTTGGTTGAGATAAATAGAGTGTTTAGCTAACATTTTGGGTTGGTTGAGATAAATAGAGTGTTTTGCTAACATTTTGGGTTTGTTGAGATAAATAGAGTGTTTTGCTAACATTTTGGGTTGGTTGAGATAAATAGAGTGTTTTGCTAACATTCTGGGTTGGTTGAGATAAATAGAGTGTTTTGCTAACATTTTGGGTTTGTTGAGATAAATAGAGTGTTTTGCTAACATTTTGGGGTGGTCGAGATAAATAGAGTGTTTTGCTAACATTTTGGGTTTGTTGAGATAAATAGAGTGTTTTGCTAACATTTTGGGGTGGTTGAGATAAATAGAGTGTTGAATGGATTATTTGGATTAATAGAGACAGAGTGCATTGTGCCTTTCCTGGATTGATCCTGACAAATAGATCGTTATGTGTGTACCTGCCTTTGTAATGTCTCTTGTCTTGTAGGTACGACATATAAGGTACAATTCGCTCTTAAGTTTGGTCTTCAAATAATAGTGTTGAAAGATTGCGATTAGCAGGAGACACTTGACCGTGTGGGCTCAGATACCAATTCACAGCTGCGTTAATAAAGTGGCTTATGACATGTCGCAAGTTCTTGCGAATAATAAACCGTCCACGTCAAAGATCATCCGTCCTGTCTGGCCTTAGCATGAGCACGGGAACACCTCCAAGAAAGAAGAAACACTACAAATATTGATGTGTCCTTGTTGTGGTGGCTTCTGGTTCATTGTGTGTGAGATACTGAGACTGGTAGCTCTTATCTGCATGCGTGTTCACCAGGTTCAGGGCAATTTACAAAGTGATGTCAGAATGTAATGTACCCACCGATCTTTCCTCAGAAACTGTTTATTCAAAATACAAGACATTTTTTACACAATCTGCAAAGATATGTTATGTCAACATATTTATTATTCAACATAGTCCACTACAACTATACGGCCTGACATCTGCCCAAACACGTCCACGTGTGCCTTGCCCGTACGGCTCTACCCCAGCCCAAACACGTCCACGTATGCCTTGCCCGTACGGCTCTACCCCAGCCCAAACACGTCCACGTGTACCTTGCCCGTACGGCTCTACCCCAGCCCAAACACGTCCACGTATGCCTTGCCCGTACGGCTCTACCCCAGCCCAAACACGTCCACGTGTACCTTGCCCGTACGGCTCTACCCCAGCCCAAACACGTCCACGTGTACCTTGCCTGTACCAGTTTCTGTCCTGATAACGCAGCCATTCCTTCACTGCTTTAACCACACCTTCAACCACACCCTCACCCTCATCCACACCCTCGCCAACACCCTCACCCTTACCCACACCCTCGCCAACACCCTCATCCAAAACCACACCCTCACCCTCACCCACACCCTCACCCTCATCCACACCCTCACCAACACCGTTACCCACACCCCCACCACACCCTCATCCACACCCTCGCCAACACCCTCATCCACAACCACACCCTCACCCTCACCATCCTAACAACTTGTCCCACAGAGCACATTTTAAGGTGGACCAAAAAGAAGAAAATCAGAGGGAGCCAGATCAGACTGTAGGGAGGATGGGGAAGTACAGTCCAACCAAATTTGGTTATTACCTCAAGTGTCAGACTTGTGTGGGGGCGGGAAGGAGAAGCAGTTGTGTTTGGTTCTTGTCATAACAAATTCTGCTGAACCGTCGATTGAGATTGGTCAGTATTTTAGTGTAAGCTTGCGTATTGATTCCCTTTTCTCTTGATATCACATCCACAAGAATTTCATCTTCCTTGTCCCACAAAGATAGTGAGCATGACATTGTCGGCTAAAGGAGTTTTGTTGAATTTGTCTTCCTTATGATTGAGGATGACGTCACTCCGTTGACTACCTTTTTGTCTCAGGCTCAAAATAATGCTCCCATGTTTCGTCACCTGGAACGATCCCTGACAAAATGTTTTCTCCATTAGCATCGAAACGCTCTAACAATTTAAACACAAATGTTTTCTTAGCATTTTGTGTTGATTTCTCAGACTTGGAGGAACCCATCTTGAGCAAACCTTTGGAAATCCCAGAGTTTTGATAATTTGAACTGCACTTCCCTTGCTGACTGAAAGCTGCACTTCCCTTGCAGACTGAAAGCTGCACTTCCCTCGCTGACTGAAAGCTGCACTTCCCTCGCTGACTGAAAGCTGGACTTCCCTCGCTGACTGAAAGCTGCACTTCCCTCGCTGACTGAAAGCTGCACTTCCCTTGCTGACTGAAAGCTGCACTTCCCTCGCTGACTGAAAGCTGCACTTCCCTCGCTGACTGAAAGCTGCACTTCCCTCGCTGACTGAAAGCTGCACTTCCCTTGCTGACTGAAAGCTGCACTTCCCTTGCTGACTGAAAGCTGCACTTCCCTCGCTGACTGAAAGCTGCACTTCCCTCGCTGACTGAAAGCTGCACTTCCCTCGCTGACTGAAAGCTGCACTTCCCTTGCTGACTGAAAGCTGCACTTCCCTCGCTGACTGAAAGCTGCACTTCCCTTGCTGACTGAAAGCTGCACTTCCCTTGCTGACTGAAAGCTGCACTTCCCTCGCTGACTGAAAGCTGCACTTCCCTCTCTGACTGAAAGCTGTACTTCCCTTGCTGACTGAAAGCTGCTCTTCCCTCGCTGACTGAAAGCTGCACTTCCCTCTCTGACTGAAAGCTGCACTTCCCTCTCTGACTGAAAGCTGCACTTCCCTTGCTGACTGAAAACTGCACGGCCAATTGTGTATTGGTGATTCGCCTGTTACTAGGAATAATGAGATCGGTACGGTTGTCTGGCCTGGGTACTGTGGCAGGACGTCCTGAACGCTGCAGATCATGCAGCTCCGTCTCTGTACATGCTGAAATTTTAATTCTCTGAGCCCATCAACTGACTGTGCTCTCATCGACTGACTGTGCACCTATCGACATACACAGGACACAAGTCTTTGGGAGTTTTCACAACAGTTTCTTTCTGTGCAACGAGGAATTCTATAACAATTCGCTGTTTGTAACTCATGTGATTCAAAGACACCATTATAACGGATGTTTGCGGCTGGTTCATTTGTCTGAATGCGGTGAAATTTCGTACACACAATCAACGCATTCCAAATTTGAGGTGTGCAACATTTCATGTTTATATCTTGCTTATTAGCTCAAATAAGTGATGTGCGGCATGGCTTTCTGATCTCCCTCGTAGATAGCTCACAGAGCACATGACTCACAGGAGCCCAGTCCAACCTTTGAGCGGCACAGTTTAATCTGATTTTGCCTTCGCAAAATAACGCAGCTCATAATTTATATATTTTTTGTTGAACGACAAACGATATAACAGTTCTTATGATCACACTTAGAAAACAGTTTATCTTTTAAAATATATAATTCAAAATCAGCTGTTCAATTTAGTTTTGTTTTGGACAAAAATAATTCTCATAATTTGACATAGTTGGCAATTTGCGCTGTTTACACTTGTTTACTTTGTCGTGTTAGTGACGTCATCAATCTCGTCTTGTGTTTTTCTTTTCTTCGTGTTTAACAACAAATTGAAGATAGTCATACAAAATATGTCACATCACACATCATTCCATCCATCACTCCATCCATCACTCCATCCATCACTCCATACATCATGTAACAATTCCTTCTCCCAGAAACAAATTACTATTATCTTATCGCGCCGTATATTGGCCCTTTCTTTCTTTCAATCAACATTCCATTTTAACACCAAACAAAAGAAACACTAACACTTCTTCTTCCATTATAAAAACACACAGTAAATATTTATTTGTGTCATCTAGCATTTTACAATTATTAACTGAACTAGCTTTATCAAAGGTTTGTCAGAATCTACTGGATGGAACTTTTAGATCTATACCCAGGTACTTGTCTTCTATCACTAACATTTCTAACCACTTCAGCTCGTAGTAATTATATTGCTATCTCGTGGTCATTTTCTCTGGTGACATATTTGTCCTCTGACAGCCTGCAGCTTCCGTCCGTCTGGTCTCCGGTGTGGAATTAAAGGTTTCTCTCACGAGCTTTGTGAATGTGTTCACTGTGGTATTAAAGCTTCACCTTACTGTCTCTGACTTTGGGATTGGGTCCTTGTTTCACTGACTGTTATTTCCAGCAGGCGGTTCAGTCAATGTGCAATCTACAGTTCCATTCTGACTAAATATGAATCCTATCAGTTTGTTGTCGTTTCTATCAGCCCAAGTACGAGACCTGTGAAATCCACAACAGCGTTTCTACCACTTTACCAGTTATTCGTCAGTCTCTGGGGTCTGTTCACTGTCCCTTCCACAAGGCAATATCGTGCAATGCCTATAAAACACAGCGGAAAACCTCCCGTTCAGCTCTATCTGCTCTGCTTCGTGTCTCAGCCTTGTTTAATTCTTATCTTCCCCACTTTCTATCATGACCGCCGGTCACGTGGTAATTCTGCCCCCCCCCCCCCCCCAATCCCTTTCCTTCTGAATTGACTTGGCTCTACCAAATCTTACACGTATACAATTGTTCGCATTATCGCCCTGTGAAGATACTTAAAGTAATTCTGACCATTTAAGTTTCCCCTGTTCTTATTATTGGATAATCAAAACGCCATACCGGCTTTCTTAGAATTGTTAGATATTCTGGATTCTGTCTGGACCTTTTTTTTACATGTGCTAAAATATTCTTCCATTGTCTAAACTACCGCTAGCCCTCAGGGGCTAACTTGGAAGATATGTTTCATTCATACCATTTCTCACATTCCTGACAACCTTAGGATGACTGCTGTTTTCTTTGAACAAATTCAAATTGACGTCTGACAACGTACATTAATCCACACATCATTTCATACATCACTCCATACATCACTCCATACATCACTCCATACATCACTCCATGCATCACTCCATACATCACTCCATACATCACTTCATACATCACTTCATACATCACTCCATACATCACTCCATACATCACTTCATACATCACCCCACACATCACTCAATACATCACTTCATACATCACTCCATACATCACTCCATACATCACTTCATACATCACTTCATACATCACTCCATACATCACTCCATACATCACTTCATACATCACTTCATACTTAACTTTTCACTTCGTACCTCACTACAACCTCATATACCAGCCAGAACCAACCATGTGTCTCACTCCAACCTCACATACCAGCCAGATCCAACCCTGTACCTCACTCGAATTTTACGTATAAGCAGCCAGACCCAACCCTAGATCTCACTCCAACCTCACATACCACCCAGACCCAACCCGGTATTTCACTCCAACCTCACATACCAGCGAGACCGAACCACGTCTCCCCTTACCCTCTCTTTTCTTGAGATCAATCTAACTTAGGACGACATCCACTGATTCCTGCTGGTTTGGACCGTCTTCTATAGCCCATCCCTGGACACACCAGTTCTCTAGACACACGCCACCCATCCCGCTTTTGTTTGACCTCTCCACTATTTCCTCCGCTGGTTTGTTCTGTTAGGTTTCCTCTCTTCTTCCTCTTTGCATTCATGATCTTTTGGTCCTCCTATATCTGCAGGCCAGTCGCCATGATGAAATCTGTAGTCTTCCCATATATAGAACGTATTAGATCAACCTCAAATTGCTCTCTCTAATCGCTTGCTCTGTCGGTTGTTGTTATGTGTATTAGATGAACTAATCAATGAAGCGATCCAAGCATTTCAGTTTCACGGAGAATACATGTCAGCAACAAATGCACGTGCACTCCTTGTCTTGAACTTATCCAACTTACTTCACATGCTCATTCAGGTCTGCATCCACCGCTCTTCTCCCCATGTATTTCCGTTTGCCTCAATTAAGCTTACACTGTGGATTCCACAACACAGACTTGCGTGTTATGCTGTGACCGTTTTCGTATTGTCTTTCCTTTCAAGTACTTGCTAGCATCTCCTAACCTTCCTTTCAAGTACTTGCTAGCATCTCCTAACCTTCCTTTCCAGTGCTAGCTAGCATCTCCTAACCTTCCTTTCCACTGTGATCTGTCTGGTTAGTGTCAACTGTTCTGCCTACAAGAGGCAGCCCTGGAAACAGGCTGCACTAGTATAATATTACCAAGAGAACATGGAACGTACAGGTAAGCCACAATGTCAGTGCTGTAACCTGATGGTAGGACGGGCGCTAGTATCGCAGCTTCGCTGCAAACTACGACAGAATGTCAGAACGTCCTTTAAAGGATGAACGACAGAAAGAAAGAACATATTTTGTTCAGACGTCTTGACCAGTTTCTCCCAATGTCATCTATATTACTTCCAAGATACATACAAGATACATACAAGATACATCCAAGATACATCCAAGATATTTCCAAGATATATCCAAGATACATCCAAGATACATCCAAGATGCATCAACAGTACCATATCACGTAGTTGCGTACCATATCACGTAGTTGCGTACCATATCACGTAGTTGCGTACCATATCACGTAGTTGCGTACCATATCACGTAGTTGCGTACCATATAACGTAGTTGCGTACCATATCACGTAGTTGCGTACCATATCACGTAGTTGCGCACCATATCGTTCAAACAGAATATCCTACCTTCTGATACCTACATTGGATGGTTTAACACTGAGACAGTAGAAAGAATTATAACAAGTCTATTCAACATTGGATGGTTTAACACTGAGACAGTAGAAAGAATTATAACAAGTCTATTCAACATTGGATGGTTTAACACTGAGACAGTAGAAAGAATTATAACAAGTCTGTTCAACATTGGATGGTTTAACACTGAGACAGTAGAAAGAATTATAACAAGTCTGTTCAACATTGGATGGTTTATCACTGAGACAGTAGAAAGAATTATAACAAGTCTGTTCAACATTGGATGGTTTAACACTGAGACAGTTGAAAGAATTATAACAAGTCTGTTCAACATTGGATGGTTTAACACTGAGACAGTAGAAAGAATTATAACAAGTCTGTTCAACATTGGATGGTTTAACACTGAGACAGTAGAAAGAATTATAACAAGTCTGTTCAACATTGGATGGTTTAACACTGAGACAGTAGAAAGAATTATAACAAGTCTGTTCAACATTGGATGGTTTAACACTGAGACAGTAGAAAGAATTATAACAAGTCTATTCAACATTGGATGGTTTAACACTGAGACATATGGTATAGTAAAAAAGCTATAAGCCAGGGCTTAGACACATTTTTTTTTCATATGTTAAAAAGATGATTTTACCGAAGGCTGAGAACAGATTCGAATACGTTTACCTTTAAAGTGATGGGTGTGATTGCTTATTCTGACACAATATCTTGAAACGGAGGCTTATAATTCGTCACAGCTGGGCTCATAGCAATCTCGATGCGCTTAAGATTTGGCCGATATTTTGCTCCAAACGACATCTATGTTGAAAATGGCGATTAGCAGAAATAGCTGGTAACATGGCTAATTCCGACAGTATTGGAAAGTCTGTTTGAACACTAAGCAAACAAGTATTTTCTGGAGTCGAGTTCCAATGACATACAGCTTCCTAGCTACATTTCAGCTTGCAAGGTTTGCACCGCCCGATGAGGCTTAGTCTACGTAGGCGCGCCCTAAACCGCCAAAACACGAGCTATCGCACAAGAAGCGATTGTTTGAGCATCATGAGAGCGGCTCATAAACTAACAGTTGTGAAATGTTCACGGAAGGGTTGTGGCGAAATGTTCACGGAAGGGTTGTGGCGAAATGTTCACGGAAGGGTTGTGGCGAAATGTTCACGGAAGGGTTGTGGCGAAATGTTCACGGAAGGGTTGTGGCAGCAGTTGCTAACGGGGTGATTGTTTAAAATGAAGGATACGATTAGTTACTTAATTATTTTTATTTTTGAAAACATGTTTCTGCGATTTCAATAATATTTACGTGACCCCTACATGGGGGGGGGGGGGGGGGGAAGGGGGGGGGGGGGCATTACTTTGAGAAGCATCTGCTCTGAGGGACATTCTGTACATAAGCAAAAGGAACACATCTTGATGTGATAGAGTCATGGGCTCAGTGAGGTTTAGCAAGAGGGCACATACCAGCGATCCGTCAATACGCTGTTTGAGAGACCTCAAAGACAAAACTTTAGAACCTTGCCTAAGACTAAAGGAAAGTGTAACTTTCTTTGTTAACAATCAAGGACACGAAAATTACAAACTTTAAGAAAGTATTATTGTTGTTACACAGAGTTCACAGCTACTCGTGCATGAACAGAGTTGCTGACGTAAAAAATCGAGCAAAAGGTTAAAAGGTGCATAGAATAAAATGGTAAATACAATGTTGTTGGGGAAAGAGGCAACCCATTGCACACCAAGAGTCAAACTAGTGACTTCAGTCTAATGGGATGGGAGTGACGTGTCCTAGAACTTGTAACACGTCAGTCGCATTTCTAGGACAGCGTGATAAGTTCCCTTTAGCAACCCAGAAACTAGTGAAGGACCCAGCACAGAGTTGAGCCCTATACTAAGAGAACGAGATGTTGAGATGAGATACCAGGGGCTTATAACGACAGCACTATAGAGGAATGTAAAGAGGATGTGGAAACCTCCTGGTTGAAATCAGGGACATCCTTCGCGTATCTGCAGCAGAGGCATGGGGCGAAATCAGAACAGGGAGGCAGGGAAAGATAACAACATGGGAGACAGAAGAAGTGGAAAGGATAATAGGAGAAAATGCAAAGGAATGGAAGCAATACTTGAATGCTAGGAATTCAAGCGGAACAAACAAAGAAACACATATATTATGTAACTTCAAGATCGGAAGAAAAGAAGATGGTGCTCACTGCATACCAACAGCGATGAGAGGAGATTTGAGAAAATAGTGGAAGTGTTGGAGAAAATCGGAAACTGTTTTACTGGGCCATAAAGAACACGAAGACCTGTACACAAGGAGAGCAAGGTGGTCTGCGGACGGCACAGAATAATTAATGGACAGATAATAAGCCTCTAACTCGGAAATTGAGCCTCGGAAGGCGATAGTGCCAACATCAGTTAAGGAATCTAGGAAGGGAAAGATAATATCAGTGAAAGAATCTAGGAAGGGAAAGATAATATCAGTGAAAGAATCTAGGAAGGGAAAGATAATATTAGTGAAGGAATCTAGGAAGGGAAAGATAATATTAGTGAAGGAATCTAGGAAGGGAAAGATAATATCATTGAAAGAATCTAGGAAGGGAAAGATAATATCAAAATGGGAATAATTAAAGTGAGCATTGGAGAAAGATACGATTGGTACAGCAGTGCGAAAGGAAGGAATAACATCAGAAATGGTCAACTACAGGAGAACTCTTGGAGACCTACTGTCGTGAAAGATTCTCACCGTAATTTGGCGCCATACCCCTGTGCCAAGAGATTGAGAGATGTCCATAATAATACAAATATTTAAAAAGGGTGGCAATTGACAATGTGAAAACCGCACAGCAATTTCCTTTGCGTTCCCGGGAAAGTCTCCTCTAGAATTCTAAAACGGAAACAGAGACCTAGCGGGACAAAATATGTAGGATTCGCTGTGCGGTTTCCAGGACAACGGAAGTACTCAAGACCTTGTCGTCACACTAAGACGACCGGGCAGAAAGGGTCCTGGCGCATGGTGAAGAGATCCATTTGTGTTTTGTTTGGATATGGAGCAGACATTCGGTCACGTTTGTTGGAGTCAGGAGTACTTGACGATAAACAATACCCAAGGACTTTGATGTGTGGTGGATATAACGTTTAAAAAAAAACTTCAGTAACGTACGTACGGATGTCAAATCAAAAGTCAGAAGAGTTCAAGACCACTATCGGAGCTAGGCATGGTTACATCCTATCCATACCTGTTCATATTCCTCAAAGATGATGTCATAAAAGACAGTAAGGAAGACCTGTAGCGGTGCACTGGAGGAGAAACAAACTCGCTGAGCCGACATTTGCGTATGACGTGGCTCAGATCATGTAGCCACGTCTCCGGAACAAACTGCAAGTCTGGAAATCATTAATGTTCAACTGCAGCTCCAATACGAAAAATATGGCGATAACTAGAGAGAAAGAGAAACATGGCGATAACTAGAGAGAAAGAGAAACATGGCGGTAACTAGAGAGAAAGAGAAACATGGCGGTAACTAGAGAGAAAGAGAACCATGGCGGTAACTAGAGAGAAAGAGAGACATGGCGGTAACTAGAGAGAAAGAGAAACATGGCGGTAACTAGAGAGAAAGAGAAACATGGCGGTAACTAGAGAGAAAGAGAACCATGGCGGTAACTAGAGAGAAAGAGAGACATGGCGGTAACTAGAGAGAAAGACAGACATGTCGGTAACTAGAGAGAAAGACAGACATGGCGGTAACTAGAGAGAAAGAGAGACATCAGATAGCACTGTGAAAACAGCCAGTATGACAGATCAATCAAATATCTTGGAGCGGTAAAAGAGTGAAAAAAGTGCCTAACCAGTAGCCATTGATCTGGGATACCTCTGATAACTAATCTACTCTGGTGAGCGAGCCATCTGATATTTGCAGCCTCCTGATCTACAATATATTTAGCATTAGCACGTTTAGATTGCTACCCTTTCCTAACAATCGTCTTCCCACAACCAAAAGAAGTTTCCCCTTTGGCACGGCGCAATGCTAGCTCCTGTATGAGACCTGCTGATTGTATGAGATGGTGTGCGCTAAACTGCATTTTTCACATTTTCAGATCACGATAACTAGCTATTTCACATCAGTTCTCATCTGTTGAAGATAATTTGTACTGAAATGTAACGTGTTTTCCCAGTGACTGGCAAGTAGAGAGTAGAACATGAAAAGATGCTTGAGTAATTCACCTTGCCCATTTTAAATGAACTATTTTTAGTTGGTTGGGTATCCATTATGTATTTCAAGTCATAATGTCAGAGCGTCATGAGCGTACTTCTTGTGCGTGATCATCACTCTCAACCAATGGCCTTTATGTTTACTCGTGCATGGATCCCCAAGAGCTTTGGGCCTCTAGGCTGCATCCTGCTAAGGAAGGCAGCTAGAGCAGGCAACTAGGCTGCTAAACTTTACAATACTAGCGACGTCAAGTCAAGCCAGTCTGATATCAATCGTCCAGATCTTTGGCTTTGCTTTGCATGACCTGTTCGAGGATGGGTGAGGCATTGGCAGGATGTGGCGAACTACATGAGTCACTAGATGTGGACGTTCACCATGTAGGAGTTGTGTTCATCTGTTTACCATCATTGTCCGGTTGTATTGGACTTACCTTCATGATGTACACGTCTCGTTGACGTCACTTCTCGTTGAAATCTCTTCTCGCTAACGTGACTTCTCGCTAACGTGACTTCTCGCTAACGTGACTTCTCACTAACGTGACTTCTCGCTAACTTCACTTCTCTCTGACTTCACTTCTCGCTAAATTTCACTTCTCGCTGACTTCACTTCTCGCTGACTTCACTTCTCGCTGACTTCACTTCTTGCTAACGTCACTTCTCGCTGACTTCACTTCTCGCTGACTTCACTTCTTGCTGACTTCACTTCTCGCTGATTTCACTTCTCGCTGATTTCACTTCTCGCTGACTTCACTTCTCACTGACTTCACTTCTCGCTGACTTCAGACTTCACTTCTCGCTGACTTCACTTCTCGCTGACTTCACTTCTCGCTCACTTCACTTCTCGCTCACTTCACTCTTCACTTCTCGCTCACTTCACTTCTCGATGACAGGGAGGAAAGACTCGGTTCTCAAGACGTCTTTCACAGGAGAGACAACACTGACTACATGCAACTGCTGCATTGCAGGTGAGATGGGAACAGCCAAAAGTTTATAGAAGCAGCCCTAATATCTCCTCTTCAGCAATTAAAAAACAACAACATGATTGCTGGAAACCGCTTGTGTCGGCCAAGTAATATACATGTTGCTGACTAGAAGGCCATCTTTAGTACAGGAAGTCACAGACAATTAGGGACTTCGGATTGACCATCGGTATGAACAGTTCCCACAGCAGAACAAGAACGCGTGCGGTACACTAGAGACGAAACGCGGCGTTCGTGACGATAGAGACTGGTGGCATGGAAGATGTTGGGGGCCTCGCTATGTACACACAGCCGTACGCAGTAGAGGGACACACACATACGTACAGTTGTACATGTACTTCTTGTTCCAATGGGGCTCGTGCACATACATACAGACATACACACACATACATACATGCATACATACATACACACATACACATAAACACATACACACACATACATACACACATAAACATGCACACATACACATACATACACACTTACACACATACATGCATACATACACACATACACACAAACACATACATACAGACATACACACACACATACATACACACACATACATGCACACACATACACGCATACATACACACACACATACATGCATACATACACACATACACACAAACACATACACACACACCTACATACACACATACACACACACCTACTTACACACATACACATACATACACACATACACACATATATACATACACACATACACACATACACATACATACATACACACATACACACACACCTACATACACACATACACACATACACATACACATACATACATACATACACACATACACATATACACATACACACACATACATGCATACATACATACACACATACACATAAACACATACACACACATACATGCATACATACATACACACATACACATAAACACATACACACACATACATACACACATAAACATGCACACATACACATACATACACACTTACACACATACACATACATACAGACATACACACACATACATGCATACATACATACACACATACACATAAACACATACACACACATACATACACACATAAACATGCACACATACACATACATACACACTTACACACATACACATACATACACACATACACACATACACACATATATACATACACACATACACACATACACATACATACATACACACATACACACATATATACATACACACATACACACATACACATACATACATACACACATACACACACACCTACATACACACATACAAACATACACATACACATACATACATACATACACACATACACACATACACATATACACACAGACACATACATACATACATACACACATACACATAGACACACACATACATACATATATACATACACACATACCTACATACCCACCCACATACATACATACACACCCATCTGGGGCTGGTCTCTCGGTGGCGCGATTGACTCGCATCCAGTGTACGTACAGCGATCTCAGTTTCACCAGGCGGAGTGAAAGCACGGGACTGCCTAACACGGTCGCCCGCCTTCCCCAGCACTGTAGCGGGACCATTTTGGTGGAGTCGTACCGCTGGCAACGGTGCGTTTCTGTGGTCTGTATCGAGAAACTTTGTCAGTCCGTGTGTGTTTCGTCGAAGGCGTATAGCCAATCTCAACAGTTCGGAGCTTGTGACCGGCAAATGGAAAGCAGGAATCGTGCCTAAAGGCCCTGTCCTCGCCCGACCAACCGGTCGGAGAAGGGCAGGCCGGCAGGCAAAAATCGTCTCCAGTCCGAGTGAAAATCATCGTAGTGGCCGTTGGGATCCGTTCTGCACAGAGCGCTGCCATCCCTCCTAGATCGAGCCCGGTCGGTCGGTGTGTTGGTGTGTGTACGGGCCCCTGCCAGGCGGTCCTTCGTCGACAGAGTGAGGGACGGAACAACCGTCAGTCCGTCAGTCTGTCCATGCGGCCGTTCTGGTGAGGCTTTTTACACATCCATCCATCGCCGACCGGTGTGTGTGGTTCGTCCGTCTCCGACAGATATCTGGTTAATCCTGCCAGTAGTCACATGTTTGTCTCAAAGATTAAGCCATGCATGTCTAAGTTCACACTGTCTCACGGTGAAACCACGAATGGCTCATTAAATCAGTCGAGATTGCTTAGATGACACGATCCTACTTAGATAACTGTGGCAATTCTAGAGCTAATACATGCTTACCCAGCTCCGACCCTAAGAGCGCTTTTATTAGTTCTTGTTCTTATTATTGTTATTCTTCTTCTTCTTTTTCTTCTTCTTCTTCTTCTTCTTCTTCTTCTTCTTCTTCTTCTTCTTCGTTTGTTCTCAATCTCCCACTACTAAACCATGAAAGGGTAAGTAGCAGAATGTAGTCCAGAGAACGGGATGCGTTGTGTCGTAGTTTACAGCTTGGCTGTGATATTTGCACCTTTCGGTCCAACACATCCGACTTCAGCAGGCATTTTTTGAGTACCGGTTTAGCATTCCTTCTTCGATCCCTAATCCTTAGCCAGTCTGCCCTGCTGCAGCCTGTTATCCAGGATCACCGCGTGAAGGTGTAGAACGGTCTTGGCAGCTCTGGTTCGCTGGCCCTGACGCTGGCAGTCAGCTATGGGTCGCTGACCACTACAGCTCATGCGCTGCTCAGCATCTTGATCCCTTTTATTAGTTGAAAACCAATCGTTGTTTCCCCTCGCGGGGTTGCGGCGTCCCCACTGGTGACTCTGGATAACTTTGTGCTGATCGCATGGCCTCATGTGCCGGCGACGCATCTTTCAAATGACTGCCCTATCAAATATCGATGGTACGTGACATGCCTACCATGTTTGTAACGGGTAACGGGGAATCAGGGTTCGATTCCGGAGAGGGAGCATGAGAGACGGCTACCACATCCAAAGAAGGCAGCAGGTGCGCAACTTACCCACTCCCGGCACGAGGAGGTAGTGACGAAAAATAACAATACGGGACTCTTTCGAGGCCCCGTAATTGGAGTGAGTACACTTTAAACCCTTTAACGAGGATCTATTGGAGGGCAAGTCTGGTGCCAGCAGCCGCGGTAATTCCAGCTCCAATAGCGTATATTAAAGTTGTTGCAGTTACAAAGCTCGTAGTTGGATCTCAGGCGCAGGCGGGCGGTCCGGCTCGCGCCGTTTCACTGCCCGTTATCTCCTGCCCTACCGTCTGCCGGCTCTCTCCCGCGGGTGCTCTTCGCTGAGCGTTCCGGGTGGCCGGCGAGTTTACTTTGAAAAAATTAGAGTGTTCAAAGCAGGCCTCGGCTGCCTGAATAATGGTGCATTGAATAATGGAATAGGACCTCGGTTCTATTTTGTTGGTTTTCGGAACTAGAGGTAATGATCAACAGGGACAAACAGGGGCATTCGTATTGCGGCGTTAGAGGTGAAATTCTTGGATCGCCGCAAGACGAGCTACTGCGAAAGCATTTGTCAAGAATGTTTTCATTAATCAAGAACGAAAGTCAGAGGCGCTAAGACGATCAGATACCGTCGTAGTTCTGACCATAAACGATGCCGACTAGCGATCCGCAGGAGTTGCTTCGATGACTCTGCGGGCAGCTTCCGGGAAACCAAAGTGTTTGGGTTCCGGGGGAAGTATGGTTGAAAAGCTGAATCTTAAAGGAATTGACGGAAGGGTACCACCAGGAGTGGAGCCTGTGGCTTAATTTGACTCAACACGCCAACACTGAAATGATTGACAGGCCGAGCACACCTTCGTTGGGTCTAAAATGGAAGGTGCGCTGGAATTAGACTCTCGAAAATCTGGGGCTAGTCTCTCGGTGGCCCAATTGTCTCGCATCCAGAGTTCGATAAAGGAATTCACAGAAGGGCACCACAAGGAGTGGAGCCTGCGGCTTAATTTGACTCAACACGCCAACACTGTAAAATGACTGACAGACTTTGAGCTCTTTCGTTGGGTCTAATAGGGAACGTGTGCTGAAATTAGACCCACGGAAGACAGGTAAGTTTTACCCTCTTATTGAAAGAGAGATGCAACGGTAATCCTGCTTAACCCTAGAGGAATCGCAGGTTTCAGACACTTGGTCATTGACTGAATAAAAAGCCCTCTATTTGATTCGTTGAGTCTAATAGTGAACGGGTGCTGGTATTAGACCCTCGGAAGAGAGATCACTTTTACCCTACAAATGACAGAGCGTTGCTACGGTAATCCTGCTCAATTCGAGAGGAGGCGCAGACATTTTGTCCACGTGCTAGGCTGATAAGCCAATGGTGCGAGGCTACCATCTGAGAGATTACGGCCGAACGCCTCTAAGCCGGAATCTCGCCCAAAATCTCAGCACTATTGCGATGGGAGGCTACGATATGGTTGAGACCTGGAGCTCGCGTCTCAGCCCGACCCGGTCGAGCCGCAGAAAGAGGTATATGCCGTCCGCTGATCAAAGCGGGCGGGAAGCTGCTCGATATTCACCCCATACGGCGATGAGGTGTGAAACCACTAGTAGAAGACTTAGTTCTCGGTCGGGGTGTCGTAAGCAGTAGAGCAACCACCTCACTGCAAACTGTTGAGACTCAACCCTTGATCATGAGATATGTCCGCACACCAGGCGAACAACATCTCAGTGCCATGGCCAGACTTGTCCCCTGGTTAAATGCACTCCTGCCTTGCTCTTTACCTCTGTCTGCTATCAGTCATCCCAATGGACGCAGAAGAGATGCAGGCTAGCGGACTTTGCACCTTTGCCCTATTGTGACAACCTCCCAGGTGGCGGGGAATGTTAGGCGTACCATCACTGCAGATGAGCCGAGAAAATAAAGGGAGCAAAGAGATACCTCAGTCACATGCATATGCTACGTTTCTGGTAGGACGTGACGATCCTGGGACATAAACACACTGGACTGCCACTCTTCCGGGATAGTACAAACTAGTACATAGTCCATCATATCATATCATTGCCAAACCCTATAGACACGAGTGGGGAAGACTCGATAGTCCTGCAAGACAACTTCCCTAAGTGAGACAACTCTGACCAAAAACAACTGCTGCCTTGCAGATAGGCTGGGGACAGCCAAAGGCTAAGGAATGCATCCCTACAGAAACGCTTGTTGAAATCGGATGCACTGTGCCACAGGCTTAACGAAACAGTGCAACGTATATCGCTGTATGATGACGGTACAACCTAACAGAAAAAAGTGTGGCGCTCATCCTGTGGAGTCCCGCCAGGCAGCGAGAGTGCCGGGCCTCACGCCTCGAAGGGGCCCACCCAATGCTACTGGTGGTCACCCACCCATGTGCCGTGGAGTCAACGCACAAGGTGTTGGGGCAAAAACTATTGACCAAAAACACAAGACCCTCAGAATACTACAGTGGAATGCGGAGGGAGTCATTAAAGAAAAGCTTTCCCTAGTACATCACGCATGAAGTAAGATTGACGTGGCATGTATTCAAGAAACGCACCTCAACAACAACCACAAATTCTCAATCAGAAGATACAAGACCTTCCGTCTTGATAGAGAAGGTCACAAAGGAGTGGTCCTGATACTGACTCGTAACTGCATACCGAGTAGCGCGGTAGCTGTCAATCACACCGGACAAGCAGAAATTGTAGGAGTCGACATAATGACCCAAGAAACGAAGATCAGCATCTTCAACCTGTACGGCCCACCAAACAAAGACCTGTCGCTCTCGAGTATGGAAGTCAAGGACTCAAGCTGCATAGTAGATGGAGACTTCAACAGCCTCTCGGAGAGATGGGGATATTCGGACACAGTCAGCAGAGGGGACGAAGTGGAAGACTGGGAGATAGACACAAATCTCAATCTTATCAATAGGCCGGAGGACAGCCCTAACTCCTTTTCTAGAACATGGCATACCACCTCTACTCCAGACCTGGCCTTCTCCACAGGGGATATCCATCACTAAATAGATCGTCAGGTGCTCGACCAATTGGCAGGTAGCGACCACAAGCCAATTAGGCTAGAAGTTGATACGGAAGTAGGCCTACCGGAAACAAAACCGCTCCCACGTTGGAACTATAAACGAGCCGACTGGGACAAATTTGCAATCCTGACAGATGGGCTGTGCGAAACCATCAACACACGGAATAACAATATGAAGCCCATGGTGGAAAGCCTAAGTAAAGCAATAATGCAAGCAGCCACCGAAACAATCGCAAGAGGGGCAAGGAAAAACTATAAGCCATATTGGAATAATGAATTGTAGAAAGCAGAAGACGAAGTCTCAAATGCTAGGAACATGGCAGAGAGAGAACAATCTATGGAGGCAAATATCGCCCTCAAAGCCACCACGGCGAAATACAAATACACTCTAAACCAAATAACAAGAGACAGCTGGAAAAAACAAAACAGACAGCCTCAATTTAGACAAAGAAGGGAACAAACTATGGAAGTTAGTCAGAGCCATGAATGACGAAGCTCCATCAAACAAACAAATTACTATCAAGCAGGGCGATAACATGCTCACTGGAAAAAAAGGCAGCACACGCCTTTATAGAACATTATGCCAGAGCAAACCACATTGATGTTCCTACAAATAGGCACACAGACATTAATGAAAAACAAAAGAGGCACGACAACATCATTATGGCACCAGAGGAGCACATACATACATACATACATACATACATACATACATACATACATACATACATACATATATACATACATACATACATACATACATACATACATACATACATACATATAAACGTGCAAATCAATAAAAATTGATCACAATCAAGTGGTTCTAATCTGGCCTGAAACACATACCTGAATTGTTGTTAGCATTATCCCGAACTGGGGAATAGGACAGGTAGCTACCATCATGCGCCCAGGACTTAGTCCGGTTTGAATGTTATAGATTAGCACCCCCTATCTTAGATCTAGCCTCTCGGGTAAGAGATGTTTGGTAAGAGACAGCTTGAAACCAAGGAAAACTGAACCTCAAGCTGTGAAAGTGGCTCCCTAGCAGCTTCAGGGTCACATTACTTGAGCAGCATTTTCTTGGAAGACGGCAGTAGCGACATAGACATTGAGAACATATGTCCTAAAGCAGCAGCATCTTCCATGTCCCATAGAGCAGATGTTTGATGAGCTGGCGTCACTGCTCAACAACTTCCATGTCCCATAGAGCAGATGTTTGATGAGCTGGCGTCACTGCTCAACAACTTCCATGTCCCATAGAGCAGATGTTTGATGAGCTGGCGTCACTGCTCAACAACTTCCATGTCCCATAGAGCAGATGTTTGATGAGCTGGCGTCACTGCTCAACAACTTCCATGTCCCATAGAGCAGATGTTTGATGAGCTGGCGTCACTGCTCAACAACTTCCATGTCCCATAGTGCAGATGTTTGATGAGCTGACGTCACTGCTCAACAACTTCCATGTCCCATAGTGCAGATGTTTGATGAGCTGGCGTCACTGCTCAACAACTTCCATGTCCCATAGAGCAGATGTTTGATGAGCTGACGTCACTGCTCAACAACTTCCATGTCCCATAGTGCAGATGTTTGATGAGCTGACGTCACTGCTCAACAACTTCCATGTCCCATAGTGCAGATGTTTGATGAGCTGGCGTCACTGCTCAACAACTTCCATGTCCCATAGTGCAGATGTTTGATGAGCTGACGTCACTGCTCAACAACTTCCATGTCCCATAGTGCAGATGTTTGATGAGCTGACGTCACTGCTCAACAACTTCCATGTCCCATAGTGCAGATGTTTGATGAGCTGACGTCACTGCTCAAACATCTTCCATGTCCCATAGTGCAGATGTTTGATGAGCTGACGTCACTGCTCAAACATCTTCCATGTCCCATAGTGCAGATGTTTGATGAGCTGACGTCACTGCTCAAACATCTTCCATGTCCCATAGTGCAGATGTTTGGTGAGCTGGCGTCACTGCTCAAACATCTTCCATGTCCCATAGTGCAGATGTTTGATGAGCTGACGTCACTGCTCAAACATCTTCCATGTCCCATAGTGCAGATGTTTGATGAGCTGGCGTCACTGCTCAAACATCTTCCATGTCCCATAGTGCAGATGTTTGGTGAGCTGGCGTCACTGCTCAAACATCTTCCATGTCCCATAGTGCAGATGTTTGATGAGCTGACGTCACTGCTCAAACATCTTCCATGTCCCATAGTGCAGATGTTTGATGAGCTGGCGTCACTGCTCAAACATCCGAACATTATCCGGACAACAAAACAGCAGCTGATTGACAACACCAGTCGAATCAGAGATAACAAAAAGAGAAACAGGTAAATGACCGAAGACACTCTATGTTCGGACATCAGGTGCAGCGCCCAAGACTAAAGTCAAGACGAAGTTTCTTATAGTCAACCCAGCCCCTACATACTAGTCCAGGAAATCGACACATCGAAAGTTGGAAACAGCTGACACAGGTCCCCTTGATCGAGTTACGGGAGGAACCTGCGCCTGGACATCTCCTGTCCTATGCAACATGGGAGTCACTAAATGGACTTCGAACTGATGTATCACGATGCAGGAAAAACCTGAAAGATAAGAATACAGGAATGATGAAACATGCGAATGTGGAGTAACACAAGACCAGGACCATCTGATGATCTGCCCAAACCTCCTGGAGACTTATAGCATGGATGACCTGCTGAGTACCAGTGACAGGGTAATCCACGTGGCTGAATACTGGAAGAATGAGGTGTGACGTAGTGCCTGGGACAGGAGAAGTAAGTAGATCCAAACATTTGTCACGTGCAGGCACGTGAAAGTACAGTCTTCAGTTGCGGTCGGTGTGAGCTGTATGTCAGGGGTTGTAGACGTGATATTTACAACCAGAACATTCGCAAAGAGGGTTGGTTCCATGCCATGGGTGGAATACATATCCAGGCATAAGGTGGGATGGCTTGGCCATGCCATGAGTGGAATACATATCCAGACATAAGGTGGGATGGCTTGGCCATGCCATTAGTGGATTACATACCAATGCATAAGACGTGATGGCTCGGCCATGCCATGGGAGTTTGCCCTGACCCAGACATACGATGTGATGGCTCAGCCATGAGAGTGTCCCCTGAGGAGCTTCCTTGGTGAGATTGACTGCTTGACATCTCGACTTCCGGGCAGGAGTTGACCGAGGTGAAGGTGAGTAGACGACAATAAGGCGATTCTCCAGCGGCACGGATTGACGACGTCAGCTGCGACGCATCTTACACAAGTGGACCACAACGGCCCACCACTGTAGCATCTGGCCCAGGTGGAGTCACGATGGTCCACCACTGTAGCCTCTGACCCAGGTGGACCTACAACGGCTCACTAAGGTAGCATCCGGCCCAAGTGGACCCACAACGGCCCACCACTGTAGCATATCGCACAGGATGAGCCACGACGGCCCACTAATGTAAAAGTTGACTGAAAACCGACTAAAGGCAGTTTGAAGACAATACAAGTCGTAGGTAGAAGAGAAAGAGAGTCAGAATGTAAAAGAAAGCCACATATTGTACTGATTAGATTAGTGGTACAGAGCACTGACCTTTTACGGCAAAAGGTACTGGGTTCAACTATCGCTACCAGCACGCTTCAGTCAACCTTACTGTAAATGGGTGCCTCACTTACATTTATGAAAACAGACAGCGAGGAAGGGGCTGGCCAACCACCCCCCCCCCCCCCCCTCGGAAACAAGCCGTGGCCTCGTCAATGAAGCCTCAATCTGACGAGCACGTACACAAATGGCGCCCCCTCGTGGCCAACAAATGTAATTATATATGAATAAAATGGAGACAAATGAAGTGATTACGATGTGAGAGAAATAGGATTAGAAAAAGGCTCATACATTAAATCAGCATACATACACAACACAGCAGCAACAACAAAACGCCAACAATAATACACACAATCTCGGAAAAAGGATGAAAAAGGATGACAAAAAGGAAAAAGGCAAAAACTTCAAGATGAATCAGAATAGATGAAAATGTGAAAGATTATATCAATAAATCATCAAAAAGACAATTATATTGAGTCTTCGGAAGGTTATTTTGGGCGATAAGAGAGAAATTAACTTTAGCGTACTTCAAGTTTGTAGAAGAATTTGATAAAAAACACAGTTAACAACCATTTATTTTCCAGAGGTAAAATGGATTTGGTGGATATTAATAAAGAAACATGCAGGGAACAACCGCATAAATAATACGATGTGGACAAAAACACATGATAAAGTGTCGGCACGAGCTTGCACGTGAAATATTTGTAAGCTTTGGGTAATGCTATCTCTTCCAGCGAGCGAGCCAACGAGCGCGAGATTCAGTTGAGTCTGGCCTCGTTACAGAGACCACGTTTCCCTTTTCTTCAATTTCCTGTCAACAAACGGCTTTGGGAAACGGAGGTTAACGTCGTATTCAGGGCAGCGGCTCTCAGCACGCGTCGTGGAGACACATCGGGAGGCGTTCTGGCTGCGGACACAAATAGGGGCCGAGAGGAAAGTTTGTGGGAAGGTCGTGGAAACATATGATACGTCGGAGAGTTTGTGGTTGGTCGTGGAAATACATGTGATACGTCGGGGAGTTTGTGGTTGGTCGTGGAATACATGTGATGCGTCGGGGCGTTTGTGGTTGGGTGGGGAAATACATGTGATACGTCGGGGAGTTTGTGGTTGGGTGTGGATAACTACATGGATCGTAGGGGAGTTTGTGGTTGGGTGTGGATAACTACATGGATCGTAGGGGAGTTTGTGGTTGGGAGTGGATAACTACATGGATCGTAGGGGAGTTTGTGGTTGGGTGTGGATAACTACATGGATCGTAGGGGAGTTTGTGGTTGGGTGTGTATAACTACATGGATCGTAGGGGAGTTTGTGGTTGGGTGTGGATAACTACATGGATCGTAGGGGAGTTTGTGGTTGGGTGTGTATAACTACATGGATCGTAGGGAAGTTTGTGGTTGGGTGTCGATAACTACATGAATCGTATGGAAGTTTGTGGTTGGTCGTGGATAACTAACTACATGGATCGCAGGGGAGTTTGTGGCGGTTTCATGATATCCATGGGAGCTATCGAGAAGTCTGTGGCTGGTCGTGGATTTGATTTGATTTAAAGTTTGTAATGAGCTCTTATCTAGGATCTATGTATTATTTTGATAAGGCAATTAATTAATGCTATTTTGTTCTGTCTCCCATTTCATGTTAATTATCTCCTTTTTCATAATAATTGTCTCCATTGTTAGGTTGTCCCCGTGTCATATTGTTTGCACCTGTAGCAGATCCCACTGTTTACACTAGGGTATTCTAACATTCGTACAATAGTCTATCAATCGCTCTTCTACTAAGTCTGTGAGCTAAACAGACTCCTATCTTCATTCACTCATTCCCTCTCCATGGCCAGCCTGCTTGAGCTAAACTTTGTCTAGTATTTTATACTCTCAAGCAGTATCAGCGATATCCAATGGACCTCTAGGGGATGCCTCTATTCAGTCGTTATTGGAACGAATTATTCCAAACACCTGTCACTCATCTATCGCAGCAAGCTCCGCTGCCCTCCCATCTGTCACTCACCCCCACTACCCAAATCGGAACGCCAGTGGTCAGTTCCTACCTGTACACATTCTTTCCCCCAACTCCGTTTTCCTTTGTTGAGACGGTGATTGACCTTGGCGTAGTCTCCAGACGGAGAGTGACCTTGGCACGCATTCAGGTACCTTTGTTCTCAGAGTCGCCGACCACATCACCGGTGCCCTAAACGCTCATGCTCAGGCTGGAACTCTTTCACATCCCATGTCATATTGATTGTCAGAAAAGTCACATTGATTGTCTCCCATGTCATAAATAATGTTTCCAATGTGATAATGTCTCCCATGTCACATTGATTGTCCCACAATTCATATTGATTGTCTCCCATATCGAATAATTTTCACCCAAGTGAAATTGCTTATATAGATGTCACATTGAATGTCTCACTTATCATATTGATTGCTTGCCATATATTGATTGTTTTGAAAGGGAAATTGTTTTCACCCTTGCCATATTGTCTATCCTGTCACATTGCTTGTCCCTCATGTCAAAACGGTTGTCTCCCTTCTTATGTTGTGTGTCTCACATGTAACGTTGTATGGGAAACAGCGTTCTAGGTTTGACAGAAAGCTTTAGAAACCAGACCCCACACATGGTACTTGAATTTGTGAGTAGGAAAGCGAATTTAAAGGCAGGAGATAAAGTCGATCAATAAATGAATGAATGATTGATTGGCCCTGGAATCACGTTCATGGTGCCAAGATCGTGACATCATCATCATGTAGCATGTCTGTCACAGAACATTGCTCTCATAACAGACTATTGATCTTTGTCCATCTATCCGCGTCTCTGTCCCATCCATCCTTAGAATATCTTAAGCGGTATGTGTCCATCGTCTCCTGGGTCTGAACCTGCGACCTTTGTCAGGTAAAATACCTTGACGTATCGGTGTTCCTGGATCATTGCGGCGTTTGATATGGCCCCAATATTTGAGTTTTCAAGACGTCATATTGTTAACTAGATACTTTTGTTCCATATCCAGCCCCAAGAAAATTTCTGTGTTTATCTTTCTCGTTATCCATGGCAAATTCAGCATGTTGATCTTGTGATGTTATGATGTTAAAACATCACCACTCGTTATAGTTCTGTGTTAGGATGTCTAACAGCACGAATCGTTGTTGCCTTGTTGTGTCTGGATGTCACATATGTCCAACAACATCTCTCGCTGCTGTCCACCTCTAATCTCCGACATCATCTGTCGCTGCTGTCCACCTCTAATATCCGACATCATCTCTCACTGCTGTGTCTCTGTCGTAATGTCCAGCAGGACTCCCGCTATCACCATCTGATGCGATGCCTAGCATATTCTTCACGTTGTGAAGTTTCGACGATTTCAGGTACAAATCGTCTTCTAGGCTCCCACATGAGTAGAAACGCTAAACCTTACTTGGATGGAGAATTCACCACACTTAGGTAGAAGCCGGGAAAAAAACATGAAAAAAAACTAGTAAAAGTTGATTAAGGTTGAGCTTAATCAAAATTTAAAAATGGGTATGGTCAGATACCGCACCGAGACGAGAACACAAACAAAACCTACGTTACGACCAATAGGCCTTCATCAGGGACAACAACACCGAACTAACAAATCAACATATAAGAAAAAAAGGGGTCAACTCATCTGTTTCAGGTAGGAGACGCTTTAGGTAGAAGCCACACCCACACGGATGAAAGCTACGCCCCCCCCCTCCCAGATGGGTTGAAGAGAAGTAAGTAACGTGTAACCTACCCATTTAGCCCATCCTGTACCTAACGAAAGTTGATCGATTTGTCCCCATGACGACCGTTTGAACCCATCTTCATATCCTCTACTTGAGTAAAGATGATCGCCTTGTTCCCATGACGACCGATTGAACCAATCTTCACGCTACATACCCAACGAAAGTTGATCGCCATGTTCCTATGACGGCGTATTAAACTGTCTTTGTTTATTATCTAAGCCTGCCGTGTAAACATTCCTCTGTATTTCTCTGTCCGGGGACCAGAAACTTGCCATAGTCCGTCTTTTAATTCATGAACAAGGTCCGAAGCCATTTTCAACAAAACTGCATGTCAGATTCAAATTATTTTTCCCATGCAGAATATCCATGACGCTAAAACATTGATATTATTTAGTCCATAGATGTTAAGGTATTTGCACATCGATGCATTCTTTTGATCTTTTAGAACCATTGCAAAGAAATGGCATTAAATTTAAGATTTTACAGTACGCAGCTTAATACCTCACAGCATTTTGTTCATAGGCGTATCTCCTTAATGTCTTGATAGATCAATTGATTGTTGGTGTTGTCCTTTATGTACAATCGTTAAAATGGCACCATTATGCAACAGTTAGTACAGCCCTTTGTCACCATTAGACCCCAAGGTTTTATCAACTGTGCAACTAATTTTATGTTGCTTAACGCATTGAATATTGAATTGTATTTGTTGTCATTGTTTATATACCTAATTGTTTTGATAAACATACGCTAATTCATCCAAGTCTGATAATCAGTCCACAAAAGATTATATTAATCATCCGAGTCTGTCGATTCAAAGAGGTTGATAATTGTTACTGGCTGGACAAATTGTAATCCATCTCGTTGCCAGTACTGTTCTTCTTCCCGGAGCACATGTTCAACACACTTCTCCCAGAACTGAATGTCTATTTTTGAAAGGTACTGGCGTGTGTTGGGCAGCCTGTGACTAGGAGAGATCTGGATATGTTTGTTGTGTGTGCGGCACACCGAGGGAACGATGTGTGTTCCAATGTGTGTGTGTACGCAGATCGATTGAGTGTGAGACCACATGTGAGTATACATGAACAGATTGAATGTGTAATGTCAAGATAACCTGCCTGAAGGGATCTGAGTGTGAATGAATGCACAGAATACGATCGTGAAGACGAGTTTTTGAGAGTATGGTGATGGTGCAGATAATGGGAGAGGAGTGTGCTACTAGAACTTGGTTGAATTATATTGGGGGCAATATTCAAAAGTTTATACTTACAACCTCCGAATGTATTGATAATACATAGAAGATATTAATAATATTGTGTAGTTTCATTTGTAATAATATCGCTTTTGCTGTTCTATTTGCTAAATGTCGGTTTCATGAATATTCATGTCATAAATCTGCCACCTGCTGTTTGCTAGGTTATTTGCTGTGTGTGGTCGTGCATGATGTGGATGCATGTGGTCGTGAATGATGTGGATGCATGTGGTAACAATCTAGATAACTAAACCGCAGTGGAAATGCCTTACGCTGCCACAATGCATTATCTATTACTAGGCTGGGCGGTCTATCCAGAATTGGAAGCAGATCATTCGTCAACCAGTGCCTGCAAACGTGTCCTTTCATTTCAGTGTGTTAGTCTCTACGGTCGGTACTTTTTGATTGGAACATAAGTTCAGCGTCATGGACAAATCCACTTTCACTACTTCCGGCATTCGTTAGTTTAATGTGCTGCCCTTTGCTACTTGGAATTTGTCTTTTCTGTTCCCTGTCAACTGATTGCCATTCATTGTCATTGGTGTGGTGAGCACTGACCCAGGATTCATCCAAGTATACAATATCATAGCCTTATCTACGCCGTTCACGTACCTGTCTCAGGTATTTGCTTTGGGCAGCAATCTAATGTGTCTTTTCACATTTAATATTCGTGCCTCCTGAAGTTTTCCTGAATGTAAAGCCGATGGCTCTGACAATTTTCCAAAGAGTACTTATGGAAATTTCATACTGCAGTTGGATTGCAATGTTAATATTAGTTTCCGGAGAGTAACAAGTTAATTTTTCGTCAACAGTTTCAATATCTCCCGTTTTATGACATCTCTGTTCAAATCGTCAAATTTCTTTTTCCTACATTGCTTGATATGAGTGCACTCTGAGTCCTGTCCAACCCAACGGTTAAAGGATCATCTATCCAGACCAAGCGCCCGTTTGTTTCTCTGGTCATGAATATCGCATTATAAATGACCCATCTTAGATTCCATGCGGAAGAACTTGTATAGTGGAACGGTAACCTTCTGCATGGTTATAAATGTACATTTGAAACTCATTTTGAAATTGAAAACAATGTAGCTTTTTAAAAAGCCACTATATGCTATAATAAAACGACAATCTATAATAACGTGATACGCCTATAATATACGACAGTTTTGCATGAATGACCTTTTTAGTTTTCCCTATTCTACAAAGTGTCTAATTTGTGCACGATAAAATCATAAATTTGTATTTACTCTGTCTATTTGAAAGTAAAACATCTATTTTTAAAACAGCACATCTGTGTACCTTAAACATGTTAAAATTATGCCCAATTCACTGAGGTTGCTTTTAAAATAGTGCTAATGAATACATTTTTTCAAAAAAACATAATATTTCTTTGAGACCAAAATATTTCCATAACGTCATGGGAACCCTAAGGCTGCATGCGAAAAATCATTTGGATCTGACATGGAGTTTAATAGAAAATTGCTTCTGACCTTGTTAATAAATGACAAGATGGACTATACGAGTTTGGAGTAGCATTGCGTGTTTGAGTCAACCGCCATCCCCCTTGTCCCCTCACACAAGATGAACTCAAGAATGGGATAATCGTTCTCCAGGAGTCGAATGAAGATCCAGAATGAGTCACAGAGATTCTTTACATTCTGCTGTTCAACCAGATATGTAGCTCGGATGTTTCTTTGCGTGCCAGCCTTAGTCCAAGTAATCAAAGATCTGTTTATCTTTGTTCTAGAGGGGTCGCTTTTTTACGACAAAGGTGGCGGAATTATCTTCTGTTACCGACTTGCTCCAGACGATATAGCTGTACATAGGTACCCGACTTAATAGTTTGGAAAGAAAATGCAGCAAGGAAGGGAACTGGCCATTTCATCTCATAAAATGGTGAGAACTAATACATTAGAGTCATCGCCAACACTTCATCTCTGTCAGCATTCTGAGCTATGATACATTACCTGTAGAAAAACTTAATTGACGAGACAATAGATCGACAGGGCCTCCATTCGGGCCGTGTTGAGATTCAGCCAGAACTAGTAGTTCCTTGAAAGCTAGAACTAGTAGTTCACTGAGAGCTAGGTCTAGTAGTTCACTGACAGCTAGAACTAGTAGTTCACTGACAGTTAGAACTAGTAGTTCCTTGACAGCTAGAACTAGTAGTTCCTTGACAGCCAGAACTAGCTAGTAGTTCCTTCACAGTTAGAACTAGTAGTTCACTGACAGCTATGTCTAGTAGTTCACTGACAGCTATGTCTAGTAGTTCACTGTCAGCTAGGTCTAGTAGTTCCCTGACAGCTAGAACTAATAGTTATCTGACATCTAGAACTAGTAGTTCCCTGACAGCAAGGTCTAGTAGTTCCCTGACAGCTAGGTCTAGTAGTTCACTGACAGCTAGAACTAGTAGTTCCCTGTCAGCTAGGTCTAGTAGTTCCCTGACAGCTAGAACTAATAGTTATCTGACATCTAGAACTAGTAGTTCACTGACAGCAAGGTCTAGTAGTTCCCTGACAGCTAGGTCTAGTAGTTCACTGACAGCTAGAACTAGTAGTTCCCTGACAGCTAAGTCTAGTAGTTCACTGACAGCAAGGTCTAGTAGTTCTGTTACAGCAAGGTCTAGGAGTTCACTGACAGCTAGAACTAGTAGTTCACTGACAGCAAGGTCTAGTAGTTCACTGACAGCAAGGTCTAGTAGTTCACTGACAGCTAGAACTAGTAGTTTACTGACAGCTAGGTCTAGTAGTTCCCTGACAGCTAGAACTAGTAGTTCACTGACAGTCAGAACTAGTAGTTCCAGGAAAAGAAGCGCTTAAAGTCTGTTGAAGATGCAAGGTGAAACGTTGACAAAAGTCATGGACCTTTTGTACCATCTTATGAATCTACTGTGGCAGACCGTGTCGGGACTGGAAAGTGGTAGCGAGTTTGAGATGGAGATGGCGCTGAGCATCGAAGCTGCGTTGGGTTTGGTTAGTGGTACAGTCTCTCAACATCTATCTTCTAGCGTCTCTCTGTACATCCATTTTCTTGCACCTCTCTTTACATTTATCTTCTATCGTCTCTCTACATACATCGTCTAGCGTCTGACACAATTCACAAGGCAGTGAGATGCCTCCACGACAGAACAACGACGAACATCACCACAGAATAGATGGGAATTGCTCTCGATATGAAAGGGACATTTCGAAATTGACTGTCCAAACGTATTTATACCAATGTAAACTTTCTGTCCAGCTAAACAGACACTTTACCACCTTCAGTCACGCTAAACACGACACTTTACCACCTTCAGTCACGCTAAACACGACACTTTACCACCTTCAGTCACGCTAAACCCGACACTTTACCACAATCAGTCACGCTAAACCCGACACTTTACCACCTTCAGTCACGCTAAACACGACACTTTACCACCTTCAGTCACGCTAAACACGACATAGGCCTAGTGTATGCCCCACTAAACACGACATAGGCCTACCGACTGCCCCACTAAACACGACATAGGCCTACCGACTGCCCCACTAAACACGACATAGGCCTACTGTATGCCCCACTAAACACGACATAGGCCTACTGTATGCCCCACTAGACACGACATAGGCCTACTGTGTGCCCCACTAAACACGACATAGGCCTACTGTATGCCCCACTAAACACGACATAGGCCTACCGACTGCCCCACTAAACACGACATAGGCCTACCGACTGCCCCACTAAACACGACATAGGCCTACTGTATGCCCCACTAAACACGACATAGGCCTACCGACTGCCCCACTAAACACGACATAGGCCTACCTTCTGCCCCTCCAAACACGACATAGGCCTACCTTCTGGCCCTCCAAACACGACATAGGCCTACCTTCTGGCCCTCCAAGCCCGACATAACATGATACTTTTGCTGTAAATGTTTCCCACAAAATGGCACTATTTCTCACACTTCTGCTGACTTTGAAACGCCTCCAAAGTTACACTTTATTTCTGAAGAACGAACTCAAACTGACAGGTAATGAAATAGAGGCAGGTGAGATGGGGATTCGTTAACAGGTAGATGTATGTAACTACACAACATAAAAGAAGGATGCACAAGTCATTGGACAAAAAATAGATAGACAAGAAAAGTTAAATCCTAGACGGTAAATATGAGCAAGGAATCACTGTATATCTTGTATAGAAACACATGAACAGCTTACAGTTGGACATTTCTTCATATCTTGTATAGAAACACAGGAACAGCTTACAGTTGGACATTTCTTCATTGTTGTCGAGTTAAGGGAATGTGCAGAGTTAGTGTCAACACAAACATACCAAGACAATGAACAACAGCAGTTGGAAAAGCTAAGGTCTCTAAACTGTGGGGGAACAGAAGAGTCACGGTCGGTAAACTATGGGGTGTACAGAAGGTCTCTAAACTATTTGTTGTACACAAGGTCTATAAAGTATTTGGTGTACAGATGGTCTATAAAGTATTTGGTGTACAGATGGTCTATAAGCTATTGGGTGTACACAAGGTCTCTAAACTCTTCTGTGTACAGAAGGTCTATCAACTATTTGGTGTACAGTAGGTCTATAAACTATTTGGTATACCGAAGAATTAAGGTCTATAAACTATTTTGTATACAGAAGGTATATAAACTATTCGGTGTACAGAAGGTCTATAAACTATTGGGTGTACAGAAGAATTAAGGTCTGTAAACTATTTGGTGTACAGAAGGTCTCTAAATTATTTGATGTACAGATGAATAAAGGTATCTGAACTTTGGGTGTTCAGAAGAACTGAATTCTGTTAATTGAAACGTCCTGGCAAATGGTTGCCAGTGTAAAATACAAGAAATGGTAGGACAAGATGGCCAACGTGGAACTGATGGGAAAAACTGGACAAATACAAGGGTTGAAATGGTAGGGCAAGATGGCCAACGTGGAACTGATGGGAAAAACTGGACAAATACAAGGGTTGAAATGGTAGGGCAAGATGGCCAACGTGGAACTGATGGGAAAAACTGGACAAATACAAGGGTTGAAATGGTAGGGCAAGATGGCCAACGTGGAACTGATGGGAAAAACTGGACAAATACAAGGGTGGAAATGGTAGGACAAGATGGCCAACGTGGAACTGATGGGAAAAACTGGACAAATACAAGGGTTGAAATGGTAGGGCAAGATGGCCAACGTGGAACTGATGGGAAAAACTGGACAAATACAAGGGTTGAAATGGTAGGACAAGATGGCCAACGTGGAACTGGTGCGAAAAACTGGACAAATACAAGGGTTGAAATGGTAGGGCAAGATGGCCAACGTGGAACTGATGGGAAAAACTGGACAAATACAAGGGTTGAAATGGTAGGACAAGATGGCCAACGTGGAACTGATGGGAAAAACTGGACAAATACAAGGGTTGAAATGGTAGGACAAGATGGCCAACGTGGAACTGATGGGAAAAACTGGACAAATACAAGGGTTGAAATGGTAGGACAAGATGGCCAACGTGGAACTGATGGGAAAACCTGGACAAATACAAGTGGAGCATCAAACATGGAGGAGGCGATGGATAGGCCACACATTACGGAAACTAGTGGATAACATTACCAGACAAGTTCTGTTCTGGAATCCACAGGGCGAGAGACGTAGAGGAAGACCGAGACACTCGTGGAAGACGGAACTGGTGTAGAGGGCAGGCTTACTTAGTTAGTTATCTAAAGCGTTACAACATATACTGTAAGACGTCACACTTCAATCACAGAAAACACTAAAACTATCGTTAACCATTGAGACAAAATAATATCATTTATTTCTGCATGAATCATTGTTACATAATATCAACAAACGAAAAGAACTAACTAAATATCATATACTAAACTAACACAGATGATTCAAACAAGAAATAAATATCATATACTAAACTAACACAGATGATTCAAGGAAGTAATAAATATCATATAACTAACACAGAGGACCCAAACAAGAAATAAATATCATATACTAAATTAACACAGATGATCCAAACAAGAAATAAATATCATATAATAAATTAACACAGATGATCCAAACAAGAAATAAATATCATATACTAAATTAACACAGATGATTCAAACAAGAAATAAATATCATATACTAAATTAACACAGATGATCCAAACAAGAAATAAATATCATATAATAAACTAACACAGAGGATCCAAACAAGAAATAAATATCAGAAACATAGCCTAATTCAATCTTTTTACAAATCAGCGGTTTTCGCTAACTCGTTGGAGACTAGAGCCTTCGACATTTTATCCCATCTGGAAGAAGCCCTTTTCGCCACCAATTTCACGAGACTAGAGACTTGATTGTAGTCGCTTACAGCGTGTCCATCATTCGCACCGGTGGGAGCGAATGGAAGGCTCAATGTATCTGATGGGATATTCATCTCGTAAATTCTCTTTCTCCGAATATCTTTTATAGACTCTTTTCTTAGTTCTAGAAACAAAAATGGATCCTCACCAGTTGGCTGGTTAGCCATCCATCTAATTTAGTCTCACCAATGTATTATCTTATTGGCTGCAATACCTACACGTCACTTCTTCCAAATGCGACTCCCTGGCGTGTGAGTCCCTGTTGTCAACCTAACCCTCATCACTTACGTCTGGTACCAGAATGGTCACTATGACACCTGCCCCCAATCTAGACATGTTTTCCACGGATAGTGAATATTAACCTCTCCATTTCTGGTCGGCCTAGTGTCGAACCCGGCGCTACTTGACCCCGAAGTGACCTGGACTGGTCAACCAACGTTCAGCCAACTTTTGATTCCCAGAGAATACAGTCGCCAGTCCCTACTTGCACTGCTCCAAGCGCCCATGCTCTACAGGGAACTGCTACACTGTAAGCAAATAGAAGGCAGCAAACAGGACGTGGACATAATTGGTTCAGATGGCTCATGATAAGAAGACTTGGCTCAGAAAGCTCATGATGGGAATACTTGGCTCAGAGGGCTCCTGATAGGAATACTTGGCTCAGAGATTATAGGAAGCCTTGGCTCAGAGAGGATAGGAAGGTTTGACTCAGAGGGCTCATGATAGGAAGACTTGACTCAGAGGGCTCATTTTAGGAAAACTTGGCTCAGAGGGCTCATGGTAGAAAGACTTGGCCCAGAGGGCTCGTAATAGGAATACTTGGCTCAGAGGGCTCATGAAAGAAAGGCTTGACGAGTATTTGTTGAGGACCTATACTACGTAATGACCCGAAAGATCATGATTAATTGATTGATTGAAACTTCCTCCACTTCCTCTTCTATTTAATTCAGACAATCACATCAAAGACTCCATAAAAGGCAGAAGTCAGCTCAATGTTCCATATACTGTTGCACAGCTTTAAGCAGCGGCACTGGTTGCTGCGCCCACACGCCAATTCTCTCTAGTGAAAATTTGGCAGGTTTCCACCAGTCATTGGTTGCTATGGCACGGGAGACACAAGGGCACACCTCTGTAGAGCAAATAGCTAAATTATGTTATGGGAATCGTAATGGAAGATATTGCGTCTAGATGCATCTAATGCAAACAAGAGAAAAGAAAGAAGAAGTTTTAGATAAGTTAGCAAAATAAGTGAACAAGGCGTCATACAAAAAACCGAAACAAATCGCTGGATATCTTTAACAGCTTGCCTGCTTTCCACATAGAGACAGCACTTCAAATCTGCTGATAGGAAGGCACTGAATTGGAAACATCAGCCAAAGAGGGTTAAACAGACAGCAAGCTAAACACACTCACACACACAAGTAAAACAAATATAATATATAAATGCGCCCAATGATTAGCAAAGAGATGCGAAACAGCAAAGGACAGAATTGTCTTTCACCCCCGGAACAAAGCCAGACCTGTCTGCTTACCTTCGACTCTACGTGCGTGACATCAAAGAAATGGATTGTGCCAATGTGTCTCAACTATTTTTACAGATACTGGTAAGGAATGAATAGGGCACTTTGACCATACAAGAATGGACGACGAAAGAGGGTTGTGAATGGGGGTAATAACCTCAAACTCTAAAAACATGCTGTCTACCATCACTGCAACTGCTGCTGGGGTATTTTGTGCCAGACTTCCTGAAAGGAACATATGGCATTTGTGTTTCTACTTTAGGCAAAGGAGCGAATAGGAGGTTACATGGATAATGTCGAAGTTGACCGACATCTATGCGCTCCAGGCATATCCATAGGTGCTTACTAACTTTCAGAAGTTGTCGTGGAAATGGGTATTGGTGTATCCTGCATCTCGCTTCCTCACGTTATATCGTCTTCGTCGTCTTCGTCGTGTTCGGTCTCAAACTATGAGAGCATCAGCTGACTTGTATAAAATACAGGGGGAGAGGGTGGGGGGGGGGGGGAATTGGGGAAAGGGCGGAGGGAGATAAGAAAAGGGTGGCGTGGGAAAGGGGTTGTCCCGGGTGGGGTGGGGCGTCTTTACTTGATCATTTCTTCCTGTGGTTTTTTTCATGGACAACAATGTTGATCAACCTGAATTCCACGAGGGGACCTTCATTTGTCGTATCTTCCTGTGGTTTCTTTCATGGACAACAATGTTGATCAACCTGAATCCCACGAGGGGACCTTCATTTGTCGTATCTTCCTCGTGGTTTCTTTCATGGACAACAATGTTGATCAACCTGAATCCCACGAGGGGACCTTCATTTGTCGTATCTTCCTCGTGGTTTCTTTCATAGACAACAATGTTGATCAACCTGAATCCCACGAGGGGACCTTCATTTGTCGTATCTTCCTCGTGGTTTCTTTCATGGACAACAATGTTGATCAACCTGAATCCCACGAGGGCATATTTATGTCTGGTCTTCTTCACCAATTGTAAGTTTGAAAGCCACTGGCTCCAGCCCCTGGCTAAATTTGTCAGTAATGAGAGTTCACATTCACCTGAGACCGTAACGTCCAGGTGAGACGTACACGTGGCCCACCATGGCGTCTGCTGGTATTATTGTCTGCTTGTTTATGCTGCCAACGGTGTTGTCACAGCTCGTCGTTGTCTGACGTTCAGACACCAAGCTAGGCGTCACTCAGACATGGATGGAGTAGCAGCACTTGCTACAGCTGTTCACACCTTTCTTCGTTGTAACCTTTATCATCCTCATCCACTCTCTCCCCTCATCGTTCATTAACTTTCTCTGACGTCTTCTAATTATTTTGTCTCATTAATTTGGTCTAATCTGACTTCTCCATAAACATTTGCTCCCGTCAAGTCAGACCGCGTACAGCCATCCCTATCACCTTTGCCAACTCTTAACAGGCAATCCTCATCTGTGACCTACCACCTTTGCCAACTCTTAACAGGCAATTCTCATCTGTGACCTACCACCTTTGCCAACTCTTAACAGGCAATCCTCATCTGTGACCTATCACCTTTGCCAACTCTTAACAGGCAATCCTCATCTGTGACCTATCACCTTTGCCAACTCTTAACAGGCAATCCTCATCTGTGACCTACCACCTTTGCCAACTCTTAACAGGCAATCCTCATCTGTGACCTATCACCTTTGCCAACCCTTAACAGGCAATCCTCATCTGTGACCTACCACCTTTGCCAACTCTTAACAGGCAATCCTCGTCTGTGACCTATCACCTTTGCCAACTCTTAACAGGCAATCCTCATCTGTGACCTATCACCTTTGCCAACTGTTAACAGGCAATCCTCATCTGTGACCTATCACCTTTGCCAACTGTAAACAGGCAATCCTCGTCTGTGACCTATCACCTTTGCCAACTGTAAACAGGCAATCCTCGTCTGTGACCTATCACCTTTGCCAACTGTAAACAGGCAATCCTCGTCTGTGACCTATCACCTTTGCCAACTGTAAACAGGCAATCCTCGTCTGTGACCTATCACCTTTGCCAACTGTAAACAGGCAATCCTCGTCTGTGACCTATCATCTCTTCTACTTATCTAGAATGATCAATCTCATTTAGATTTTGTTCTTCCATCTATAATCTACTTGGTCTTTGAGCCCCCTCTGGAGTATAGCATATTATACATCTCCAAGTGTTTCTGTTCTTGTTATCAGAATCTGCTAATATTCTTTCCAGACGTCTGCCAGTTCTGAGGTTGGGTCACCTTGTTCAATGTCTTTCTCTCTCTTTCTCTCTCTTCCTCTTTTTCTCTCTTCCTCTTTCTCTCTCTTTCTCTCTCTTTCTCTTTCTCTCTCTTCCTCTTTCACTCTTTTTCACTCTCTTCCTCTTTCTCTCTCTTTCACTCTCTTCCTCTTTCTCTCTCTTTCACTCTCTTCCTCTTTCTCTCTCTTCCTCTTTCTCTCTCTTTCACTCCCTTCCTCTTTCTCTCTCTTCCTCTCTCACTCTTTTTCATTCTCTTCCTTTCTCTTTCACTCTCTCCCTCTTTCTCTCTCTTTCACTCTCTTCCTCTTTCTCTCACTTTCACTGTCTTCCCCTGTCTCTCTCTTTCACTCTCTTCCTCTTTCTCTCTCTTCATCTTTCACTCTTTTTCATTCTCTTCCTTTCTCTTTCACTCTCTCCCTCTTTCTCTCTCTTTCACTCTTCCTCTTTCTCTCTCTTTCACTGTCTTCCCCTGTCTCTCTCTTTCACTCTCTTCCTCTTTCTCTCTCTTCCTCTTTCACTCTTTTTCACTCTCTTCCTTTCTCTTTCAATCTCTTCCTCTTTCTTTCACTCTCTTCCTCTTTCACTCTTTTTCACTCTCTTCCTTTCTCTTTCACTCTCTTCCTCTATCTCTCTAGTCCTCACTATCAATTTCTGTATTCCTTTCTCAATCCTCCTCTTCCAATTTGTCTCTATTATCTCCTGTTCTGTTTCTCAATCTTTCTTTAAAGAAACGATGCATACCTTTCTCGCTCTTGTGTGCTTTCTCTCTCTCTCCCTTTATTTAACCCTCTTTAAGTCACTCTGCTACTCTCTCTCCACTGCCATGTCTCGTTCGTCAGCTCTCCATTCTTCGACTGGTCAGAAACGACGATACATGTCCCACACTCTCTCACCCCTGCTCTCCGTGCATGTCCCACACTCTCTCACCCCTGCTCTCCGTGCATGTCCCACACTCTCTCACCCCTGCTCTCCGTGCATGTCCCACACTCTCTCACCCCTGCTCTCCGTGCATGTCCCACACTCTCTCACCCCTGCTCTCCACACGTCACACACTCCCCCATCCCTGCTCTCCGTGCATGTCAAACACTCCCTCGTTCCTGCTCTCCACACGTCACACACTCCCCCATCCCTGCTCTCCGTGCATGTCAAACACTCCCCCATCCCTGCTCTCCGTGCATGTCAAACACTCCCTCGTTCCTGCTCTCCACACGTCACACACTCCCCCATCGCTGCTCTCCGTGCATGTCAAACACTCCCTCGTTCCTGCTCTCCACACATGTCACATACTCTCCTATACCTGCTCTCCACACATGTCACACACTCCCCCATACCTGCTCTCCACACATGTCACACACTCTCCTATACCTGCTCTCCACACATGTCACATACTCTCCTATACCTGCTCTCCACACATGCCACACACTCTCCTATACCTGCTCTCCACACATGTCACATACTCTCCCCCCCCCGAACCCACCCATCTCTGCTCTCCACACATGTCACATACTCTCCCCCCCCCGAACCCACCCATCTCTGCTCTCCACACATGTCACATACTCCCCCCCCCCGAACCCACCCATCTCTGCTCTCCACACATGTCACATACTCCCCCCCCCCCGAACCCACCCATCTCTGCTCTCCACACATGTCACAAATTCCCCCCCCCCGAACCCACCCATCTCTGCTCTCCACACATGTCACATACTCCCCCCCCCCCCCGAACCCACCCATCTCTGCTCTCCACACATGTCACACACTCCCCCATACCTGCTCTCCGTACATGTCACACACTCTCCTATACCTGCTCTCCACACATGTCACATACTCCCCCCCCCGAACCCACCCATCTCTGCTCTCTGCTAATATTTTCTACTCTGCGGACCTGGCTTGCAGCCATACCATTTTCCATCAGGTTTTCAGGGCAATGTTTTTATTATTAAATTATTAGAATTCTTGTACTAAACTCACTTTCCATTCTATGAACACCTCACCAGACTTCTACAAACGTCTCGCGCGAGAAGGAACGAGAGTCATGCAGGGCTAAAATGTTTCAGCAGAATTAGGCAAATGTAATCAAATTGACCTCATTTCAAATAAACAAAACATTACCAGAAGAAAACAAACATTGAAGCAGCAATAAATCATTTAGAAAATGGAAAAGCAATATAAATTAATGGTGATTTATACATCTAACATTTTAGAAAAGGCGGCCTTAATTAAGATATTGTTGTCTGGAATGACGTCATGTCGGTGATGACGTACCTGTCGGTGAAGACGTGGTGTTGTTGTCTAGTGCCCACAATGAGTAGGTTTACACTTTTGTTCTCCCTGAAAAGAACATTCTTTGGCGTCTTGTAGTAGCTTTCTTCACATCACGAGCGTGCTGATTAAGGTGTACCGGGGTCCTCCAGGCGGTTCCGCTATGCTTGACTTCATCTGTGTGTCGCTCATTACTACGGAGATCACATTGATCCCCCAACCTCGCTAGCCAGACTGCAAATAACAAGTCCGTTTCCAGAGATAACTACATGGAAGTCAGGGTGGGGGTCTTGCCATTTTGTTCTGCCTGACCCTGACTAACATTGTCCGATCAGTATGTTGTGCCTGATCCTGACTAACTTTGTCCGACCAGTATGTTCTGCCTGACCCTGACTAACATTGTTCGATCAGTGTGTCCTGCCTGACCCTGACTAACATTGTTCGATCAGTGTGTCTCGCCTGACCCTGACTAACATTGTCCGACCAGTATGTTCTGCCTGACCAGACGTTAAACCTCCTCACAGGAATGGTGTGTTGTAAAAGTTTGCAGCTTTGTCAAGTGGGGTTACTAGTTCCACTCCTGACAAGTGAGGTGACCAGCTCCACTCGTGTCAAGTGGGGTGACCAGCTCCACTCGTGTCAAGTGAGGTGACCAGCTCCACTCGTGTCAAGTGGGGTGACCAGCTCCACTCGTGTCAAGTGGGGGACCAGCTCCACTCGTGTCAAGTGAGGTGACCAGCTCCACTCGTGTCAAGTGGGGTGACTAGCTCCACTCGTGACAAGTGGGGTGACCAGCTCCACTCGTGTCAAGTGGGGTGACTATTTCCACTCCTGACAAGTGGGGTGACCAGCTCCACTCGTGACAAGTGGGGTGACTATTTCCACTCCTGACAAGTGGGGTGACCAGCTCCACTCGTGACAAGTGGGATGACCAGCTCCACTCGTGTCAAGTGAGGTGACTAGCTCCACTCCTGACAAGTCGGGTGACTAGCTCCACTCGTGACAAGTGGGGTGACAGCTCCCCTCCTCACAAGTGGGGTGACTAGCTCCACTCCTGATGATCGTTATCTTACTAACTGTAAGGCAGCTGTATGTTTACAGTTAGGGAGACTGGGGCGTGACCAATTCATTGATTGAACCATTATATTTGCAGCAAGAAGAAAGCACTCTAGCCAATGTGCCACTCAGACATCTAACCTAGACTATTATAAACACAACATGCGTCACTTCCAGACTGCAGACCATCTCCACAAGATGTCTCCGTCACATCCCCACCTTCACCAACAGATGTCTCTGTCACATCCAAACCTTCACCAACAGATGTCTCCGTCACATATATATGAGAATATAATTAGGGCAGACCCCTTTCACGATCTGTTACAGTATGCCAGCAAGCTAGCTCTGATTCATAAGTAGAGATGACGTAGAGAGGACGTAGAGAGGACGTATAGAGAAAGTAGAGAGAAAGTGGAGAGAAAGATAGGCAATATCTGAAAAAAGGAAAGAACAATGTTTTTCTTCAGAAATTTGCTATATCAAAACCCAAATGAGAATTGAAGGTTGTGGATGCCAAAGAAAAGTATTACTGAAAATAAAGCAGCATTCTGAATCTTGGCGTTAAAATGGACCATATGATCTGCTTGTGGCGGATTCAATTCCAGGATTGTCAAAGTAACCAAAATGGACACAACAACGGAAAACATATTACGACCAAGCTGTTTCATTCACACATGCCGTCTAAGGAATGTCACAGGTGCCGTCTATGAATGTCACAGGTGCCGTCCATGAATGTCACAGGAGCCGTTCATGAATGTCACAGATGCCGTCTATGAATGTCACAGGTGTCGTCCAACAATGTCACAGATGCCGTCCATAAATGTGACAGATGCCGTGCATGAAGTTCACAGATGCCGTCCATAAATGTGACAGATGCCGTCTATGAAGGTCACAGATGCCGTCCATGAATGTCACAGATGCCGTCCACGAATGTCACAGATGCCGTCTGTATCACGTGTTTGTGGATTTTAAGAAGGCGTTTGATTGGGTATGGCATAAAGCGCTTTGGGCAACCATGAGGATGTATAATATCAACGGAAATATTATAACGATCCTTGAACACCTGTATGACAAGGCGTCCAGCGCAGTTCTTGTGAATGAGAGACGAGGGGGACTGGTTTCGCACATCAGTTGGTATTAGACAGGGCTGTACACTCTCTCTAAATCTTTTCAATATATTCCTTGAGGGAATTATGAGTGAGGCACTTGGAGGTCACGTTGGTACTGTCAAGATAGGGGGCCGAGCGATTACCAACCTTCGTTTTGCAGATGATTTCGACGGGTTGGCGGGTTCAGAAGCAGAACTCCAGGAATGGGTCAGAAGGCTCGATGAAACAGCTCTTGACTATGGTATGCAGATAAACCCTGGAAAGACAAAATTAATGACCAACAACGCCACAGGCTTAAACAGCAGGATAAAAGCTAACGGTCAGGAACTCGAAGTGGTTGACCGTTTAAGATATCTAGGGTCGATTGTCAGTGATGAAGGATCAAAATGTGAGGTGTTGGCCAGAATAGCACAGACAATAGCGGCGCTTGTACGGCTTAACAAAATCTGGCAAGATAAACAGTTAGCACTATGTACGAAAATCAGATTAATGCGTACACTGGTCCTTCAATATTCATCTATACTTGTGAGACATGGACAGTTACAGGTGATCTTCAGTGATACAGGCTTTGGAGATGAGATGTTTCTGAAGACTTTTAAACGTCACGTACAAAGATTGAGTTACAAATGAGGAGATACGAGATAGAATTACAATGTAACAGATCCCACTGTTTGCCTTGGCCGTGATCTAACTTAGAACATTCTCACACTCATCCACATCATCATGACCATACTCAGTAAATGACATATCACACAGCAGGTGGCATATTTATTATATCATACTCATATCATAGAATGAGTAGAGAAATTACAAATACAATATAATACATATCTTAACTTAACATTCAACTAAAACGGGAATTGTAAGCATTAGCTATTGATGGAATTCCCAACTAACTAAAACCCAGTTCTATTGCCTTGCAATTACATCACACACACATCGCCTTAACTGCGTCTTCAACACACCTTATCAAATACTCTTCCTTACTGAAATCCCCTCAGGCGGGCGATCTCGAATTAACTCGTTCACAATGTGTTCTTGCTTACAAACACACGTTCAGATTATCTATTAATGCAAAACTCACACACCTATTTGAGCGATCCTGTTCTATCACTAAACATTCGTCCAACCGTCTATCAATCGCTCCTCTACCTAAGTCGATGAGTTAAACATACTATCTACATTCAGTCTCTCTCTCTCACTTTCCTCCATACAGCCTCTCTCTCTCCCTCACTCTCCATCTCTCCTCCAGCCTCCCAAGCTAAACTTTGTCTCGAGTTATATATCCTCAAGCAAGGCCAGAGCTTGACCAATCGATCTCAGGTAATGGTCATCTTCAATCCAATTGGACCGAAACACTTTGCACACCTGTCACTCCATCTCTTGCAGCAAGCCCCGCTGCCAATTTCGTCTGTCAATCAATCTCCCCCTACCAAAATCGGAAGGCCAGTGGTCAGTTTCTACCTGTCCACCTTCCTTAACCCAACTCTGTTCTCCTTTGCTGAGACGGTGAGTGACCTTGACATACATTCAGGTAGCTTTAAGCTTTAACATGTTCAGGCATCCTAAACTCCCCTTGCTCCGGCGGGAACTGTTACACAACAACAATACGGCCTTTCGAAGACCTCTTGGCAACTATCAAAAGAAGGAAACTCGTTTGGTAGTCACGTATCGAAATCAAATGGTCTTGCAAATACAATCATCCACGGGAAGGTGCATGGCAGACGACGAAGAGGCCGGCCCAAAAAGAGATGGGAGGACAACTTGAAAGAATGGACCAGTCTCCGACCAGAAGAGTCACAGGCAGCGGCATCTGACAGAGAGGGGTGGCGTGGAGTTGTGAGGATGTCTTCATGTGTGCCCCAACGACCTCACCTGTTACGGGATGATCTGATCTGACCTGACCTGACAAATGCCGTCTATGAATGTCACATATGCCGTCCATGAATGTCACAGATGCCGTAATGAATGTCACAGATGCCGTAATGAATGTCACAGATGCCGTCTATGAATGTCACAGATGCCGTAATGAATGTCACAGATGCCGTAATTAATGTCACAGATGCCGTAATGAATGTCACAGATACCGTATTGAATGTCCCAGATGCCGTAATGAATGTCACATATGCCGTCCATGAATGTCACTGGGCCGTCCATGAATGTCAGAGATGCGTAATGAATGTCACAGATGCCGTAATGAATGTCACAGATGCCGTAATGAATGTGACTGGGCCGTCTATGAATGTCACAGAATGATGTATGTACTGCCAAAAAGAATACCCCATGATTTTAGTCCATTAACAGAAAGGTAACCTTAATGTCCAGGGTTAACCAATAGGTTCTCAGTGTTGCACGTGTCCAATAATCTTTAGCATGCACACCAAATAATGAGGTAGTGAGGTTAGTGACCTATAGATCTGGAGCAGATCGGTAACCCGACCTCTGACAGGGATACAATGATCTGTACTATATTGCTGTCACTAGCAATTGTTTACATTCAGTTGTTGTGGATTCAGTGAGAGTTGCTACCTTTGGAAACTGTCTGTCGTGCACTTCCGTCGCTGACCATTCATTATGTATGTCACAAATGTTGGCTTGGAATAAACAGTCGTCCACGATCTAGGTGACGTCAAACGTCGTAAAGATTGCCTGCGGTCGACATTTGGGCTTTGTGACATCTCCAAAGGATCAGCGGTCATCAACACGTTGAAGAGACCTCTTGTTGTGTGTCAGTAACTAAATGATAGCTATAGCTGTTTTAATTCTTGGCCTAAAGTACCACGTGACTGGTGCAGTAGTTTGTCTCTCGATGAAAAAGGACCAGATACGCGGCCCAGGCAGGGGCAGTTTACTCTTTATTTAGCTGTAACATCTCGTACCTGGCTCACCTGAGTTACCGAAGACAAAGATCAGATAAGGAGACCTGGTTAAGGAAGCCCATACATGTGAACATATTTATATCTCAATGGCTAAACCACTTTATAAATGTGAATTACATATAGCATAATGGTTAACCCAGTATGTAGATGTGAAGATCTATATAGCTAAATGGCTAATCCCCTAATACAATGTGATCTGAGCTTGTCCATAACATAGTGGTCAAGCCATTGTTTAAATGTGAATTCTATATAGCATGTTTTCTTTAATACTTAACCGTCGGCGATATTTTTTGTAAGAATAATATTTAAACAAATTATAAATACTGCGTGTTCCAATCGCCGGAGACAGATGACTTATATGGATGAGTACTAAGGATCGATTGCCCCTGCAGTCACACCGCTATGTGCAAGCAACGTATTAATTTGACCAATTAGGAAATAAACCTGTGCTTTCCAAAGTTTTTAAACTCGTGACTTAATGGTCCAAACAAAGCATGGACGTAGTTAATTGGTCCAAACATAGCCTAGATGTGACTAATTGGTCCAAACAAAGTATGGACGTGTCTCATTGGTCCAAACAGAGAATGGAGGTAGCTCATTAGTCAAAACAGACAATGGACGTGGCTCATAGGTCCAAACAGAGAATGGAAGCGGCTCATAGGTCCAAACAGACAATGGACGTGGCTCATAGGTCCAAACAGAGAATGGAAGCGGCTCATAGATCCAAACAGAGAATGGACGTGACTGATTAGTCCAAGGTCATAAATATTTCGATGAACCACTTCTCCGCTGTACGATTAACTCATCGACATGGATACAATCTCTCGACAGATCATATTTCTAGTTAGGAATAACTTATTCACATATATATAACTACTGGACTACCTGCTTCTCGGCTTAGTACTAACGTATCCACAGCGATCAAACGAGCTCTGAAAGACTGACATTTTATCTCTCCTTCAAAAAGCTTCAGACAAACAGCTACTCCACAATCTTCCCCCGTCCCCCGAATCGTCTACCACCCCAGCCCCTAACCATTACCACGCCACTGGCAAACCATCACAAAGAGAAATGATTTCATCATTGTTATCACTATTTGGTCGGTCTCTGCATCGATACACTAATACACCGATACACTAATACACCGATACACTAATACACCGATACACTGATACACTAATACACCGATACACTAATACACCGATACACTAATACACCGATACACTGATACACTAATACACCGATACACTAATACACCGATACACTAATACACCGATACACTAATACACCGATACACTAATACACCGATACACTAATACACCGATACACTAATACACCGATACACTAATACACCGATACACTAATACACCGATACACTAATACACCGATACACTAATACACCGATACACTGATACACCGATACACTGATACACCGATACACTAATACACGAATGATGAACGTCAGGTGCCCAATCGGGAGAAGAGCGGTTCAATATCGCCAGGTAATAACAGCTGATAACATTCGTTCTGGCATCTTTGGAGCTGCACTTATTGAAGAGTGCACACATAATGAGGTACATACATAATGGCTATCTACACAACTAATGGCTATCTACACAAATAATGGCAAATCTACACAAGCAATATTTATCTACACTAAGAATGTCTATCTGTGTAGCAGATCCCACCATTTACACTAGGGTATTCTAACTAAAACGTTACCCCACTCAACCACAACATGCATGACCTCACTCAGTAAATGACATAGTACACAGCAGATGACATATTTATTATTTCATACTCATATCAGAAAATTAGTAGTGAAATACAAACACAAAACAATACATATCAACTTAACTAAATATTCCTATATTATTTATATGTTAATATTAATATTAACTAAAGCGGAAATTTTAAGCATTAGCTATTGAGGGAATTCCTAACTATCAAAACCCAGTTCCATTGCCGTACACACATTACACTCAGATCTGCATCCTCAACACACTCTTCCTCACTCAAATCCTCTTAGGCAGGCGATCTGGACATAATGCATTCAATATATTCCACGTATACTCACATATGATCTCTCAACTCAGTCGATCTGCGTATACACACACCTCTAGAACGTACCTCGTTCCCTCGGTGTCTACGCACATCACACACGCATCTAGATCTCACCTAGTCGATCTACACACATTCAGATTACCTCTTCAGGACATACGTTCAGTTTAGACACAAGACGCACACACCTATTTGAGCGACTTTCCCAGACTCAATGGCCTGTGCTGGTTGGGCGATCCTGTTCTATCTCTAATATTCGTACACCAGTCTATCAATCGCTCCTCTATCAAATCGGTGAGCTAAACACACTCCTATCTACATTCCCTCTCCATGGCAGCCTCTCCTTGAGCTAAACTTTGTCTCGTGTAACATACTCTCAAGCAGTATCAGCGCTATCCAATGAATCTCTAGGGGATGGCTCTATTCAGTCGTTATTGTAACAAATTACTCTGAATATCTGTCACTCATCTATCGCAGCAAGCTCCGCTGCCCTCCAGTCTGTCACTCATCCCCCACTACCCAAATCGGAACTCCAGTGGTCAGTTCCTAGCTGTACACATTCTTTCCCCCAACTCCTTTTCCTTTGTTGATACGGTGAGTGACCTTGGCGTAGTGTCTAGACAGAGAGTGACCTTGACACGCATTCATGTACCTTTGTTCGCAGCGTCGCCAACCACATCACCCCTAAACGCTAAACGCTGGAACTGTTACATCTACACGAATAATGGCTATCTACACGAACAATGGATATTTACACTAACAATGACTATCTACACAAACTGGTCTTATATGGGGTAATGAGAGAAATCACCAATAAAAAGACCAGAGCCTGTGAAACAGATCCAGCCCGAGTATGAGCGTTTAGGGCAGGGTAAATATGGTCGGCGACTCTGAGAACAAAGGTACCTGAATGTGTGGCAAGGTCAATCACCGTCTCGATACTAGGTCAACAGGGGAAAACGGGCTTGGGGGAAAGAATTTGTTTACAGACAAGAGGCTAGGTGCTGACCACTGGCGTTCCGATTTCGGTAGTGTGGGATGAGTGACAGGCAAGAGGCCATCCCTGAGAGCCATCCCCCAGAGATCCATTGGACTGCTCTGATATTCCCTGAGACTATATAATATTAGACAAAGTTTAGCTCAGGCAGACTGGCCATAGAGAGAGCGAGAGACAGAGAATTTAGCTAAGAGTCTGGTTAGCTCACCGACTTAATAGAAGAGTGATTGATAAACTGTTTTTACGAATGTGTGAGAACAGGGTCACTGAACCAGCATACGCCTTCGAGTCTTGGCCAGTCGCTTTATAAGGTGTGTGTTCGGCGCCCTATGTCTAAGAGATATCTAGATGTATGTGTGGTGTGTGTAGACACCGAGGGAACGACGTATGCTCTGAACAGTTACGCGAGTGTACAGATCGACTAGGAATGATCTAGATGTGCGTGTGGTGTGTGTAGACACCGAGGGAACAATGTATGTCCCAGAGGGTGTGTATACGCAGATCGAATGAGCGTGTGTGATCACATGTGAGTATACGATGAATATATTGAATGTATTATGTCCAGATCACCCGTCTGAGGGGATCTGAGTGTCACAGAATACAAACGTGAGGACGAGTTTTTGAGAGTGTGTTGAGGGTGCAGATAAGGGGAGGGGAGTGTGCGGCTGGAACTGGGTTGGATTAGTATGCAGCAACATCAATAGCTTATGCTTATAAACTCCGTGTATCTATTTAGTTAAGTTGTTTTTCGTGTGTTGTTTGTAATTTCATTGCACTCACTTTAATAGTTGTTGTACGAGTATGATGTCATAAATCTGCCACCTGCTGCGTGCTATGTTATTTGCTGTGTGTGGTCGTGAATGATGTGGATGAGTGTGGTCGTGAATGATGTGGATGAGTGTGGTAACATTCTAGATAGTGGAAACCTGGACCCTGCTACACCTGCACCATTCGCTGAATAGTCTAATATGGTAGTGGCAGATCGTTTGCTTCTCACGGGACAAGTACTGAGTTTGATCCGCGCTACCGACACCTCACAGTGGACCCGGCTGTCAAGGGGTACTTAGCTTACTGTTAGGAAAGGAACTGACCACCCCTATCCTATAATTGGGATGTTGAACCCTCGGGTCAGATCCACAGAGAGAATATTTAGGGCCACAAATACGAGAGGCCTGGTACAATGAAGTCTCTAACATTTCATCACCGACAGCAACGTCTGTTATGTTACTCTAGTCTTCCTTACGACAGTTAAGTGAATTAGGTCAAGGTCTTACTAAGAACAACAGTTCGTGGATTAGGTTAAGGTCATACTAAGAGGAACAGTTCGTGGATTAGGTCAAGGTCATACTAAGAGGAACAGTTCGTGGATTAGGTCAAGGTCATACTAAGAGGAACAGTTCGTGGATTAAGTCAAGGTCATACTAAGAGGAACAGTTCGTGGATTAGGTCAAGGTCATACTAAGAGGAACAGTTCGTGGATTAGGTCAAGGTCATACTAAGAGGAACAGTTCGTGGATTAGGTGAAGGTCATACTAAGAGGAACAGTTCGTGGATTAGGTCAAGGTCATACTTAGAGGAACAGTTCGTGGATTAGGTCAAGATCATACTAAGAGGAACAGTTCGTGGATTAGGTCAAGGTTATACTAAGAGGAACAATTCGTGGATTAGACCAAGGTCATACTAAGAGGAACAATTCGTGGATTAGGTCAAGGTCATACTAAGAGGAACAATTCGTGGATTAGACCAAGGTCATACTAAGAGGAACAGTTTCGCGTGTAACAAAGCATCTGATGAAAGTGTCTACTCTGATCTGTCTCTCCTGATCACTGGGGGCAGTTCGATGTATTAGGGCTACCGCTTTAATGACTCCTGAAATCACACATCTACACTCAACACATCACGTAGATCACACATCTACACCCAACACATCACGTAGATCACACATCTACACTCAAAACATCACGTAGATCACACATCTACACTCAAAACATCACGTAGATCACACATCTACACTCAAAACATCACGTAGATCACACATCTACACTCAAAACATCACGTAGATCACACATCTACACCCAACACATCACGTAGATCACACATCTACACTCAACACATCACGTAGATCACACATCTACACTCAAAACATCACGTAGCACATATATACATGTATTACGATTTCAAGAATATCATGTTCACAACATCAATGTTCATCAGCTGGAAAGGAATCCATTTATCTGACGCTTATTTACCCGACACGTATTTACCTGACACTTATTTACCTGACGCTTATTTACCTGACGCTTTTTTACCCGACGCTTATTGAGAACTAACAAAATCCGTCCTTTGATTGACTCCCATACAAAATGTTTCCGTCCTGGCGAGTACGTGCATTAACACAGATGCTCCCAACCCATCTAACTTTCCATAAGTGGTATCTATGTATCAATAAATTAGGATTCCTACCGGTTCAACTCTTGCGTATCTGCTTGTCTGGTAGTGGAAGATCCTCTTCCGATGAATTGGCAGTCTACTCTTTTGAAGTTTTACTTCACTTCTGAATAGTCAGACCAGCTCTCAATCACGAAGTACGTCTGTTCGACTACGTTGCCTCGTTCATCGGTCTTCGGAGGTTGTGTCTGCAGCTTGTAACTCGCTGTTCGGTTTTGAGACATTCAACGGCTGTCGGTAACTCTGCTTTGAACACTGCTTCAGTGACTACCACTTTCCCTCACTTTCTGTTGTTCATGTTCTAGCAGGTCTAGGTTCGAGTCTGTAACTCTTTGTCTTCTCTAATATGGCTCGTTTTATTCGTCTACTGTCTTCTCAGTCTGCCATTTCATCTATCTCATCCTTTTTGCGTAATCCGATGTTTCTGCTGCTTCCGATCTGGTCTTCTCTGCGTATCCTATTTTCTTCTCTCCCACGACTCGTTCTGTTGAATAGCCCCACACCAAGCACGGGGTTCACCCAGCATTATACTATGCAGTTTCCTTATCTCTCGTTCTGATTGACACGTTCTGAGAACGCGTGATCTGCTCGCGACAACGCTTGTCAATTATATTTTGGCCTAGACTGACTGAGAGCCTTAATCCTAATAGCAGTTTGATGTTGTACTAGTCTCGCCTACACTTATCGTGTAATCATCGGTTGGTTTGGGCAGCCGTTGCGTTCTGCCACCTGGACGGCTGTCTACTTCAATATTCACATTGTCTCTTTAAAGTACGTAGACTTTTGTCGTTATTAGGTCTAGCGATTTCATTCCCCAGTGGCATTCCATTACTCTTGCGTGGGCATTGCATTACTCTAGCGTGGGCATTACATTACTCTAGCGTGGGCATTACATTACTCTAGCGTGGGCATTGCATTACTCTAGCGTGGGCATTACTCTAGCGTGGGGTTGAACTAAGAATCCTTTCCCACAATTAGAAGGTGTTAATACTGAGTTGAAAGAAACTCGTATTTGACTTTATTTTGGGTTCTAAAACCGATAAAAGACATCCTCGAGCCTTCTTTGAGTCTGCCACTTGCGGGAAAGGTTAGGAGGAACATTGACACGGATCAGGCCTTGAATTTAGTCTGTCCTTGTCTCCTGTCTTTGATCTCATCTATCTATCCCTCTGTATATATATATGAATTTGTCTTATTATCTTTCCCTTTCTTTCTTTCTTTATTTCTATCTATCTTTCTCTTGTTCTCCCATTCTGCCTTTTTTTCCTTCCGTCGCACTCTGATCATGCCTGTCTTTTTCTTCTTTACACATATTCTGGCTTACTCTCTGTCTGACTCAGTTATTCTAGAGTTCTCTCATTGTATCTCTCTCTCTCTCTCTCTCTCTCTCTCTCTCTCTCTCTCTCGTTGCTTCCGCTACATTGGCTAGACAGTTATTCGCTCTTAGCTTTAGTTGGTGCTTTGTTGCCCCATGGAGGTTAGTTCCAGTTTGTGTTTCTTGTACATGCCGTGAATGGTTGAGCGGCGTGACATTCCATCGTAATGTTTGTTTTGGCGCAGTAGCGGGCGTGAGTTGTAGACATTCTACTTGAGTCAAATGGTGTCGAGTTATGTGCATTGAGCAAGCAGAAGGTGTGTTATCGCTGTGTTTGTAGCGGGGTACATGTCATGCCAGTTATTACAAAGTCGATGATCAGAACGAAAATACAAAGACGTGCTATCCTTTAATTGCTTCAAGTCCTCAGACACAGAATCAAAGAACGTAAATCGGGCGGAGTGAAGTAGGCAATTAGAACACTCCAACAGGTCTGGCGCATTCTTGAGTTCGAGACAGCCTGTTCCAAATGGGCATGACTCGACACAGACAATTCTGAAGACAGAGGATGAGAAAAGTCACCGACGACGGAAGCGATGTGCTGCTCAGACAGACAAAGGTGGTAGAGTCAGAGTGTACAGGAAGATATTCCTGGCACGGCCATCAGACGATGGGGAATTTATTCTCTAATACATTTAATCCAGCATTGTCTGACCTCTGGCTCCCCAGCAACTCCGCCCACTATCTGAAGCTTGCACGACTTCACGATAATACACAGCTGTAGAAGAATCAACGTGGAGAATGTCTATGAAAAAATAATCGTGAAAATAGTGGCCATCTAGAGAATGGACACATTCTGCCTGACAGTCTGGGCAGATATAGACAAATGGTGGATTGGGCATGTTGGGAACTTTTCTTGTATCGTGTTTGAGAGTTTTCAGTTGAAACAGGAAACAGTCGCTGTGGAGCTTCATCTGGGGATTAGTTGTGTGGGCTATAGAACATAGAAGCACTGTTTGAGAGAATACAGAGTCAATCCATGGGTGGGGAGCCGGACATCCCTCACGGAAAGAACCATTGCACTCTGCACGGCATAATAGAAATCCACACCGTGATGGATCTGTTCGGCCACCCCAGGGTTCCGTCCCCTTCTCACCTGTACTGCTCAACGTCTACGTCATAAACATATAATCTACGTCACCCAAGTCTGACCCAAGTCTGACCCAAGCCTGACCCAAGCCTGACCCAAGCCTAACCCAAGTCTGACCAAAGCCTGACCCAAGCTTGACCCAAGCTTGACCCAAGTCTGACCCAAGCCTGACCCAAGCCTGACCCAAGCTTGACCCAAGTCTGACCCAAGCCTGACCCAAGCCTGACCCAAGTCTGACCCAAGCCTGACCCAAGCTTGACCCAACTCTGACCCAAGCCTAACCCAAGTCTGACCAAAGCCTGACCCAAGCTTGACCCAAGCTTGACCCAAATCTGACCCAAGCCTGACCCAAGCCTGACCCAAGCCTGACCCAAGCTTGACCCAAGTCTGACCCAAGCCTGACCCAAGTCTGACCCAAGCCTGACCCAAGCTTGACCCAACTCTGACCCAAGCCTGACCCAAGCCTGACCCAAGTCTGACCCAAGCCTGACCCAAGCTTGACCCAACTCTGACCCAAGCCTGACCCAATCCCACATTAACGTTTGCTGATCATATGCTCTCATGGGTCTGATTACATGAGATTCACAAGAGCAATCCTAAGATGGTGCTGGAAGTCAAGCTCCCAGATCAATCCGTAAAGTTCGATCTGGTGCTCCTTGAACAGCTCAATAGATAAGACTGGCCTCTCTAGCCGTTCCTGGATGGCATCATTGATAGGCGCGATAGCTTGAGTGACCTTTCTGTGACTCCTTGATCAAATCATACGGTGGTACAAGCTGGGTGTGACAGCACACTGGTAGCTGCCAACTTGGAGCAGTGGCTCATTTTAATATTACATAACCAGTTGGTTCTGACAATTATCGATTATTGACATGACATCCTCCACTGCCCAGGTCACTGTGTGAAGGGTTGGAGTGCACCCAGAATTCAAGAATACGACTGGTCCTTGGGTGCAGCAGGGAGACCCACATCGTGAAGATGAGTTTCTTGATTGGACTTGTAACTGTAGAATCTAGTTATACGCTGGCTCTAACGCTACACATGAACACTGCAAATAGAGAATTTCATTAGTCACATGACACCTGTAGGTATCTTAAACAAAGGGGAAGAATAGATCCACGCTAGATATAACGACAGACTTCCACAGAGTCATCACCTTTGGGAGAGGGGGGGGGGGGTGTAGAGATTGTCATCATCAGCCCTTTGGGAGAGGGGGGGGTGTAGAGATTGTCATCATCCCCTCAGAGACGGGAGACAGAAATTGGCGCAATCAGAACGCGTAACTCGAAATCAAACAATCAATTAGTGTGACAGATCAGATCGGTTTGATAGAGCTCTGAGGCAGATGGTAAAGGGGTCTGGTCTATACTATCTCACTCTGAACAAATTCAAGTAACACGATTTAAATAAAAACACAATACCACAGATTCTGAATTACTTCCAACTATAAATTCTCATACACGCTTGCTAAAACACTCATACAGCTAATTCTTATCAATACTGTTGTGGCCCTATTCTCTTTCCTCCCCTAATCTGGCCTGCTGTGATCCAACTTTGTTGCGGATTGCCGCTGATGGTAAGTTCGTATGTTCTAAGCCCAGATATGCATCCGTAGCCCTGTTCCTCTTCGTCGGCGGTAGATCAAAGTTGAATCGACGTGACCAGGATAGACTGTGTCAAATGTGATCAATGGGATCACTGGAAGACTGCCTCTAGCTGCTACTGACGACTTGTATTTACGTGATCAAGGTGATGTCGACGTGGTCGGTGGGACTGCGTCAATATGTTCAATGTGATCAATGTAAAAGTATCTATCCGCGACTGACGACTGAAATTACGACCAATACATAATCTGAGGACAGTTACATTGCTTGCTGCTAATATTGGAAGAGCTCCTACCTCGGCTATTCTTCCACGCTCACTTTTTTTCTGGCTGTTCTAATATGGCGTTCTCATCGGCATCTTATTTCAGCTAAACCTCAATCTCAGTCTAGATCTCGTGTGTCTCTCATCTGAATGTCTCACCTGTGTCGAGCTGAATCTCAATCTCGTTCTCATGTGTCTCTCATCTGAATGTCTCTACTGTCAGCTGAGTGTCTACCTCAACTGCCCCTCACCGTCGCCTGCTCTTAACTGCCTATCTCTCACGAATTTCCATCTCGTGTCTCGACCGGGACTTATATTTAATCTGGATTCCCAGATCGCGTGATTTCCAGACGACGCGTGTTTGTCGGCGGCAACAAGTCTACCTGTGGGGTGTTGGTCAGCATGTTTCACCAGACCTGGCGTGGAATTATCACTCCAGCCAGCGACTGTCACATAAACATAACTCTTAACTGCGGGCTGAGGGCTGTGGGCTGAGTGACAACATTCAAGTCGTTCCGATCATCGCTAGAGATGAAAGTGACGGATCATTGAGGACATTAGAGATGGAAATGGGGGGATTTATGTTTGGATATGGGGGACTTTAGGAATGCGTATTAAGGACATTATGTTTGGATATGGGGAACATGTATGGATATGGGGGAACAGGTATGGATATGGGGGAACAGGTATGGAAATGGAGGAACAGATATGGATATGGGGGAACAGGTATGAATATGGGATACGTGTATGGATATGGGGGAACAGGTATGGATATGGGGGAACAGGTATGGATATGAGGGAACAGGTATGAATATGGGGGAACCAGGTATGGAAATGGGGGAACAGGTATGGATATGGGGAACAGGTATGGATATGGGGGAATAGGTATGGATATGGGGGAACAGGTATGGATATGGAGGAACAGGTATGGAAATGGGGAACAGGTATGGATATGGGGGAACAGGTATGCATATGGGGGAGAGGTATATATCAAGCGAATACAGACATTAACGCACGAGATAGAAGGACACAGGAACAGCCGTATGTAAACTTGTTTCCTTCTTGAGAACAATCTGTTACACAAGAAACATACAAGACGCATCACCTCTATTGATTAAGGCGGCCTATAATTTGCAAATCCGTCGCAAATTCTGGGTAAAAGGAAACATTGTGAGAAGAAACACTCGAAAACTGACTGGAAAGGGAAATCTAGTAATTGAAGCTTGGAACGGTCCGATGGAAACAGAAAGATGAGATAATTTAATTTCAGAGAACATTGCATTTCAACTTGATACATTGAGTGGGATGGAGGTAAGACGTACAGACGCCGGCAGAATACACGAGCAAAGACCAAAACACGTTAATACATTCAGGAGTCGCGAAGCGTGAGCTAGACCTGGGAATGTTATTCAACAAAAATTTAGAAACAGATATGCTGGTATTGGTGACGCAATGATGGAATCATACTGATCAAGTTGGGACTTCAATAATCCGATATTACCATCCTATAAACATATGCACCAACTCCAGAACAGTCAGCAAGAAATCCGGAGCATCAAGAGAACTTACAATAGAGCTTCAAACCAATCAAATGTGCTGATGTTCTGGTAGTAATGAGAGATATCAACTCCACAATAGTAAATGCCAGGTATAGGAACAGGAAAATTTGAACTGGAGAAAAGTGATGACAGAGTTATCACGTGACAAATTTTGGTGAATATGTTATATGTGAACCATTTTTTGTGAATAGAACCAATTAGTTACATGTGAAACATTTTTGTGAACAGAACACACATTTTTGTGAATAGAACAAACATTTTTGTGAATAAAACAAACATTTTTGTGAATAGAACAAACATTTTTGTGAATAAAACATACATTTTTGTGAATAGAACAAACATTTTTGTGAATAAACCAAACATTTTTGTGAATAGAACAAACATTTTTGGGAATAAAACAAACATTTTTGTGAATAGAACAAACATTTTTGTGAATAAAACAAACATTTTTGCGAATAGAACAAACATTTTCGTGAACAGAACAAACATTTTTGTGAATAGAACAAACATTTTTGTGAATAGAACAAACATTTTTGTGAATAGAACAAACATTTTTGTGAATAGAACAAACATTTTTGTGAACCAATTAGCTGGCTATAAACTATGCGATGGCCAGATTCACTGATCAAAGACCTTTGCCAGTATTTCTACAGCGTTGCGATCTATCGGGACGGATACCGAAAGTTGTTAGCTTAATCACGTCCGGCACATCTGCCGAACCGACGCCCAGGATAATGTGACCTAATTAGTTCAATGGAAAACATTTTTCCAAGAGATTATGCACGTGCAAAAGCCCAAAACTGATAATAATCAATAAGATTTACATTATTATGACAATGGGCATATTACAAAATGTTGTTTCCATACACAGCCATTAATTTCGGTCACACCTGTCACCATAATACTGATAATAAAGATAGCTGCAATACTGATAATAAAGATAGCCACAATACTGATAATAAAGATAGCTGCAATACTGATAATAAAGATAGCCGCAATACTGATAATAAAGATAGCCGCAATACTGATAATAAAGATAGCCGCAATACTGATAATAAAGATAGCCACAATACTGATAATAAAGAGAGCCACAATACTGATAATAAAGAGAGCCACAATACTGATAATAAAGATAGCCGTAATCCTGCAAATAACGATATCCATAATACTGATACATACAGGAAAAATAAATATAAGTGATCGTCATGTGTCAGCATTCAGGCAGCCATGCATTAAATACAACTATATTGTGGAAGTCAACAATAACTATGATAGCTTACTGTCCGTGTCGAACGATCCAGGTTCAATCCTGTTTTGGTGCTGGATATTTTTTCGATCGGCAACGGGTCCGGGGTTGATCAAGTCTAAAAAGATAAAAAGGATAAAAGACATGGAGTAGAAGAAATAGGGGTAGAAGAGATGGGGTAGAAGAGATGGGGTAGAAGAGATGGGGTAGAAGAGATGAGGTAGAAGAAATTGGGTAGATGAGATGGGGTAGAAGAGATGGGGTAGAAGAGATGGGATAGAAGAAATTGGGTAGATGAGATGGGGTAGAAGAGATGGGGTAGAAGAGATGGGGTAGAAGAGATGGGGTAGAAGAGATGGGATAGAAGAGATGGGATAGATGAGATGGGGTAGAAGAGATGGGGTAGAAGAAATGGGGTAGATGAGATGGGGTAGAAGAGATGGGGTAGAAGAGATGGGGTAGAAGAGATGGGATAGAAGAGATGGGATAGAAGAAATGGGGTAGATGAGATGGGGTAGAAGAGATGGGGTAGAAGAGATGGGGTAGAAGAGATGGGGTAGAAGAGATGGGATAGAAGAGATGGGATAGATGAGATGGGGTAGAAGAGATGGGGTAGAAGAAATGGGGTAGATGAGATGGGGTAGAAGAGATGGGGTAGAAGAGATGGGGTAGAAGAGATGGGATAGAAGAGATGGGGTAGAAGAGATGGGGTAGAAGAGATGGGATAGAAGAGATGAGGTAGAAGAGATGGGATAGAAGAGATGGGGTAGAAGAGATGGGGTAGAAGAGATGGGATAGAAGAGATGGGGTAGAAGAGATGGGATAGAAGAGATGGGGTAGAAGAGATGGGGTAGAAGAGATGGGATAGAAGAGATGAGGTAGAAGAGATGGGATAGAAGAGATGGGGTAGAAGAGATGGGGTAGAAGAGATGGGATAGAAGAGATGAGGTAGAAGAGATGGGATAGAAGAGATGGGGTAGAAGAGATGAGGTAGAAGAGATGGGGTAGAAGAGATGGGATAGAAGAGATGGGGTAGAAGAGATGGGGTAGAAGAGATGGGGTAGAAGAGATGGGGTAGAAGAGATGGGATAGAAGAGATGAGGTAGAAGAGATGGGATAGAAGAGATGGGGTAGAAGAGATGGGGTAGAAGAGATGGGATAGAAGAGATGAGGTAGAAGAGATGGGATAGAAGAGATGGGGTAGAAGAGATGGGGTAGAAGAGATGGGGTAGAAAAGATGGGGTAGAAGAGATGGGGTAGAAGAAATAGGGTAGAAGAGATGGGGTAGAAGACATGGTGTTGGAGAGATGGGGTAGAAGAGATGGGATAGAAGAGATGGGGTAGAAGAAATAGGGTAGAAGAGATGGGGTAGAAGACATGGTGTTGGAGAGATGGGGTAGAAGAGATGGGATAGAAGAGATGGGGTAGAAGAAATGGGGTAGAAGAGATGGGGTAGAAGAGATGGGGTAGAAGAGATGGGGTAGAAGAGATGGGGTAGAAGAGATGGGGTAGATGACATGGTGTTGGAGAGATGGGGTAGAAGAGATGGGATAGAAGAGATGGGGTAGAAGAAATGGGGTATAAGAGATGGGGTAGAAGAGATGGGGTAGAAGAGATGGGGTAGAAGACATGGTGTTGGAGAGATGGGTAGAAGAGATGGGATAGAAGAGATGGGGTAGAAGACATGGGGTAGAAGAGATGGGGTAGAAGAGATGGGGTAGAAGAGATGGGTTAGAAGACATGGGGTAGAAGAGATGGGGTAGAAGAGATGGGGTAGAAGAGATGGGGTAGAAGCAGAACACCGGAGCTATGTGTGCAGAAATCAAACATCTTTCAAACAAGACTAGGCTGACTCTAGGGGAAGGATGTATTACGGACAGGATTGGATGAGAAAGAGATATGGAACACGAGGACTGGATGAGAAAGAGATATGGAACACGAGAACTGGATGAGAAAGAGATATGGAACACGAGAACTGGATGAGAAAGATATATGGAACACGAGGACTGGATGAGAAAGAGATATGGAACACGAGGACTGGATGAGAAAGAGATATGGAACACGAGGACTGGATGAGAAAGAGATATGGAACACGAGAACTGGATGAGAAAGAGATATGGAACACGAGAACTGGATGAGAAAGAGATATGGAACACGAGGACTGGATGAGAAAGAGATATGGAACACGAGGACTGGATGAGAAAGAGATATGGAACACAAGGACTGGATATACACCTGAACTATTCAACGACAAGTAAAGTGAGAAAACACGACAAGCTAATAATGACGGCGCCAGCATCCTAACATCTGAAGTAGATAAAGCAATAGAAGATATGAGCGAAGGAAAATCAGCAGACATGGATGGCTACAGCAAAAATAGATATGGTAGAAGCCCTAGTGAAATTGACTGTAGATAAGGCACTAATCTGTGTAAGGCTATCTACAATGTGAGGATTACAGCACGTGACCTGATCACATCTGTCTTTGTAACTCTACACCAGAAACCTCGTGCCACAGAATGTTCTGATTTGAGAACTATCAGCCTGTTGAGTTACATCATTAAGTTGCTTTCGAAATGACACAGGAGAGAATTGGACGGAGAGTCGACAACCAAATTAATTCGAGATGAACAATTTCCATTCACACAGAACAACGGAAAATAGAATCAATATTTTGTGTTAGAACACGAGCGGAAAAATATATAGAAATACAGAACAACATGTATGTGTCCTTTATAGACTACAAAAAGGTATTGAAAAGAGTCGAGTAAGAGAAGCTAGTTACACGAAACACGTAGGCGTGGATGGAAAGGACATACGAATAGTGGGTGACCTGGATTGGGAACAAATTACCACTTAAGATCTGCAGGCTTAACTCACCGTGTAAATAGAGGAAGTGCGACATGAATGCGTGCTTTCCCCTTGTCTGTTTAACATTTACAGAGAACACACTTTTTCAACAGATGAAGGAAATGGCCCGACTTCTGGCGGAGTGTCAATAAATTATGTCAGGTACTTGGATGGCACTGTTCTGCTGAAGTTGGAGAGGCTACAGAGATTGGTCATCGAAGTCAAGAACAGAAGTCAGGTGTATGAGTTGGGCATTGAGGTCAAGAACAGAAGTCATGGGTATGGATTGGGAATTGAGGTCAAGAACAGAAGTCAGGGGTGTGGATTGGACATTGAGGTCAAGAACAGAAGTCAGGGGTGTGAGTTGTGCATTGAGGTCAAGAACAGAAGTCAGGGGTGTGAGTTTGGCATTGATGTCAAGAACAGAAGTCAGGGGTGTGAGTTGGGCATTGAGGTCAAGAACAGAAGTCATGGGTGTGAGTTGGGCATTGAGGTCAAGAACAGAAGTCAGGGGTGTGAGTTGGGAATTGAGGTCAAGAACAGGAGTCAGGTGTATGTATGAGTTGGGCATTGAGGTCAAGAACAGAAGTCAGGGATGTGGATTGGACATTGAAGTCAAGAACAGAAATTTGGTGTATGGATTGGACATTGAAATCGAGAACAGAAGTCAGGTTTATAGATTGGACATAAACACATAGAGAAGAGAAATCATGTTAATTAGCCAAGCAGACTGAACTCTCCTCTACAGATACAAACAGACGATCAAATGCTACCCAAGTCAAAAGCTACTATTATCTTGGAAATCTGATAACGGAGGATTGTAAACGCGATAAGGAAATGAGGAAGAGAATAGAGATGCCAAATATCCTTTTACCAAGATGAGTCAAATATTGACATACAAGCAAGTCACTAACCTTTTGAGATCATTTAGTTGGGACATGGACACTGAACAAACAGAAGAATAGGGTTCATCTCGTGGAAACAGAAAGAACAAGTTAGGAAATCTTTTAGAGATTAGAAATTAGAACATTGAGGAAATAAATCAGTCAGGCAATCCAGGTAATATCACAATGCATAATTACTTGCTGAAAAAAGTTCTGGAAGATAATATGGAGGACAGACGGACCAGGGGTAAACCAACCAACTGTCGTTGTGGACAAGCCCCTGAACTGACTAGCCGACCTTCGATATGGGGATTCCTCTGAACTGACCAGCCGACCCTCGATATGGAGATTCCTCTGAACTGACCAGCCGACCCTCGATATGGAGATTCCCCTGAACTGACTAGCCGACCTTCGATATGGAGATGCCTCTGAACTGACCAGCCGACCTTCGATATAGACATACCCCTGAACTGAAACTGAATATTCATGTGACTTTATTAAGATATGTGCCTCATTCATTGGTGGCTCTGTGCATCGTACCTATTTCGGCTCTGTGCATCGTACCTATTTCGGCTCTGTGCATCGTACCTATTTCGGCTCTGTGCCTTGCACCTTTGTGGCTACGTGCCTGGTACTTACTTTGACTCTGTGACTCATACCTTTTTGGCTCTGTGACTCATACCTTTTTGGCTCTGTGACTCATACCTTTTTGGCTCTGTGACTTATACCTTTTTGGCTCTGTGTTTTGCACCTTTATGGCTCTGTGGTTCGCACCTTTGTGGTTCTGTCTTCGTACCTTTTTTGGCTCTGTGTCTCATACGTTGGTGGTCTTGTATCTCATATTATGACTTTAACCTTTAACCTTTGTATTATGATGGTATTGTACCACATGCATTGGGCGACCTTTGCCACATGCATTGGGAGACCTTTGCCTCATATATTTGAAGACCTTTGCGTCATATATTGTGAGACCTTTACCTCATACATTGGGAGACCTTTGCGTCATACATTGGGAAATCTTTGCCTCATACATTGGGAGATCTTTGCCTCATACATTGGGAGACCTTTGCGTCACACATTGGGAGACCTTTGCCGCATACACAGTGAGACCTTTGTCTCATACACTGGGAGACCTTTGCCTCCTACACTGGGAGACCTTTGCCTCATATATTGTGAGACCTTTGCCTCATACATTTGGAGACCTTTGGGTCATATATTGTGAGACCTTTGCCTCATATATTGTGAGACCTTTGCCTCATACACTGGAAGACCTTTAGGTCATATATTGGGAGACCTCTGCTTCATTCACAGCGGCCCTAGGCTTCTCATCTCTGTAACCCCGTATTTCGCAAACACTGCTACAGAAAAGAAGAATAAGATGTGATCATTTACTGTCAACATCGATGTGAGGTCTTCAAGTGATCTTTCCTTTAGTCGTCTTCATCTAACATCAATCACTCCCCCCCCCCCCCTCTCTCTCTCTACTGTAGTACAGAATGTGCATAAATAAAATACTCCTCACCACCTCCCCTGAATCTTGCCCCCCCCCCCCACCCCTCCCAACCCCAACATCTACGCCTTTGTCCAGACCGCTACAGAAAGTTGGAAAATACAATTTAAGAGAAGAATACCTGCCATGGTCTTCACGTTTGTTGATACCAGGTGCGCGAGCTGTATGCAGGTTGTTGCATTGTTTACGTGTAGAAGATTGGATAAACTGATCACGGCTCTCAGGTGTTCCACTGATCACGAATTTCAGGTGTTCCACTGATCACGGCTCTCAGGTGTTACACTGATCACGAATTTCAGGTGTTCCACTGATCACGGCTCTCAGGTGTTCCACTGATCACTGCTCTCATGTGTTCCACTGATCACCGGTCTCAGGTGTTCCACTGATCACGGCTCTCAGGTGTTCCACTGATCACGGCTCTCAGGTGTTCCACTGATCACGAATTTCAGGTGTTCCACTGATCACGGCTCTCAGGTGTTACACTGATCACGAATTTCAGGTGTTCCACTGATCACGGCTCTCAGGTGTTCCACTGATCACTGCTCTCATGTGTTCCACTGATCACCGGTCTCAGGTGTTCCACTGATCACGGCTCTCAGGTGTTCCACTAATCACGGCTCTCAGGTGTTCCCTATTGCCTGCTTGTCTACTGCTCATCTTTTTCTTGTTACCTCCGTCTTAGATCTCAGCTTTTGTCCATCCTTTTCAGCTGCCCGAGTCTAACCATGAAACAATAACAGTTTACCGATCATATTTGCTGTTACAACAACCACACAATCACCGATCATTATAAGGTTTTCTTTTTCTTTCTTCAATATATTTCTGGTGAAGAATAGCAAGTAAAAGAGAAGAATTGGAACTGTATGTAGAAGAGGAAATCCATATATAATAGAGTTAACAGAATCATGGACATATGAGGAGATTGCAGATAGTCGACTTGAAATAGAGGGATATACAATGTTAAGGAAAGATAGGGTAGTTGGAGACAAGACTAAGGGAGGTGGTGTTTTATTATACTGTATAAATTCTGTTAATATAATGATCAAAGATTATTTATCATGTGGTAACAAAAAAGAAAGTGTATGGGGAGAAATAGAAAGTGGTGGTGAAAAAACAGTGATTGGAGTGTGCTATAGATGTCCATCAAGTCAAAAAGAGGAAGATGAGGAGCTGATTAGTAGCACAGCAAAGGCAAGTAAAGGGAAATTATTATTAATGGGAGATTTCAACTTTCCAGAAATAAAATGGGCTATGGCAGAAACACTTGTAGAGTCAAAACCTTTTGTTAAGTGCATAACTGACAAATTTGTATTCAACCTGTAGAAGCAGCCACCAGAAGCAAACACACGTTTGATCTAGTTTTTACTACAGAAGAACATGTGACTGAAAACGTTACTGTTGGGGTACTGTTTGGCTCAAATGACCATCAGATCCTCCGTTGGGATCTTTTAGCAGGGAAAGAAGTAAACATAAACACGCGAACATACGACTACTCCAAGGCAGATGTTAAGAGGATGAAAGAGGCAGCCAGCCACATAACCTGGAAAGATATTGTAGGAGGAACAGATGTTGAACAAGAGTGGGAGAGTTCTAAAACAGTTCTAGAAAGCTAAAAGAGGAATGTGTTCCATGTAGGGAGGTAAACCCCAAGCGTAAAAAGTGGATAACTAGATTTGAAGTGAAATGTAGAACAGCTAAAAAAATAGTATGGACAAAAATATATATAGAGGCAGGTAAATCAAAAGAAACATATTTCAAATATTTGGACAAGCACACTTCGAAAAACAAACCTGCACAGAGGATCAAGACTGATAGTAAAAGCTTCTTCTCATGTTAGAAATAAACAAAGAACGAAAAACAAAGTAGGCCCTCTCATAGACAGTACAGGGAAAATAATAAGTGAGAATACGGAGGTAGCTAATCTGCTCAATCAGTACTTTGGCACAGTCTACACAAAAGAGGACTGCTCCAAGATCCCAGAGCCTATAGATATTGTTCAAAGAGACATAGATACAGCGGGAATAAGATCAATCTGTATTATAGATGAAATGGTTTTTTAAAAATTGGAGGGGTTGAAAGTGGATAAATGTCCAGGTCAAGAGGGTATTCATCCAAAATTGCTTTATGAAATTAGAGACCAACTAGCAAAACCATTGGCTATATTATGTTCTCAATCACTTATAAAAGGGATTGTTCCACGGGATTGGAAAGATGCAGGAGTGATTCCCTTATTAAAAAACGGCAAAAAATCAGATCCAGAGAATTACATCCCGGTGAGTTTAACGAACATAGTCTGTAAATTTTTAGAGTCAATAATCAAAGAAAACATTGTAATGCATTTAGATAAATTTAATCTAATTAGAAATAGTCAGCATGGGTTTACTAGAGGTAGATCATGCTTAACAAATCTATTAGAATTCATGGAGGAGGTTACTAAAATGATAGATAAAGGGGAGCCAGTGAACGTTTTTTATCTAGAATTTGCAAAGGCCTTTGACAGAGTATCTCATCAAAGATTATTTCGAAAGTTAAAATCACATGGAATAGATGGGGAAGTTGCCAAATGGATTGAAAATTGGTTAACGGGAAGAAGGCAGAGGGTGGGCATAAATAAGGAGTACTCTGAGTGGTGTGAAGTGAAAAGTGGTGTGCCACAGGGCTCGGTTTTGGGACCAATTTTGTTCTTGATATATATAAATGATTTGGACATTGATGTGGGATCCATAATTGCAAAATTTGCTGATGACACAAAACTATGCAGTAGTGTCTCATTTAAAGCGGAAATGGATATTTTGAGGTCGGATTTAGATAAAATTCGAAAATGGTCTGTAAGCTGGCAAATGGAGTTTAATGTAAATAAATTTACAGTCATCCACATGGGTAGATCCAATTTGGAACATAATTACAGAATGGGAGAGAACAATATTAGAAAGATAGATAAGGAAAGGGACCTAGGGGTTATAATAGATCATACAGGAAAGGTGAGTGAGCAAGTTAAGGTAGCAGTGAAAAAGGCAAATGCAATGTTAGGTATGATAAAAATAAATATTAAACATAGGAGCAAGGAAGTGATAGTCAAACTGTATAAAGCTTTAGTTAGACCTAGATTGGAGTACTGTGTAAAGGTGTGGAGTCCTTATCATAGAGGGGATATAAACATGCTGGAAAGAATACAAAAAAGAGCGACAAAGCTGATAGTGGGATTCCAGAATTACAGTTATGAGGAAAGTAAGAAAAACCTGCCTACAGTGTCTAGAAGAGAGAAGAATTCGTGGTGACTTAATACAGGTTTATAAGATGATCAGAGGAATGGATAAATTATACTAAAACAAGTTTTTTTAAAAATACAGCCACCTACAATAACACGAGGGCATATCTACAAGCTGACTAAAGAGAGGTCCAGACTAGATATTAGGAAATATTTTTTTAGTCAGAGAGTGGTGTCTGCTTGGAATGCATTGCCAGGGGAGGTAGTGGAGGCAAGGGCAGTTAATGCATTTAAGAATAAACTAGATGATGAATAGCTGTTAGAGCAAGGTGCTGTATATGTAACTGGTTGTATACAGACTCTGCAGGGTCTTCTAAACCAGTATAAAGACGTTAAGTTTAGTTAAGTTAAGTAGTTCTTGACAGGTGAGTTTAACGAGCATAGTCTGTAAATTGTTAGAATCAATAATCAAAGAAAACATTGTAATGCATTTAGACAAATTTAATCTAATCAGAAATAATAGGCATGGGCTTACTAGAGGGAGATCATGCTTAACAAATCTATCCCCCTTCTCTCTCTTCTCACCTCACTCTGTTTCATTTGACTCTGTCCTACAGTCACACCCTTGCACAACTTTCACACGCGCCCTCGTGGTAAAGCCCTTCCATAGCACTTTGGTTGGGCTAGCTTCTGAGGGCGCACAAACCTAGCATAGGTACATACAGATGCACACATGCATCCAAGCACTGGTTTATGCGTCCTGATATCGCCCAATTGACTACGGTCTGGGGTGGAAAATGGCGCGCCTCCGCCAGTAGAAACTAGTGAGGCAAACATCTAAGCAAAAAAAAAAAACAAATCTATTATAATTCATGGAGGAGGTTACTAAAATCATAGATAAAGGGGAGCCAGTGGTCGTTATTAATCTAGATTTTGCAAAGGCCTTTGATAGAGTACCTCATCAAAGATTATTTTAAAAGTTAAAATCACATGGAATAGATGAGGAAGTTGCCAAATGAATCGACAATTGGTTAACGAGAAGAAGGCAGAGGGTGGGCATAAATAAGGAGTACTCTGAGTGGAGTGAAGTGAAAAGTGGAGTGTCAAAGGGCTCGGTTTTGGGACCAATTTTATTCTTGATGTATATACAGAATTTGGGCATTGATTCATGGTTGCAAAATTCGCTGATGACACAAAACTATGCTGTAGTGTCTCATCTAAAGCGGAAGTGGATATATTGAGGTCGGATTTAGATAAAATTCGAGAATGGTTTGTAAGCTAGCAAATGGAGTTTAATGTAAATAAAGGCACAGTCATCCACATGGGTAGATCCAATATGGCACATAATTACAGCATAGGCGAAAATTATATTAGAAAGATAGAAAAGGAAAGGGACCTAAGGGTTATAATAGATCATACAGGTAAGGTGAATAAACAAGTCCAGATAGCAGTGAAAAAGGCAAATACAATGTTAGGTATGATTAAAAGAAATATTAAACATAAGAGGGAGGAAGTGATTGTCAAACTGAATAAAGCATTAGTTAGACCTAGATTGGAGTACTGTGTACAGGTGTGGAGTCCTTATCATAGAGGGGACATAAACATGCTGGAAAGAATATAAAAAAGAGCGACAAAGCTGATAGTGGGATTTCAGATTTACAGTTACGAGGAAAGACTCAGAAAAACCAGCCTAAAGTGTCTAGAAGAGAGAAGAATTCGAGGTGACATTACAGGTTTATAAGATGATCAAGAGGAATGGATAAATTAGACTATAACAAGTCTTTTTCAAAATACAACCACCTGTAAGAACAGGAGAGCATAGCTACAAATTAACTAAAGAAAGGTCCAAATTAGATATAAGGAAATATTTTTTTGTCAGAGAGTGGTGAATGCTTCAAATGCAGGAAGTGGAGGCAGGGACAATAAATGCATTTAAGAATAAATTGAATGCACATAGCTTTTAGAGCAATGCGATGTAAAGGAAACTGGTTGTATACAGACTGCAGTCTTCTAGACCAGTATAAAGACGTTAAGTTTTGTTTTTTCTCCCCAAATGTCAGTGTTTTTGGATGATAAATTAAAATTCTATAATGAAAAATATGACCTAGTAAGTTACTTTTCTCATGTTGTAACATTAAAATGGACCTGGCCCCTCCCAGTCTCTCAGTGCTTTGCTTTACAGTTTCATATTTTCATAATTTCCAATTATTGTTTGTTTCATATTATCCAATTAATGTCATAACCCTGATATCCATTCATTTGTCATGTTCTTCTGATATCCACTCAGGTGTGCTGCTGTCCGTACCAGTAGTAGAGCAGGATATAGGAGCAGGTGGCCGAGCTGTTCAGGTACAGGTCTGGGGGCACACAGATTCAACACCTCGGTAAGACAGCATTTATTTCTATTTAGCACAAAATAAACTTCGCCTGCAGGCTGTGTTACGATTGTAGGGACACGCGGCCATTGTTTCTCAATCCCTTAAATCACTCAGATTGACCATAACGGAATACACAAACAACACGATTATACATAGCGAAGTAACGTTGACCACATGATCTAGTCACCCCAGTACCATTGATCACATGATCTAGTCACCCCGTAGCGGAGATCACGTGACCTAGTCACCCCGTAGCGGAGATCACGTGACCTAGTCCCCCGTTCTCTACTGCCTGTGAGTTTGAAGACCCTTTTTCATGCCTGCAATCAGGAAAGTAGACAGCCATATGTTTGGTCTGCTGCTCCTTCTCCTGTTGGTCTCCATGCAGGCCGCTATTAGGTAGGACTTTCGTCACAGTTAGACTATTGGCCCGGACAGCGACTAACAACTGCTCATTTCAATTGTCAGTGGTGAAGTGTTCTTTCATGTGTACAGCGTGAGTACGGAACTTCCGAGTTCATCGTATGTCTCTGATAGGACTAGACGCTTATCTCACACTCGGCGAGACTACTGGGCGCTTGACATTTACAGGGCTCAAATCCCACACCTTTCGGCGATGTAGAACGTTTCTTGTGAGACGATCGTTTTACTTTTAAGCTATTCAAAATGGACGGATGTGACTGGTTCTGGGATGCACTAGAGATGCCTCGATCTGAAAGATGCGGTACATGTTTGAACTTCTGTCTGTGCCACCCAGATCTAAATTGTCACTGACCGAAGCTGATCTGTGAGTTATCACAGACAGGCGACATCCTCTTTACAATAACAAATCAGGGATCAAGGGATCAAAAATCAGGAGAGAAGCATCATGCATGACACAGGCAGAGAGAAAAATTGGACAGGCAACAACAGTTGAGAAATTAGTCAATAGAGAAGTATGAGTCCACACTAATGATAGAATTACAGACTACCACGGAGGCATCACAGCAGGGAATGCAGGGACTGGTGCAATGAGAGAGCAGATATCGAGGTTAACCAGCTGATAACTTATAACACGCAGTATAGTTATGCCATCAGATATATCAATAGGTCAGTGCTACGAAGAGTGATATATAGTATGTAGTTGGGGCTTCTCTGCTTGAGTGATAGGGCAGATCGTCGTTGGGGCTTCTCTGCTTGAGTGATAGGGCAGATCGTCGCTGAGCAGTTCGGCTCATACAGAACAGCAACCTCCAGTATGAGATGAAAGTACTGACTGCAGCTCTGAGATGGTTATCTGAGATCTCTTGTACAGGGGCAGTCATAGAGATGGAAGTACTGATTGTAGCTCTGAGATGGTTATCTGAGATCTCGTGTACAGGGGCAGTCATGGAGATGGAAGTACTGATTGTAGCTTTGAGATGGTTATCTGAGATCTCGTGTACAGGGGCAGTCATGGAGATGGAAGTACTGATTGTAGCTCTGAGATGGTTATCTGAGATCTCGTGTACAGGGGCAGTCATGGAGATGGAAGCACTGACTGAAGCTCTGAGATGGGTATCTGAGATCTCTTGTACAGGGGCAGTCATGGAGATGGAAGTAGTGACTGCAGCTCTGAGATGTTTATCTGGGATCTCTTAAACATGGGCAGTCATCGTGTCGTACTCCAAATCCTTACTTCAGAAAGTACAGAAGGGCTGGCTAAGGCATCAGTGGATGGCAGCTGTAGAGATCTCAAGCCTAGAGTGGATGGTGTGGTTCAGGGCAACGAAAAATATGACATCCTGGCTTCACAGACACCAATTATGGGTACACTAGATGTAGAGAGGAGATCCATTTTGAAGTCTATCATAAATTAGCGTCTGTTAGATGATGACACAGCAATAGAAACACTAACAATCGACAAATCTTTGGTATCGAGCGAACTGGGTGTAATAAAGAGCAGTGTGTACAGCCAACGAGCTGCAGGAACTATCAGAGTCCACACCCTTTGTTATTGACTGAGCTCGATTGAGCACCTATGGGTGTGCCTAAAGTGAAATTAAGTCGCTGCTTTTTTATTTTTTGCTTAGATGTTTGCCTCACTTAGTTTCTACTGGCGGAGGCGCGCCATTTTCCACCCCAGACCGTAGTCCATTGGGCGATATCAGGACGCATAAACCAGTGCTTGGATGAATCTGTATGTACCTATGCTAGGTTTGTGCGCCCTCAGAAGCTAGCCCAACCAAAGTGCAATGGAAGGGCTTTACCACGAGGGCGCGTGTGAAAGTTGTGCAAGAGTGTGACTGTGGGACAGAGTCAAATGAAACAGAGTAGAAGACCCATCAGAACTCTGGTCGTCAGTCGCTGCTTAGAATAGAACAGATAAGATTTTGACTGCACCGTCACGTAGCAAGAGCGAACTTCTGCTCATCTGTATAGCAACATAAATGTACCATATCCGTTGAATATTTATTTAGCTGCAATAATATAATCAGGTAAGTTCCCTTAGAGTTAGGTACCACGTAATTACTTCCCCTCATTGCCTTCCGGAATTTCAGGCTAAAATTATATATTAACAATTCTTAGAGAAATACAAAAGCATAATTTCATTGCATACATTAATATGGGAATTAAATTAAATCATGATAGTTCTAATTTTATCAGTCACTATACTAACCAATCACATGTTAGATGCAATTGCACAGATGACAGTGTGTAAAAACTATTTGCCCAGGTTCTTATCTCTGTCAAATCTGATATATTTAATTTAATAAAGCGGTCTTCTTCTTCTTCTTCGTCTTCTCGTTCGTCGTGTGATTGCTTGAACGCTTCAAGTCGTTTCCTATGACCTTTGGTCATATCTGCTTATTCTGATTTCTCTGTGAAATAAAACGTTCTCCCCGTCACTCCTAAATTTACAGATATTGAGGCACCAGAATATATCTTTCGCCACTCTAAGAGGGTGAAGGAGTCCACTAAGAGTGTGAAGGGGTCGGCTAAGAGTGTGAAGGGGTCGGCTAAGAGTGTGAAGGGGTGGCTAAGAGTGTGAAGGGGTCGCTAAGAGTGTGAAGGAGTCCACTAAGAGTGTGAAGGGGTCGCTAAGAGTGTGAAGGAGTCCACTAAGAGTGTGAAGGGGTCGGCTAAGAGTGTGAAGGAGTCCACTAAGAGTGTGAAGAGGTCGGCTAAGAGTGTGAAGGGGTGGCTAAGAGTGTGAAGGGGTGGCTAAGAGTGTGAAGGAGTCCACTAAGAGTGTGAAGGGGTCGGCTAAGAGTGTGAAGGGGTCGGCTAAGAGTGTGAAGGAGTCCACTAAGAGTGTGAAGAGGTCGGCTAAGAGGGTGAAGGAGTCCACTAAGAGTGTGAAGGAGTCCACTAAGAGTGTGAAGGAGTCCACTAAGAGTGTGAAGGGGTCCACTAAGAGTGTGAAGGGGTCCACTAAAAGTGTGAAGGAGTCCACTAAGAGTGTGAAGGAATCCACTAAGAGTGTGAAGGGGTCCACTAAAAGTGTGAAGGAGTCCACTAAGAGTGTGAAGGAGTCCACTAAGAGTGTGAAGGGGTCCAGTAAGAGTGTGAAGAGGTCCACTAAGAGTGTGAAGGAGTCCACTAAGAGTGTGAAGGGGTCAACGGGCTAAGTATCCTGTGAAGAGAGGGTATCGGCAATGAACTCTCCAGGTGTCCGCCATGACGTAATTGGGTCCGTGACCACCTTAAGAATAAAGTGTTGTTTTCGTGTCGGTGTTCATGTCAGTAGGGTCCAACAGAAGCTGAACAGTGTCTTCACAAGGTCTCTGATCTGCCAAAGGTTAGGACACACATGCTCAGACCATCATTCCTGTGTTCCCATTCTTCTATGGCACCTACTCCACCAGACTGGCACCTACTCAACAATACTGGCACCTACTCCACAAGATTGGCACCTACTCACCAGACTGGCACCTACTCCACCAGACTGGCACCTACTCCACCAGACTGGCACCTACTCCACCAGACTGGCACCTACTCCACCAGACTGGCACCTACTCAACAATACTGGCACCTACTCCACAAGATTGGCACCTACTCACCAGACTGGCACCTACTCCACCAGACTGGCACCTACTCCACCAGACTGGCACCTACTCCACCAGACTGGCACCTACCCCACCAGACTGGCACCTACTCCACCAGATTGGCACCTACTCACCAGACTGGCACCTACTCCACCAGACTGGCACCTACTCACCAGACTGGCACCTACTCCACCAGACTGGCACCTACTCCACCAGACTGGCACCTACTCACCAGACTGGCTCCTACTCACCAGACTGGCACCTACTCCACCAGACTGGCACCTACTCCACAATACTGGCACCTACTCCACCAGACTGGCACCTACTCACGAGACTGGCACCTACTCCACCCGACTGGCACCTACTCCTCCAGACTGGCACCTACTCCACCAGACTGGCACCTACTCCACAAGACTGGCACCTACTCCACCAGACTGGCACCTACTCCACCAGACTGGCACCTACTCCACAAGACTGGCACCTACTCCACCAGACTGGCACCTGTTGGACTACATCCCAGTAAAACTAACTCAGCCCACATTTCTGTAGTAGCCCCATTAGCCCAGGAATTTGTTATTCAAAAGTTCAAATAAATGACTAATTAGGTACCGTCTAATATTGTCTCAAAGTCAATATTTAAATATTCCTGTAAATTGTTGATATGACCAAAATGGAAACACAATTAAAATAGGAACTTTTAAACGCTTCTAAGAAAGTAGTGGGGCCGGTTAGGGAGAAATATAACGATGTTATCATGTGCGCTAGATGTTGTATTGGTGCCGGTTAGGATCTGCTCTGATTTGTTTGTCTGGCTTCAGGCTACTATTTCCAAGATGCGCACGCATACGGGAAGTAACCCACAGGGTAGAGAAAAAAATGGCTTTTTGCTTTCTTGAATAGAACGAGACGATGATAGACGAATATGGGATATAAATAGATAAAGAGAGCTCGGAATTTCTTGTTTCGGCAACGAATAAGGAACAGAGTGCTGGTTGTGAAGGCGGTAGTCAATGTGGAAAGGGCATTGCTGCTGTGGACAAGTAGGCGGGCGTCCGTATTATGCCCGTGGTGTTTCGACACTGAGCAAGGACCAGCCCCAGGACTAGGGCAGAGGCTGGAACAATTGGCAAGCTAAATGTTGCAACATTGTCACGCACTCAAACTCATTAATATCATCCTCTTTGATTTTATTAGTTGAAGGTTGTATTTTTGTCAGCAAATCTAAAAAAAAACGTGCACTTTTGCAAAGAGATATTTGTTTGTTTGCAACACAAATGTCAGAGTAACTTTCCAAAGCTGAAAGAAATATTCTGTTCTGAGATAGATCGGCGTTTGAGTGGGTCAAGTTACATTTATCTGTTCCACGATGATCCACGTCAAAGGTGTCTGACTAGCTTTGTGGGGGAGCGATTGCGTCTTCCGACAAATATGTCGGAATCGACTTCCGGGGTAATGCCTCAATGCCCGCACCACCACAACAAGAAAAGGACACTTACGATACGGTCAGAAGACCTTCGTCAGAGACAAAGAACATACGAAAACAACTAACACATTGCAACAACAACAACAACAACAACAACAACTCACACATCGCAACAATAAGAAAACAAGATCGAATGTAATGTGAGCCGTTGAAGTTCTTAGCCGTGTCTAGATGTGCCAGGGAGGTGTGAGACACGGTGTGCCAGGGAGGTGTGAGACACGGTGTGCCAGGGAGGTGTGAGACACGGTGTGCCAGGAAGGTGTGAGATACGGTGTGCCAGGAAGGTGTGAGATACGGTGTGCCAGGAAGGTGTGAGACACGGTGTGCCAGGGAGGTGTGAGACATGGTATGCCAGGAAGGTGTGAGACATGGTATGCCAGGAAGGTGTGAGACACGGTGTGCCAGGAAGGTGTGAGATACGGTGTGCCAGGAAGGTGTGAGACATGGTGTGCCAGAACGCTAAAAACATCCTAGATACTTTCTCTAAAATCATTAAGGCGATTCAGTTTAGAGACGACTGCTTTAATCTTACCTCTATTTTATGAATTGAGTTTAGAGGCGACTGCTTCAATCTTACCTCTATTAAATGGATTCAGCAGAAGAGAACGATGTAAGGAATATTTTCTAGAATGTTTCAGCCTTATCACCTCCACGGATATTCAGTATTTATGCCATGCAACTCCAAGCAACGTGCTCGTAGAACCGGAAATATGGTTTCAAGAAATAGAAAAAGTAGTAAAAGAAGATTTCTTAGAATAAGTCACCAGGTTTGGATGGCATAACAACTGAGGCGATTAGTGCGTGGGAAGAAACAGGATTAATTTGGTTAAAGAGACTCTTTACAACAGCAGGGAAAGAAATCTGTGTTCCAGACTACTGATAACAGGTTACAATCGTGCCAATGTGGGAGAAACGGGACATCATCAGAAACTGACACGTACAGAAGCATAGCCCTACTTAGTCATACTGGTCAAATGTATGCCAAGATTCTAGAACAGAGAATGACCTTTTGTTGACCCTGAACTCTCCAAAGCTCGATTTTGATTCCCTGGACTGTAAGCAGAACGCTCGCCCTATTAACCTTACGGAAATTATGCGAAAGATCAATAGAATGATACGAGAATAAATCCGATACTTTCATTGATCAAGAAAATGTGTGTCATAGGTTAGACAAGATTAAACTTCTTACGATACTGGAGAATTGTAGTGTACAATGTCAACTACTTGATAATGTCAGAGCCCTGTATCGCTCGAGTACAAGCCTCGTCAGAATGAAACATGGTGTCACTGATACTTCTGAAATGACTTCCGGCGTGACATAAAGGTGTGTGCTTTCTCCTCTGTTGTTTAACATCTACATGGACAAAACCACAGCAGAGACCAGTCAAATCGAAACATCTGAAGTAGATCCGAACTCAATAAGCTTATTGCTCTTTGTACATGATAAAAGTATGCTGTACGAGGATGACAATAAACTGCCACATCACGTGTTCGTTCTTGTGAAAACTTGGGCCAAGTACAGCATGCGAGGATCAGTAGAACACCTGGGCCACTCTACCTAAGTCTAAATGATATTGCTTTTTAACACGCTCATGAGTTCAAATATTTGAGGCAGACATTTTTTGAGCAGACGGTAGCCATGACAGGCAAATCGAGACCAGGTGTCAGAAAGCATCTGATGTGACTTATCAGTTGTCCCCCTTGATTAGGCGCCAGAGCATTAGTTTGGCAACAAAACAACAGCTGATAAACAGTATATTTATGCCGACTCTGTGGTAAAGGTGCCAAACACGGCTCATGTTCAATGCGCTTTAGAACAGCATTTTGCTGTGTGAAATGAAGTGTTACCAGGTAAGACATAATGCGAAACGAGAATATTCGAAGTATGGTCGGCACTACGTCTTGTGCAGGATACATTTCCACGTAACAACTGCAATCTCACGAGAATGCCGTCGCCTCAACTTCACTAACGGCTTACAACGTTGGTTGATCTGGCTACAGGGCATGAGGAAGGCACGAGACCGGTGGATATATGACATGAGATGGATACAGCCTCACAATGACCGACCCAGCGCACTCGACAGTAGGACATACGACTTAATCTGCACACGGAGCTGAACCACAGAAGTAGAACGAGAGGACACATGACCTCTTCCCTTCTCTCTCTCTTCTCACCTCACTCTGTGTTATTTGACTCTGTCCTACAGTCACACTCTTGCACAACTTTCACACGCACCCTCAGGGTGAGGCCCTTCCATTGCACTTTGGTTAGGCTAGCTTCTGAGGCGCACAAACCGGGCATAGGTACATACAGACCCACACATTCATTCAAGCACTGGTTTATGCGTCCTGATATCGCCCAATGGACTACGGTCTGAGGTGGAAAATGGCGCGCCTCCGCCAGTAGAAACTAGTGAGGCAAACATCTAAGCAACAACAACAACAAAGAAGCAGAAAGAAAACTAGCATACAGAGGAGATCAGAGTGAGCCACCTACTTTCCCGGGTTGGAAAGATGACCACAAGTCATAAGTGCTGGGATGTGGGCAGTTCGTGTCTATTTGTCACAACAATGGCTGGGCTTAACGAGAGATTATTGAAAACTCAATAAAACTGAACTGAATATATACTTACATCCTTTCTATTCTTTTCATTTTGCTCGCTATAAAAGCATATCACGACCACTACAAGTTACGCTTGCAGGAAGCCTGTAGCAAGACACTTACGTAGGCTATTGCAGTAGTGGTTTCTGCAGCAATGTTTGGTTCGACATAAATACACACACGCAAACATGCACACATACATTGGTAATGAGCTCGACTATAAACAAACCAAAGCGCGAAATGGCGTCTGATCGAATCCAGCAATTGTAAACCGTCGACTGGGCCCAAGGAGGTGAGATCGGGCGCCAGTACTATTGGAGACTGGTGATAATCTCGGAAGTCGTACTCTGTGAGTGCCTGAGGACCAAGACGAAACAGCTCCATTACCTACACACACAACAGGCCAATTACCTGTATGTGTGCACTCTTGATTGTTAGTATTGTTACACAGAAGAATCGCTACACCCCAAATGGTAGAAGAGGAGCAACTAAGAATACATAGCATACATATATGTATAGCCAGATTTCAATGGCGTTGCGAGTCATTAATAGTTTATAGGATGCCAAAATTGTTCGCTCTAATGCAGAAATCAGACTGGTTATGTGAAGCACACATGTTTTGGTGGATGTTACGGTCTCGTTAATTTCCTACCTGCCAAGATAAGAAGTTCCTTGTAAACCATACAAATATTCTCCTGCCACATTAAACCGTGCATGTGGAACCATCAGGTCTGAGTAAGTTTATTGAATTTTGATGTGTCATTCTCTTTCAGAAGACATTTTTTAAGGATGTGCGCACTCTGATAGTTTTAGCGTTGCAACGAAATAAAGCGAGCAAGCCAGGCATATTGTTAAATCATTATAGAAGCTAGCTCTGAATAAATAAGTTCATGTTTGAGCACGAAATCGTATACTTTCTAATTATTTTCAAATAAGTTAACTATAAATATGTAATCTGTAATTTGTAATCCTTATATACAATCAGGCATGTGAAGTGCCTGATGCCAGGTAGCTGCAAGTTTGAGCTCATTTCGGTTATTGGCTGTGGAGTATCAGCTTGGACCAGAGACTGGTGAAGTCATCTCTCGATCTCATTGAGGGACGTTCTCGTGGGACTTCAAGTCGATGGACCACTAACACGTCACGTTTCGTGTCCATTTGTTATCAGGCATACCCCTGACATGCACCGTCCATCTAGTAATTAAAGGTGGTTCGGAACCTGGTCTTTAGGATGTCAATCTGGTGACGTAACTCTCGACATGCGCTCGTATAAGGTCGCATGTGGATATTCCAAACAGTTACACACTCACATCTACAAACTGACCAATTCGTCCAAACTACAAACAGTTACACACACACATCTACAAACTGACCAATACGTCCAAACTACAAACAGTTACACACACATCTACAAACTGACCATTACGTCCAAACTACAAACAGTTACGCACTCACATCTACACACTGACCAATACGTCCAAACTACAAACAGTTACACACACGCATCTACAAACTGACCAATACGTCCTGAAATACCTTGGACGACTACGGTATGTGGTTGACAGGACCGTGCCTTTGCTGGTAGAATCCAGAAAGACACCTTTGAGCAAACAACAACAAGAATGATATTGTCTCTTCCCTCTCCATGCGAAGGTTGTAGCCATGACTGACTGTACCTACACATACCGGAAGACGTTTTGAAAGCACAGCGTGTGCTCGTACGGCAGTAGTTGCTGTAACACTTTGTTCTGCTCGATTAATTTGCTTGTGCTATTCTACTCCCTCTTCAGTCGCTTTTGTGTTAAACTTATAGAAGCCGTTGTCGTTTGAAGATTCTCGTGGGGACGTCATTCAATACTCGTGCTGACGTCATGCAATAATCGTGCTGACGTCATGGAGATACTCGTGCTGACGTCATGGAGATACTCGTGCTGACGTCACGGAGATACTCGTGCTGACGTCATGGAGATACTCATGCTGACGTCATGGAGATACTTCGTGCTGACGTCATGGAGATACTCGTGCTGACGTCATGGAGACACTTTTTCTCACTGATTTTTCTCTACTAACAACTCCCTTGGCTCTTGTAATTTCCAGGACACCATGAAGATGGTAAGTCTGGTTGCACCTGACTGTAGTGCAATGCTTTGCTTCTCGATAGGATCGTCACTCATAATTGGAATCTCCATCTCCTCGACCAGGCTGCTGTAACACAGCATGCCTCCAGGTACACGGCGTAGACGTGAGGTGGAGAATGATGCACTTGTCGATGGGAAATGTCGATGACGCCAATGGATGATATTCGGAACGGATGTACCAGACAACACTATGGTTCTGACAGGTCAAATGTAACATTAACATAATCCTTGTCGGAATACGCGGGAGGTTTGTAATGGGAGTCACCAAATATATGGACGGATTATAATATCATTCTCATTTACCAAATAGAGCGCTCTGTGGTTTGCATGGCTGTTTGTGGTGTATCCTAAACTAGGGTCATCCGCTGATTTAGCGAGGTGGTACTGTCAAATCTGTCAAATGATGATTTCGTATCTTGATTGGCATGAAATCAGTTATGGGAAGAACATGAATTCTTTATGGACGACCATTTGGCAATGCCCATTGTTGAGGTCAAATAAAACCTCTGTGATTGACTCAGAGCCAGAAGATGCTCGAGTCTGACCAGGATTCACAAGAATTGGGCAGATTGTGCCATCATTTTTATCTAGTGCCCAAAGGTAAATTCTCAAATGCATACTCGTTCGCAAATATTAGACAAACACAAACATAGACAGACAGAAACAAACATACACACACACATACACCCACACACATACACACACACACACATACACACACACACACACATACTATAGATATTTGATAAACAAGTTATTGGACATGATCATTTATTAAACTTGTTGATATTTGATGTTTGAGATATACAATAATAGGTTGCAGGACACCATAACTTTAACGGACAGAATATAATAATAGTTGCCCACCGCAAGCAAAGATGGCGACGCCTCAGGCTTTTGTTGCGAAAGGTGTTCTCTTATGGTGGTAAACACTAATCGTGGAAAGGCATACCCTGCCACATTCTGCGCCCGTGTCGGGAGAGGGCTATGGAGTCAGCATGTGTTTTGTTCTTCGAGCAGCAGGATTTTGCGAAACCTCCGCAACGGCTTTTCTCTCTGTGATCTGAGCACATTCGGTGATTCTAGCTCGCCAGGTGGTAAGGCTTTGTGCTAGGAACTCATAGGAGATGATATAAATGTTGAAATTTCTCAGAGACACGTTCGATGAGTCGTTGTTGCGTTTCTTATGTGCCCTGGTGATCGTCTGCCTGAGGTCACCGTGTTGCAGCTTATCTGGCCCGCGAGCAACCTGTCCAACCCAGCTTATCTCAACTATTAGCAGACGTGTATGGAGACTCAAAATGTTAGTCAGGCTAAGAATTTCAGAGTTAGAAACTTCGACCTGCCATTTAATACTGATCAGACTATGCAGACAGCTCACGTGAAAACAATTTATTTGTGGCATGTTTTTAAACAAACATGCAGCAAAGTGGATTACACTACAGCACAATACACTTTTACCTTGATGTACTTGATTGTAGACCTTCATTGCCCTATCTTAAAGCCCCAAACAGCGGCAACATGAGCTTGGTAGCAGACCTTCATTGCCCTAGGTGTCTCAATATGACAAACAAGCTACGACTTGAACATTAGATCTCTGTGGTATTAACCCCGAGCAGAGAGTCATACGATCCTTTGATACCTTGAATCCAGGTGCATATTTATCCAACTCTGATTGTGTGTTCTGGCTGGGATTTGTTTTCCAAACCTACCTGTTCAGTCAACATTAATGTCCTTCTATCAGGTCTCTTCCACCATCTTCAGTTATTGTCTTCACCACAGCTGTGTAAGCCGCAGCTGGGTGAGTCGCAGCTGTGTAAGCCGCAGCTATGTAAGCCGCAGCTGGGTAAGCCGCATCTGCTTCTTTATCTGCAAGTGTACAGTCACCTGGGACATGTGTACAGTCACCTGGGGCACGTGTACAGTCACCTGAGACATGTGTAGAGTCACCTGGGACATGTGTAGGGTCACCTGAGACATGTGTAAAGTCACCTGGAACATCTGTAGGATCACCTGGGACGTGTGTGTTGTGGACACGTGTAGAGTTGCCTGTACCACGTGTGTTGTGCGAGTTTGAGTGTAGCTTAAAATGTATCAGAGGACTCACCCACGAGTTGAACCGTCATTAAGTGTAATAATGGATCTAGATGGAATACACTGACAGAGTGCAAGGATATACTAGAGAGGGAAGGGATGCACTGACAGAGAGCAAGGATATACTAGAGAGGGAAGGGATACACTGACAGAGAGCAAGGATATACTAGAGAGGGAATGGATACACTGACAGAGTGCAAGGATATACTAGAGAGGGAAGGGACACAATGACTGAGAGCAAGGATATACTAGAGAGGGAAGGGACACACTGACAGAGAGCAAGGATATACTAGAGAGGGAAGGGATGCACTGACAGAGAGCAAGGATATACTAGAGAGGGAAGGGATACACTGACAGAGAGCAAGGATATACTAGAGAGGGAAGGGATACACTGACAGAGAGCAAGGATATACTAGAGAGTGAAGGGATACACTGACAGAGAGCAAGGATATACTAGAGAGGGAAGGGATACACTGACAGAGAGCAAGGATATACTAGAGAGGGAAGGGATACACTGACCGAGAACAAGGATATACTAGAGAGGGAAGGGATACACTGACCGAGAACAAGGATATACTAGAGAGGGAAGGGACACACTGACAGAGAGCAAGGATATACTAGAGAGGGAAGGGACACACTGACAGAGAGCAAGGATATACTAGAGAGGGAAGGGACACACTGACAGAGAGCAAGGATATACTAGAGAGGGAAGGGATACACTGACAGAGAGCAAGGATATACCCTAGATATGGAAGAAACATTATAGTGTGAAGACAGCAGAAGAAATGCCAACACAAGAACCAGGATGACGAGCAAGGATCTACGATAGATGAAGTCCAAGGCTTGAAGACATGACCGGGTTGAAGACAGGACAGGCTTGAAGACAGGACCGGGTTGAAGACAGGACAGGCTTGAAGACAGGACCGGCTTGAAGACAGGACAGGCTTGAAGACAGGACCGGGTTGAAGACAGGACAGGCTTGAAGACAGGACCGGACTTGTAGACAGGACCGGGTTGAAGACAGGACCGGCTTGAAGACAGGACCGGCTTGAAGACACGACAGGCTTGAAGACAAGACCGGCTTGAAGACAGGACCGGACTTGTAGACAGGACCGGCTTGAAGACAAGACCGGCTTGAAGACAGGACCGGCTTGAAGACAGAACCGTCACAGGGACGGGATAATGTATGGACGTAATGTATGCAGGCGCGAGGAGAGGACATCATTTACATTTACCTCGAGCTAAGCAAGAAGAGCTAGGACAGCACAGAATGGCGAAGAGCTAGGACAGCACAGAATGGCGAAGAGCTAGGACAGCACAGAATGGCGAAGAGCTAGGACAGCACAGAATGGCGAAGAGCTAGGACAGCACAGAATGGCGAAGAGCTAGGACAGCACAGAATGGCGAAGAGCTAGGACAGCACAGAATGGCGAAGGGCTAGGACAGCACAGAATGGCGAAGAGCTAGGACAGCACAGAATGGCGAAGAGCTAGGACAGCACAGAATGGCGAAGAGCTAGGACAGCACAGAATGGCGAAGAGCTGGGGAACATAGAATGGCGAAGAGCTGGGGAACATAGAATGGCGAAGAGCTGAGGAACATAGAATGGCGAAGAGCTGAGGAACATAGAATGGCGAAGAGCTAGGACAGCACAGAATGGCGAAGAGCTGGGGAACATAGAATGGCGAAGCGCTGGGGACAAGATCTGTGTATGTCCCACTCCCCCAAAATGACAATCTCAACCAATGCTCTAACAACCGAAATATCGTTTTAGTCGGTCATCGATCTAAGCAAAACCTTCCTGGGGGTCATTTTAACAAAGTTAGAAAACAAACTCGACGAGGAATTACTTAAAGCACATCCAGGGCTCAGTCATGGCAGGGGCATGCGGGTTGATATCCTTAACATAGGAAACATTATCGAGAAGTGCAGAGAGAGAGAGAGAGAGAGAGAGAGACGGAGAGAAAGAGACATAGAGAGAGTGAGGGAGAGAAAGAAACAGAGAGAGAGTGTGATGGAAAGAGACAGAATGAGAATGATGGAGTGAGTGAGAGAGATAAAGAGATAGAGGAAGACAGAGAAAGAGAGTGAGGGAGAGAGACAGAGAGAGTAATGAAGAGAGAGACAGAGATAATGATAGAGGGAGTGAGTGAGACAGTGAGATAGATAGAGAGAGACCGAGAGTGAAGGAGAGAGACAGAGAGAATGATTGAGGGAGTGAGTGAGAGAGACTTGACTGGCGACCTTGTTCCATAGATTGCACTAACGCTGTGACTGTGTGGGACACTATCTGATGTGGAGAATCACGGAAGACCTGCAACCAAAGCCCCAGGATTTAACTGTATCAGGAACAACAAGGAGGCGACAGAATCAAATCATGGGACGGGTTGGAGGTGCACAACGAGTGAGTCAAGGATTCCTACTCTCCCCTTATTTGTCAGCAGTCATGATGAAGTCAAGGATTCCTACTCTCCCCTTATCTGTCAGCAGTCATGATGAAGTCAAGGATTCCTACTCTCCCCTTATCTGTCAGCAGTCATGATGAAGTCAAGGATTCCTACTCTCCCCTTATCTGTCAGCAGTCATGATGAAGTCAAGGATTCCTACTCTCCCCTTATCTGTCAGCAGTCATGATGAAGTCAAGGATTCCTACTCTCCCCTTATCTGTCAGCAGTCATGATGAAGTCAAGGATTCCTACTCTCCCCTTATCTGTCAGCAGTCATGATGAAGTCAAGGATTCCTACTCTCCCCTTATCGGTCAGCAGTCATGATGAAGTCAGGGATTCCTACTCTCCCCTTATCTGTCAGCAGTCATGATGAAGTCAGGGATTCCTACTCTCCCCTTATCGGTCAGCAGTCATGATGAAGTCAGGGATTCCTACTCTCCCCTTATCTGTCGGCAGTCATGATGAAGTCAAAGATTCCTACTCTCCCCTTATCTGTCAGCAGTCATGATGAAGTCAGGGATTCCTACTCTCCCCTTATCTGTCAGCAGTCATGATGAAATCAGGGATTCCTACTCTCCCCTTACCTGTCAGAAGTCATGATGAAGTCAGGGATTCCTACTCTCCCCTTATCTGTCAGCAGTCATGATGAAATCAGGGATTCCTACTCTCCCCTTATCTGTCAGCATTCATGATGAAGTCAGGGATTCCTACTCTCCCCTTATCTGTCAGCAGTCATGATGAGAAGCTTCAACAGCCATCAGGAGTGTGAACAGTTCGACCCGTTGAATGTCGGTGGGGATGAAATACCAGACATAAAATTATTAGATGATACATCCGTCCTTTCAAAGAGCACATTGGAGTGGGAACAGTCGGTCCTGTCGGTTAAACAAGAAAGCGAGGAACATAATCTGTCCTAAACATGGACAAGCCCAAGATAATGATCACTGATAAGGTAGAAACCAGGCCTAAAGTTATCCTAGAGAAGCAACAAATTATGAACGTGATAAGTTTTGAATAACTCGTTTCGATTCTCAGCAACGACAGAGATTGGAAAACAAGAGAGAAGATGGACGGCCACGGCAATGCAGTTTAGATCTCAATTGAGAAATGCGTGGTTGAAAAACGAATAAAATTACCAAAAAAAAATAATGTGTCCTTGCATCCTATGGATGCGGAACATGGACAACCACACAAACACTGAGGAAGCAGATTAAATTCTTCGAACCAAAATTCCACAGAAAATAGCTCAAAATGCCCTGGGCAACACGAAAACAGATATCATAAAGGAGCTGGATACAGAGCAAAAGTGGCTAGAAAACAATATGACGTCTAGGAAAACAATATGACGTCTAGGAAACAATATGACGTCTAGGAAAATAATATACTTTGGCCACTTCACACGCCGCAGTGATCGAGAACAAATTTCCCATAATGAAGGGCATGGCACATCCCTTTGAATTGTTGCCAACTACCCTATCTCTCCTTAACATTGTATATCCTTCTATTCCAAGTTCACTATCTGCAATCTCCTCATATGTCCATGATTCTGTTAATCCTATTATATCTGGTTTCTTTTCTTCTACCACATACAGTTCCAATTCTTCTCTTGTAGACAGTTTTATACATGATATGAATGTCAAGGGGGAGTATATAATGAAATGTATAGTTGAAGGTATGAAATGGGGAAGATGTTTAGGTGAAGGTATGATATGGGGAAGATGTTTAGGTGAAGGTATGATATGGGGAAGATGTTTAGGTGAAGGTATGAAATGGGGAAGATGTTTAGGTGAAGGTATGATATGGGGAAGATGTTTAGGTGAAGGTAAGCAATGGGGAAGATGTTTAGGTGAAGGTATGATATGGGGAAGATGTTTAGGTGAAGGTAAGCAATGGGGAAGATGTTTAGGTGAAGGTATGATATGGGGAAGATGTTTAGGTGAAGGTATGATATGGGGAAGATGTTTAGGTGAAGGTATGATATGGGGAAGATGTTTAGGTGAAGGTAAGCAATGGGGAAGATGTTTAGGTGAAGGTATGATATGGGGAAGATGTTTAGGTGAAGGTATGAAATGGGGAAGATGTTTAGGTGAAGGTATGATATGGGGAAGATGTTTAGGTGAAGGTATGATATGGGGAAGATGTTTAGGTGAAGGTATGATATGGGGAAGATGTTTAGGTGAAGGTAAGCAATGGGGAAGATGTTTAGGTGAAGGTATGATATGGGGAAGATGTTTAGGTGAAGGTATGAAATGGGGAAGATGTTTAGGTGAAGGTATGAAATGGGGAAGATGTTTAGGTGAAGGTATGAAATGGGGAAGATGTTTAGGTGAAGGTATGATATGGGGAAGATGTTTAGGTGAAGGTATGATATGGGGAAGATGTTTAGGTGAAGGTATGATATGGGGAAGATGTTTAGGTGAAGGTAAGCAATGGGGAAGATGTTTAGGTGAAGGTATGATATGGGGAAGATGTTTAGGTGAAGGTATGAAATGGGGAAGATGTTTAGGTGAAGGTATGAAATGGGGAAGATGTTTAGGTGAAGGTATGAAATGGGGAAGATGTTTAGGTGAAGGTATGATATGGGGAAGATGTTTAGGTGAAGGTATGATATGGGGAAGATGTACAACTTAGAAGAAACAAAACAATAAAAGCCATATTTTAATAACACCTTCAAGCAGACAATCATCTACAAACAGACAATCACCTACCACCATACAATCACCTACCAACAGACAATCACTTACCAACAGACAATCATTTACCAACAGACAATCATTTACAAACAGACAATCATCTAATAACAGACAATCATCTACCATCAGACAAACACCTTCAAGCAGACAATCATCTACCAACAGATACTTCAAGCAGACAATCATCTACCATCAGACAAACACCTTCAAGCAGACAATCATCTACCAACAGACACTTCAAGCAGACAATCATCTACCAACAGACAATCACCTTCAAGCAGACAATCATCTACAAAAAGACAATCACCTGCAAAAAGACAATCACCTAAAACAGACAATCACCTAAAACAGACAATCATCTACCAACAGACAATCACCTACCAACAGACAATCACCTACCAACAGACAATCACCTACCAACAGACAATCACCTACCAACAGACAATCACCTACCAACAGACAATCACCTACCAGCAGACAATCACCTAACAGTAGACTATTACCTACCTGTAGACTATATTCAGATGATCATAGTTGGATGCAATTGAAGTACATATTAGATAAGTTCAACAAAAAGTGAAAAATAAAGACGAGAACATTCAGAACATAAATAAGGTGAACAATGACATTGCTAGAGGGTACACACACAGGATCTCAAGAAGAACATGGCTAGAGGGTACCCAAAAAAATCTCCAAGAGATCAAAGCGTACCGGACACAGGTAGAGCTTACACGTTGATCGAGAGAAGACAGATGAGCAAGTGCCGCTCAGGTGATCTAGAGTAGATTGTAGAACAAGTGGATAGCAGAGCATCCAGGATACCTGATACAGGTATCAACCGTGAAGGGTCCAATAGGACTATAAGGAGTATAAACAGAACACGTGAGAAGTCGTAACCCCCAGGACAACCGAGAAGATGCATGTTACAAGATCGATCGATTACCATCCGTAAGTGATAATCTTTACCCAGGCCACAGCAGGCTGAGGTGCCATCAACCCAACCACATCAGACTAAGGTATCATCAACCCAACCACATCAGACTAAGGTACCATCAACTCAACCACATCAGACTAAGGTACCATCAACTCAACCACATCAGACTAAGGTACCATCAACTCAACCACATCAGACTAACGTACCATCAACTCAACCACATCAGACTAACGTACCATCAACTCAACCCCATCAGACTAACGTACCATCAACTAAACCACATCAGACTAACGTACCATCAACTCAACCACATCAGACTAAGGTACCATCAATCCAAACACATCAAATTAAGGTACCATCAATCCAAACACATCAAATTAAGGTACCATCAATCCAAACACATCAAATTAAGGTACCATCTACACGGCCACATCAGGCGACATCTACACGGCCACATCAGGCGACATCTACACAGCCACATCATGGTGACATCTACACAGCCACATCAGGCGACATCTACACGGCCACATCATGGTGACATCTACACTGCCACATCATGGTGACATCTACACGGCCACATCAAGCGACATCTACACAGCTACATCAGGCGACATCTACACGGCCACATCATGGTGACATCTACACGGCCACATCATGGTGACATCTACACGGCCACATCAGGCGACATCTTTACAGCCACACCAGGCGACATCTACACAGCTATATCAGGCGACATCTACACAGCTACATCAGGCGACATCTACACAGCTATATCATGCCTCATCTAGTCCACACATTCAACATATAAGCTAACGACGCTTTCTACAGTGGTAGTGATATAGTTGACCTTAGGCGTCTGCTGCTAAAAGTGTTCACATGTTGACGGTCGGAGGTGGCCTAAGGGACCAGGTCAACTACCGTTTCTGGTCAGGCTCCCTGGGGACATCAGATTGACCATTACTTAATGTAGATATTCCAACTGAGGTCTGAAAGCACAATAAGCAGTAGAAGAAACTACAATAATTAACAAAACAAACAAAAACACAAAAAAAAAACAGAAGTAGAAAAAGAGGGAAAAGGTTGTAGTCGAAGAATTTGAAATTTTGTAAGAAGAGGAAAAAGTGGAAGAATTAGAAGAAGTGAACGAAAGCGAAGAAGATGAAGAGGAATGATTGGAGGAAGAAGAGGAGAGAAACAGAAAAGAGGAAGACTGAGAAGCGGAAGAAATGTATGAAGAGAGAGAGAGAGAGAGAGAGAGAGAGAGAGAAGTGCAAGGAATGGACAATGAGAGAGAGAGAGAGAGAGAGAGAGAGAAAAGTGCAAGAAATTGAAGAGGTGGAAGAAGTCGAAGAAATTGTTATTGTGGTAGAAGAAAGAAGTCGAAGAAATTGTTATTGTGGTAGAAGAAAGAAGTCGAAGAAATTGTTATTGTGGTAGAAGAAAGAAGTCGAAGAAATTGTTATTGTGGTAGAAGAAAGAAGTCGAAGAAGAGAAGGAACTGGAAGAAATAGAAGAAGAATTGGACGTAGTGGAAGAAGGAGATGAGGGAGAAGTAGAAGAAGTTGAAGATGTCAAAGAAATTGAAATTGAGACAGCAGAGAAACAAGTTGAAGAAGGGGAAGAATTGGACGAAATGGAAGCAGAGGAAGAAACTGAGTAAGTAGAAGAAGGTGAAGAAGAATGACAAGAGTATAAAGATGAAAACAAAGTAGAAAAGGAAAAAGAGGAAAACACAGGAAAGGAAGAAAAAGATAAGATGGAAGAGGAAGAAAAATAGGAAGTAGCCGAAGAAGAGTATGAAAAGAGAGTAGTGAAAGCCGAAGATTTGCCAATAACCTGACAACACAGAAAACGAACAAAACATGAAATAAGGAAAGGAACAATGTATCGTCAGCAAACCAATACACATGATGATGTTGTGAACGTATGCTGCCAGCACGTGAGAACAGCGCGTTCCTTCCAGACTCTGCGATAACCGGTACAAGACTAAATGTGGCAGTATTACATTTCTCAGATAATGGCCAAATCGTGTTCCGTAGATATGTTAATTAAATGGCGGCGCCAAAGATATTTCCAGGAACTGTTTACTGTCTCGGACTATTTGGTGGTGAATGTTGGAGGAAATCTCTCATCTGTGCGGATTAATACCACTTACTAGACGCATGGTAGCTACTTTCTTCTTGTATATCTTCCTTCTATTTCCTTCTGTGCTTTTATGGGCCAACCATGGTTTACTTGTCTACCTTTCTTTCTTTTTCTTTTCCTCGTGTCTTTTATGTCTTTCTTTCTCTCTCTTTTCTTTGTTTCTCTCTTTTTTTCAATCTTTCTTCTCATTAAATAATTAATAAATTAGTTCTTTCTTTCTTTCTTTCTATCTTTCTTTTCTTTCAAATAACTCGGTCTTTCATTCATTGTTTAATCATTATTTTTGTTTCTGTATTTTGTTCACTTCTTGTCTCATTGTGCTTTATTTCCGTTCCGTCTTTATTTTGTTCGTTTCTCCTTCCCTTCTCACTGTACCTGCACTATCTTTACATGTTTACTTCTTGCCTTCGTTCAGTCAGTCTTTTGTGTTAGTTGTTGTTTATATGAGTGACGTTATTGACTTCAGCGTAAAGCTTTATAGGTATAGCAATCATCTGATTATAAAATTATATCAGTCTTCTGATTAAAGAGTTAAATCAAGATTTTGTTTATAGAGTTATATCAATATTATGTTTATAGAGTTATATCAATCTTCTGTTTATAGAGTTATATCAATCTTCTGTTTATAGAGTTATATCAATCTTCTGTTTATAGAGTTATATCAATCTTCTGTTTATAGAGTTATATCAATCTTCTGTTTATAAAGTTATGTCAATTATCTGTCAATAGGCGCTCTTAGAAACCAAACGTGTACAATTTATGTTGTTTGTAATATGCGTTAGATGGGATTTGTTCACTGAAGTTGGTTGCTATAGCCAGGCACAACCCTCTCAACCATATACATGATCTTTTTGGTTATATCAAGACGAATGAAAAGCAAATCCGAGTGTCAGATGTAGAGTTAAAATACGAAGGAGGAACACAACATGAAAGATAGAGAGAGGAAGAGTGTGAGCAAGAGTATGGGAAAGGTAGACATAGATTAGACGAGCGATGGAGAGTAAGAGAGAGAGAGAGGGAGAGAGATAGAGAGGAAGAGTGTGAGCAAGAGTATGGGAAAGGTAGACATAGATTAGACGAGCGATGGAGAGTAAGAGAGAGAGAGAGGGAGAGAGAGAGAGAGGAAGAGTGTGAGCAAGAGTATGGGAAAGGTAGACATAGATTAGACGAGCGATGGAGAGTAAGAGAGAGAGACAGGGAGAGAGAGAGAGAGAGGAAGAGTGTGAGCAAGAGTATGGGAAAGGTAGACATAGATTAGACGAGCGATGGAGAGTAAGAGAGAGAGAGAGGGAGAGAGAGAGAGAGGAAGAGTGTGAGCAAGAGTATGGGAAAGGTAGACATAGATTAGACGAGCGATGGAGAGTAAGAGAGAGAGAGAGGGAGAGAGAGAGAGAGGAAGAGTGTGAGCAAGAGTATGGGAAAGGTAGACATAGATTAGACGAGCGATGGAGAGTAAGAGAGAGAGAGAGGGAGAGAGAGAGAGAGGAAGAGTGTGAGCAAGAGTATGGGAAAGGTAGACATAGATTAGACGAGCGATGGAGAGTAAGAGAGAGAGAGGAGAGAGAGAGAGAGAGGAAGAGTGTGAGCAAGA